>WBMV01007697.1:0-40958 GCA_013396655.1 Campylorhamphus procurvoides | reverse complement strand
GCACGGAACGGGGGAAGGGCTGTAACCTGGGTACAGAAGGGTGGAAGGCAGCGGTGGGAGCCCGGGGAAATGGGAAGGTGCTGGCAGGAGCAGGAGGCAGCAGTGGGACGGGGCCGGGTAGAGAGAGGGCTGGGCAGGAGGTGGATGGAGGCTGTAGGTGACACTGCGGGCATGTGAGGACATGATGGAGGAGGCACGGGCCATTCTTTCCTCTCTGCTGCAGTTCCTTCTTCAGCACAGAACCTGGAGCCCAAGTACCTGTGACCTGCCAATACCTTGACTCTCAAAAGGGCTCCCAAGGTCCCGGCTAGAGGGTGCTCACCATGTGTGTCTGCCACAGGGAACTGGGGCCCTTCCAGTCTATGCCATGGGATAAGCCAAGACTGGTGAGTGACTGTCTCCTCAACTTGGCTTGGCCACTCAGGCAGCTTTGCCCCGTTCCAGACAGGCCAGGTCTCAGCAGTGCCCATGTTCCTGTTGGAACCTCTCAGCAGCCAGGGCCAATAACCATTGTTGGATTTTCTATGATTTGTTAGTGGAGAAAGTGCCATTGACTACAGTCCATAGCTAAGATCATCTGCTACAAAGGCCATGGCTGCTCCATTCGGAAAAGGTTCTTCAATCAGTGACAATTCAAAGAAAGACCAGGGACCACCAGACATATTTCACAGAGAAGGAACCCTTTAGGATTTGTGTGTCTGCATCTCTTCCTGAACACCACTTAGGCAGAGCTGGATTTAGAAATAAAAAATAACTCTGGATTATTGCTACTGATCTAAAGGCACTCTAAAGAAGCCAAATCCATTTGACCCTGAACAGCCCTTCTTAAAATTCTTATCATAAAGTCACTAAGCTATAGTATATTCAGTTCATTTCTTCCTATGTCTATCTTAAGAAGGTCACGGGAAGGCAGAAAAAGGTTCAGAAGAGGGGAACGAGGATGGTGAAGGTCTAGACTAGTTCAGTGCATGGAACAATTTAGTTTCCATTCTGGAAAGGAGAAAAATGAGGGAAATAGGGAAAAGAACAATGCAATGTGTGGAGGGTCTTTTTGTTCAGCTCTGTGGAGATGATTTTGTTCACTGTGTCTTCCAGTATAAATGAGGCATGACATGAGGCTAACAGAAGCCAAGATCAAACCAAAGAAGGTGATACTTCATGTGAGGGGCTGTGGGCCATGGGAACTCCTTGCCATAAAATGCTCAACACTTACATTGGCCCAAGAGGTGCCTGGATTAGCTTGCAGAAGAGAAATCATAGGACCATAGAATCACAGAATGGTTTGAGTTGGGAGGGACTTTAAAGATCATCTCATTCCCACACCCCTGCCATGGGCAGGTGCACCTTCCACTAGACCAGGTTGCTCCAAGACCTATCCAACCTGGCCTTGAACACTTCAAGGGATGGGGCAGCCACAGCTTCTCTGGGCTGGGCAGCCTGTGCTGGGACCTCACCATCCTCACAAATCCTTTGAGGGTTCCTGAACAGAGGAAACCACATCCAGTTCATAAGTCAGATTAGTCACAGAGATGGGTCTGGAAGTGTACTTGGGTGAAATTCTGCATATGCTTCTCCTGTTCTTCCACACCTTCCTGTGCACCCACTTGTAGCCACTGTTGGATACTGGCACAGAGGGGGTCTTGAGCTGACTCCCAATGAGATGGTCCTTATCATCTTGTGTCTGTCCAAGTTTTAACAACTTCAACCTTGACTTAGCTATTGTGTCCCTGTTTCTTTGGCAGACCTTTAATGACACTTCATGTAGAGTGGAACAGCTCTCTGTCTCCATGTCTCAGCAATAATGTGGCCAGCAGGATCAGGGCAGTAATTCTTTCCCTTTACTGCACCTTGGAGAGATCCCACCTGGAACACTGCACAGCTCTGGAGTCCTCAGTACAGGACAGACACAGAGCTGCTGGAGTGAGTCCAGAGAATGGTCACAAAGATGATCAGAGAGCTGGAGCACCTCTCCTGTAAGAACACACTGAAAGAGTTAGGATTGTTCAGCCTGGAGAGAGGGGGCTCTGGGGAGACCTTAGAGCCCTTTCTCAGTGCCTAAAGGGGGCTTGTAAGAAAGACGGGGACAGACTTTCACAGGGTCTGTAGTGATAGGACAAGGGGTGATGGTTTTAAACTAAAACACAGCAGATTCAGAGTAGGTATAAAGAATAAATGTTTACGGTGAGAGTGGTGAAACACTTAAGGTCAGGTTGGACAGAGCACTGAGTCACCTGATCTAGTTGAAGATGTCCCTGCTCATTGCAGGAGGGTTGGAGTAGGTGACCCTTGCAGGTCCCTTCCAACTCATCCCATGCTAGGATTCTATTACTCAAACATTATGCTCGCCTTTAAGAAAAGCAATGAGGAAATCAGAGAGGCATTAGTTTGTCAAGGTCATCTCTGTACCTGGAAAACCCATGGACCACACTGTCTCAGAATCCGTCTCTGAACATATGGAGAACAAGGAGGCAATCAAGAATAGTCAGCAAAAATTTAACAAGCACAGATCATGCCTGAGCAACCCAATTAACTTTGCTGACAAAATGACCAGCTATATGGATGAAGGGAAAGCAATAGATGCAAAGTGCCTTGACAGCCTTGACAGTGGCTCCCATAGTGTTTTAATTTATAGCCTGAGGATGTATGGACTGAGAGAATGGAGCATTACATGGGCTGAAGACTGGCTGCACCTCTGGGTTGTGCGGGTAGTGATCACCATCAATGGTCCCCTCTGGCCTCCAGTTGGGAGAAATGGAGACACACCATCCATAACGCTGCTGCCTCCTTTGAGAACACACACAGAATCAGCCTGGAGGAAAAAAGGCAATGCAGGAAGAATCGTGCCTCACCAGTAGTGCTGATGGAGGCTTCCTGCTGTGCCTTTTGCAATCAGACTTGCCTGTTTCACGCTGGCCTTTTTGGCCACCAGTGTGCTTGTAGCAAGTGTGGGTAGAACCCTTGTAAATCTTCGTTCGCAAAGCCTGGCCATGTGTGTGTGATCTTTGTTGATATTCTGTGATGACACAGAGTACAAGTCTGAAGATGACACTAGGAGGGATCACTGATGTGTGGCACTTTAGTCCAGAGAGATGTCTAGAAACTCACAGAATTAGCAGAAACCTCGTGAAGTTCAATAAGGAAAAGTACAAAGTTTTGCACCTGAGACAGAATGACCCCAAAATTGACATGGGTTGAGAATGACCTAGCTAACTGGTCATCCTGAAAGGAACATGGAGATGGGGTGAAGGTGGAATGAAGACTCAACAAAATGGTCTCATTGCAAATCAGGGAAACAGCATCCTACACTGCGTTAGGAGAATGGTCAGCAGCACATCAAGGGAAATAATCATGCCCCTTGTCCTGGGATGTGGTGAATCCATACCTGAAATCCTCTGTATGTTTTTGTCTCCCCCTGTTCATGAGGGATATAGAAAAACTGTAGGAGATAGGGAAGGGCCTGGCACATCTGACTGATACATAATGAGAGACTGAAGAAGCGAGGCTATCTCAGTCTGGTGATGTGTAAGTGACACATCATTAACAGCATCCTGCTGCTACCTGCAGGGCAGGTTATGAAGATGGTGGAACTAAATGCAGACAACAGAACAATAACAATGACCACAATTACTCATGAGAGATTCAGAGTGAAAGTTAAGGAAAGCTTTTTCATCAGGACAGTAGTGTAGCACTGGGAAAAGCTATTCACAGAGTAGTGAATCTCACCCTCTTGCAGGTTTCCAAGGCTGATTTGACCCAGTATTGTTGACTGTCTTCACATGAGAAGTTGGACTATGCACTTCTGGACACATCCCTGGTAATCACAGGACTGTCTACTATGAATCTATTAATTTCATTCCATTTCTGTTATGCTACTCTTTAATAAAAGCTTTTTGCTTTTATGATGTTCCAGACACCCTCTATACCCACAATGCCTCTTGACTTTGTGCCACTGATCCGTCTTATCAGTGTGCTTTTTTTTTCTTTTTTGAGATCTTAAAAAAAAAAATAGTTGAGCTCGAAAACTGTCCTCCAAAAGACTGTGCATTTCCTCAAGCATAAAACTTGTGACTAACTGTTTTGGGGTGGGTTTTTGCTGGTCTTCAGCATCTTACAGTTTTCACATTAATTTCTGTCTTCTCCAGTTGAATAAATAATTTCTTGTGTGTTACTGTAGCACTGCAGTTCAGAGAGTCTGATCAACCTTTCTTCCTGGCCCCCCAAAAAACCACCTACGAAGGTGTCCATTGTGCTATTTTGGCACAATTTGGCAAACTTGCTGCATTGGATCACATTATTGGCATGGTTTCAAACTATCATTTCCCTTTAAAATCTGCTTTGAATTCTTTATACTGTTGAAGACAACCTGCATTTACCTGGGCCATTCCTTTCAGTCCTTTCTTTGGTACCGGTGAGTTTGTTATTCCTCAAACAACCCTACTCTCAGAGTTTTAGTTTGTTTATAACTGCTCCCTCTACTCAGAGATGGAAATTAGTGAATTCCTTGTGGTTTCCTAGTAAATTCTAATTCTGGAAGCCCCTTGGCAAGAGAGAAGAACACATCCATATCTTGTGCTTGGACATTCAGAGAGGCTTTGTACAGTCTTTCTGACATGCAACTGAGCTGGTAGAAGGATGTAAGTCAAATTATGCCTTGTGAAAGCAACTAATACAGAGCAACAAGAGCAGAAATATGCTATTCACCCACTTGGGGCAGACCGTTGTTGGTAGTGGTAATTAATCAGTGCTTGGGTGAACTTCCAGAACTGAAACAACATAGGAGGTGGTGAAATATGGCGAACTGAACTTGTAGTGGCCCAAGGCCAGCTGAGATGAGCACAGAGAACACACTGCCTGCATGCCCTGAGAGCTGCCAGGATACCCCTCTTGATGCTGTTCTGCCACCACACTGATCCTGACCCCAGAGTTGGGGACATCCTCACCCAGACTGGACTTTGCATTTCCCATCCTTGTCCAGAGCAGAAGGAAGATCGGACAGTTTGGCACCTTCCTGCTAAATGGCAACTTGCTCCTGAAGTGAACAGTGGTCACCTGGCCCACAGTTTGGCAGGACTGAGCTTGGGGCTCAGAGGCTCTTGCTCAGGCAGGCTGGAGTCTGGTTCTAAAGTCCCAAACAGGAAATTCTTCTAGGATGTGCTTAGGCTCTGATTCCCGGATGTTCAGAGCAAGCAAAGGCTTCCTGTATGCAGAATGGAGGTTAAAAATAAAAGAAGGCACCTGCTAGGAACATACATGGCCAGGGCTGGGGGGAAAGTGAGGGGACAGCTCTCCTTAAGGCAGGAAAAGGTTTTTTCCATGGGAGATCCAAAGTTTGCCTGTGCCGTTTAGAATGCTCTTGAAAGCCAGGAAAGAGAATTCATGAAATCCATGAATAGAGAAATAACTGTGAGATCATTTCACCTACAAATGGAGCTGGTACCTCAGCTCTGCAGCTCTGCATTCACAGCAAGGACAAGAGGAAATGCTATTTATGTGCTGCTGGTGAATGTAACCCAGCTAGAGAGCTTTGAACCTCACAGTGGAAGAGTTCTTCTGCATCCCCTGCTTGTCTGGATGGACACAGAGCTCCTGGCACACAAAGTTCTTGCAACAGGCATATTTCTGTGCCACAGGGGGTTACTCCTGAGCAGTCTAGAACTGAATGTAAGGTCCTCTCCCTGGGCTCATCTGATGGATAGCTTTAGGGTACAGCAGATAGAGTTCAATTTGTTGCTGAGAATGTTTACAATCTTGGAAATTTGGTGAAGCTCTGGCAGTGTTGGATGCAGCTGGAACAAGCAGTGGTCTCAACATCAGCTTTGCCTACAGCATGGATGAACCCAGCCATCACCCCCTACACGTCTTACTGCTGTTTATACCATCTCATATGATGTTACTTTGTTTTTGCAATATGCCCTCTGATTCATATTCAACCTACACATCCCTGTAAACCAAACTGTAAAAACTGTTTTTTTCTCAGTCTATCTGTGCAGTTTGTTATTCCTACCAAGTGGTTAATCTTCCTACCAAGGAATAATAATAATAATAATATTTTTAAATTTCTATGTTGTTTAATGTTTTTAATGTTGTTTAGTATCCTGACTAAGAATCTTCAAGGAAGTATGAACTGACTAAACAGAAGGACACAGAACAACAGGGAAATTATATTATTGCAGCTTTAGTGATATAAACTTAATGTTCAATATTTATAAAGACTGTAGAAAACTCAAAGTGGTCAGAGAAAAGTCGTAAGAATAAGTCAGGATCCACAGTACAAGTTTCCACATGGAGACCTTCAGAAAAATTTAAAAAATTAATGATTTCTAAGGATCTGTAAGAAAGAAAATATTTAATTGTTTCAATAATAATAATAACAATAATAATAAATTATTATGATGTTGCAATCTAGCAAATTAAGGCAGACCAGGAGCAATGGGGTGGAAATGAAGTTATACAAACTGAAAGGAAAGTTCAATAGTAAAGTGGAAGGAGAAATTAATCACTAGAATAACTATGACAAAGGCATAACAGATTCCTAACAGTCAACACTGTCCCCCTTGGGTCACAGGGGTGCTGGGCCACCAGTGCTTTTGCCCAGAGAAGTTGGACCAGATGATCCCTGAGGTCACTTCCAACCTGGTATCCTCCAGTCCTACAGGTCTGTGGCCTTTCTCAAAAGGCAGAGTCTGTCCTCGAGTTTGTGTGAGCTTTGTGGTTCCCAAAGGACACAGACAGTGTCACCTCTGAGCCTGCATGCTGCCTGCCCTATGAAACCCTTCCCAAAGAGAGGTCTGATCTTGGTCAGGACAAGGAATCGTTGTTATGAGAAAAGGGAAGGAGAGGATGATGAGAAGGAAACCATCGAGTACATTTTCATTGTGAGCCAAGCCAAAACTGAAAACATTTCCAGAGGGGGAGCTGACTGAGCTGAGCCCTGAGCTACTGACTGCTCTGCTTCCTGGCCTGGCTTATTCCATCCTCCTCCTCTGGACTCTCTTCACCCGTGTTTTGCAGCAGGGTGACCTCATTTGGCAGGGGTTCTGCAAATGTTCACTGACTGAAATGCACCGCTCTCACCGGTGGCTCTTCCAATGCTGCTTACTGAGGCCTGGACTTCCTCCCTGGGAGCAAACAAGTCTCCTTCTGTTCCTGTGAAAATCAGCTGGGAGGAAGTGAGATGGGGAGGGTGGTTTCCGAAATGCCACAGATTGTGATTACAGACACACCTTGAACCCATGGCAGGGGTGGGAGGGCACAGGGGCTGCAGGGTGTTTTTGTGTGAGGTGACACATGACTTTGGTCAGCAGTGTTCACAAACAGGTACCAGCCTGATGGCAAAGGCTCTGCTCAGTTCAGGAAAAGGAAGAAAACAGTTTGAGGAATATCCCTTCACAAGGAATATGGCTTTTGCTTTGGAGGCATTTTCTATATATAGTGAGGTGACTATTTCAGAATGGAAAATGTTTGTTCAGGAAGGAAAGGCTCTGAGATCAGCAGAGTTGAGTCTCACCCACACGCTGTCAACTCCTTTGGACTCTTCTGACCAGCAGGAGGGACTCGGGAGGAGTCTTCAGGGTGAGGTGACTGTCCAGGAATCGCCCGCCTGCCCCCAATTTCTCCACTCTCTGGTCTTCCATGGAGGGGCAGGTTCTGAAATAAGATCTCATGAGTCCTCCAGGAAAGAGAAAACTGCAGATGGTCTGACACTCTTCTTTCCTCTGATAAATGATGTTTGGCATCCACAACCAATGTACACTGCGATGCAAGAACATCCCACAAAGCCCCTGGACTGCAGATGTCAGCAGCAAAGGGGAGGAGTGCCACGCTGAGCAGGCAGTTCGTGCTGAATGTTCTGGGTGCATTTATAAGATATAGGATCTGAACTTCACTAAATATACCTGCTTTAAATAGGCATAGGGAGCTGGAATTCCAAACTGCAGAGGCTCACACACACAAACACAAGGACCACCAACCCAGAGCAAGGCAGGATGAACTGGTATGGTGTAGCTCCATCTCGTGGGAGTTTATATCTGACACAATCCTAATCCCATGAATATTAGTTATCTGTGGTGCAGCATTGCTTATGAGAAATCAATAGTTACCTTGCAGTTTAAGCTGCCATGATGCACATAATTTGACAAAGATGTGACCATTAGGTAATATCACATGATCTAATCCAAATCACAGTCCCCAAACACCCTATAGGCTAGAAGTGCACACATGAGCTTATCATACACTGTAAAAGTTACTCAGAATTCCACATTAAATCCCAGCCCCATCACTTCTCCAGCATCAGAATCAGACTACAAACCACCACTTGGCTGATCCTGTTTTACATAACCTTAAGGGCAATAACTGGTGCAGCAGAAGGAAGAAAATTTGGCTTATGGGTCAATTAAATGATTCTTAACTATCTAGAAATAACTCAGGCCACTGAGAGGCACTGTGAGATGGCAGAAAGGATGGGTAACCCAGAAGGAATATAGAAGTGTTATCCAAGCAATCAGGAGTAGTCAGCAGGGATTTATGAAGTGAAAATCATGCTTAAATAACCTGATAGCCTCCTACAAGGAGATGACTTGATACAGAAGAGGGGAGCAGCAGAGGTTGCTGGCTCAACTTTAGTAAGGCTCTAGTCATCCTTGCTTTAAGCAGGGAATATGGACTAGATCTCTGGGTGTCCTTTTCAACTTCAATTACTCTGTGCTTCAGTCCCTCTTATGAACACCATATACATTCTGGTTTGGAGATACCTAAACCCAGTTTGTGAAACAAATCTTAGTAAAACCAGGGACTGTTAAGACTTCATTCTTCAGCATTATTTCCTCCACTTCTCTATTTCTTGCTTTTACTTCACCTCTTTTTGTTTATTACAGACAATAAGTCATGAATTTTAAAGCGTTAAGGGTATTAGTTTCCCTTTCAAAATTTTTTTTCTTTTCACAAGCCTGATTGTAATTTTAAATTTAACATTTCAAAGTTTATGATCCTCTTCTCATCTATGACATTCTCTTTGATGACCAAGTACACAAAGGATCCTATCTATGACTGAGGATTAAAGTTTTGGCAGCCACTAGTTTGCCACTGTGTCACAGGCTCACAAAGCAGACAAGTTACAGTTTTCAGTTTATAGCCTTCCTTACAAAATCTAAATACTTTCCAGAAGCTCATCAAGCTATACTATAAAACCTCTTTGAACTCTATTGACAGTGTTCATGAGGTGGGGGATAAAGTAAGAAAGGTGTAAAAATGAGGTATGTCTATAAATCAAATCATGTAATGTCAAGTATCTTCAAATAAGTAAATCTTCTTTCAAACATCAAAACCTCCCCATGTGGAATTTATGAAAGAACCAAGTCCAAGAGTACTGGGCCCTAACAACTGACCAAAGAAAACAGAAATGTATTTTCTGAACTGATGGCCCACTATAAAGCAGGGGAGAAAGACAATTCAGATGGTTTGCATTTTACCCAGAAGCAGGAGCTTGAACTGCTGCTCACACCTGAAGTGTTCTCACAAACCACAGACAGGCTGTGTTTCCTCCACAGCCTCTTCCTCCTCTTCCACACAGCTCCCTGGAATACCCCCCAGCACTTAACCTAGCTCCCTTACTGTAGTAACAGGGGGTGCAAATGCTCATTTCTCTGATGGAAACAGTTGGAATTTAATTTTAGTTAGGTCCTTACATTGCCTCCACATTCCCGAATGGACAGAATGGACAAACATAACTGCAGCCATTGATAATGGAAGCAAATTTTAACCAATTCTATCATATCAGAAGTGAAATATTTGGTAAATATTCAGTGCTGTAACTATATTTAGGAGAGATTCCTTAAAAAATACTTTGAAAAATTACAGGTCTGTTAGTTTGATTGTAACAGATGCAAAACTGTCCTGGATGGAATCTTATAAAACAGAGCAATTCAGCTCAAAAGCAGAAGACAAAATTTGACAGCCCAAGTAATTAACAATATGAACAACTTAACTAATAACATTGTAAATTTTTGGTAATTGGTAACTCTGGAATCAAAACACGTTTGTGCGGCTGTTTGTTTCTGTTTTGGTTTCTTTTGTTTTTTGGGTGTTTTGTTTTGGGGGTTTGTTTTGTTTTATTTTTGTTTGCTTTGGTTTTGGTTTTGGTTTAGTTTGTGGGGGGCTTTTTGTTTTTGTTTTGTTTTGGGGTTTTTTTGCCAAACGTATGTTAGTAAATCCAGGAAAAGATAATTCAGAGAAGTTCTATGGCATGTGTTTTACAAGATGACAGACCAATTCACAATTCACAGTACTTCTTTTGTGGGTTTGTGATTTATGACAGCTAGCAACTGTATCCCAGAGTCATTTAAATCCCACTGTTCTGAAGATAATACCCACAGTTACACGTTAAATTAGACTGTAGATCTTATAATTGCAAGACCTAATTAAACAAAAGAGTCAAGAAGATTCAAGGATGGGAGGTCTTCAAGGACAAGAATATTCATTGTTACATTACCCCGGATTGCAAACAGACAAAAAACTCCACTTTAATTATGTGAACATGTCTCTGCTATGTGCAATCTAAATCTACCCTCTTTTAGTTTAAAATCAGTATCCCATGTTTTGTCACTGCAGACCTTGGTAAAAAGTGGTTTTGTTTTTCTTATAAGCCCTCTCTAAGTCTTGAAGGTGTCCTTGGAGCCTTCTTGCCTCGAGGCGAGCACTCCCAGCTCTCCCAGCCTGGATCCAGAGCAGGGGATCTCCAGCCCTTGGGGCATCTCTGTGGCCTCCTCTGGACTCTCTCCAGCAGCTCCACATCCTTTTGATGTTGGACCCCCCAGCTGGAGGCAGCTCTGCAGGTGGGATCTCACCTGAGCAGAGAAGAGAGGGAAACTTGCTTCCCTGGACTCAGATCTGATCAATTCTGGGCTGCCAGCACACGTGGCTGGCTCATGTCCAGTGTTTCCTCCACCAGTATCCCCAGTCCTTGGCAGGGCTGCTCTCAATCTCTCCATCCCCAGCCTGTGTTGATACTGGTAGTTGTTTCATCCCAGGTTCTGTGGTTCTTTAATGAAGGCAAAATATGATCTTAAGCAACTGAAGATTAAGAAGTGCTTGGACAATCCTTTCAGGCACATGGTGTGACTCCTGGGGATGGTCCTGTGCAGGGCTAAAGGTTGGTCCCTTCCAACTCAGCATATTCTGTGAGTCTGTGAAGAGTCTCCATTCATCCTGGATCTGACAAACCTGGAAAAGTGTTCAAAGTAAAGTCATGTGAGCAGGGAAAAAAACAGTAAAGGAATCAGAAAAGTCTGGATTTTCACTCTGAGAGATGATTACTTGTCCCTGTAATTCCATTGGCAGTTTGGGTATAATTTCTAGCTCTTCAGAAGTATATTGCCATGGCACATGGAACTCACTGATTTCAGTAAAATAAACATCTTTGTCCAGGGAAGCAATTGAAATTGCATTGGGCAATCATCAGTGGCATGAAGCTGAACAAACTCAAAAGCCAGGTTCTGCCCTTGGGATGGAGTGATGCCAGATGCAAGTGTGAACTGGGAGAGGAATGGCTGGAGAGCAGTCCAGCAGAAAAGGAGCTGGGATGCTGGTTGGCAGCAGCTCCATAGAAGAGAAGCCAGCACTGTCCTGAAGGGCACTGACCAGAGCAGGATCAATCAGTCCAGAGGGGTGATCAGCAGGATCAATCAGTCCAGAGGGGTGATCATCCTGCTGCAGTCAGTGCTGCTGCAGCCTCGCCTGGAGCACAGGGCACAGCGCTGCACCCACCACTCAAAAGGGATGTGAAGGTCCTTGAATGCACCCAGAGGGCAACCAAGCCTAGAAGGGGCTGGAAGGAACATCCTGTGCCAAGCAGCTGAGGGCTCTGAGTCTGGCTGGTTTGGAGAGAAGGAGGCTGAGGGGGGACCTCATGACTCTGAAGCTTCCTGGGAAGGGGACATGAAGATGGAGGTGCCAAACTTCTCCCCCTGGGATCCAGGGACAGGATGTCTGTGAAGGCTCAACGCTGCATCAGGGGTGTTCAGACTGGACATTAGGAAGCATTTCTTTACAGAAAGGCTTTATAGAGAGATGGTCAATGCCACAGGCCTGTCAGAGTTTAAGAGGCATTTACACACAAGGCCCTTAATGCCTTAATGCTCTAACTTTGGGTCAGCCCTAAAGTGGTGAAGCAGTTTGACTAGATGATCCTTACAGGTCCCTTCCAAATGAAACTATGCTATTCTAATACAGAATAAGAATAACATTTTCTGGTTTCATTACTGTGAGAGGTGAAAGACTCTTGTAGCACTTTTCCAGGTCCAGTGTCCAGAGCTGCACTTGAGAGAGGCAACATATTCAGTAACATATTCAGTATCACTCACCTAAGAAACTCTGGGGCACAGGGACATACTGTGGCTTTAGCATCCTCCTTACAGTCACAGGACAGAATTAACCATATGTAGCTTTTACAACTCTGCAATTCTGAGAAACATTATCCCTCACCTGCATTACACACAACTACAGGTCTTCTGGTTTATACGTACGATTCAGTCTTTATTTGTCAAACAAAGAAGCAAAACATAAGGTTAAGTGTCATTTACAGAAAATGAACACATCTCACAGCATTAGCTTTGTGTCTGAGCGATTTTGTGGATCACAGGTTTAATTTCTCACTCTAATTGTACCCTGTAGGCTTGGAGACTGAGGTTCAGATCCCACCATGCTGCAAACTCAACCCCCTCCCCTCAACTACAAACTTCATTTTCCCTTCTAGAGCAAATGATGAATGACATAAACCCTTTGAAATGCTGCAGTTGAAATCCTCAGACCGTTACTTGGGATTACAATAGCAGAATAAAGTAGGTAGGAAACTTCTGCATTTCTGATGGTAGAAGACAGAGAAGAATGAAACAAGGCAAGGAGAAAGTAAAGAGGCTATTTCTTGTTTCTTTCCTGTGGGAGAAAGGAGGGAGCTCTTACATAGAAACACCTGAAAGCAGGAGAAGGAAAGTGTTTGAGGAATGTGCTAAAACAGGTTAAAGTCACCTGATATCAAGGACAAGGAAATAAGAAAAACTTCAAACCTTCCCATTTTAAACTAGGAAAATAGCAAAGTGAAACTAGGAGGAAGAGGTGCAGGAGGAGAAAGAGATCCCAAAAATATGTAAGGGCTGAGGACTTTCAGGGTTTAGTTTGCAATGGAAGAGAAGCAGAAAATGAATCAGGGTAGAGAAGAACAGAGAAGAGAATTAGCCAGTGGAGAAGTGCAAGCCATGGCTGTGAGCAGAAAAACAGGCAGAAACTAAAAGAAGAAAGGGTAGCAGGATAGATCTGATGACAGCAACAGCAAACAGCTGAACACTTCTCTGAAGAGGAGAAGATGGAAGGAAGCAGGATGGGGGAAAGGCAGCAATGAAAAAGCAGCAGTGCAGCACTCCCCCGGTGCCTGATCTGATTCAAGCAACATGAATTATCACTTTAGACCTGAGAAATATCAAACAAAGGCATTGAAGTTTCTGAAGGATTCAGTACATAGGCAGGAAGGCCAGGAAGATGACAGGAACAGATGCATTTTTTACAAAAGGCATTTCAGAAACAGCAGGAAAAAGCCAGGTGATATTAAAATCAGTAACATGACCAGTGGAGTAAGTAGAAAAGATGGAAGGAAACATTTATCAAACTAAGGGGACAGAAGGAAGGAGCAGGTCTTGCAACCTGGATGCAGGATTTAAATTTATACTTACCACGGGAAAACAAAAACAAGGCAGAGAAAGGATCTAGCAAAGGCAATGGGAACCACTAGCAGGTAAAGGTAACAAGATGGAGAAACAGCATCAGCAAGACAGGAGGAATAAAAAAGTCAGAGTGGCACATAAACAAGAACCCTCCCTCAAAGGATCTGAAAAATGCTGAGCAGAAAATTGTCATAGCAGGACCCCAAAGTACAAGTATGTACAAAGATACACCAGAGGAAAGGAGTGTGATGACAAGGAAAAGTATAAAAATGAAGACAAGAATCTCTTTCACAGGTTGGCAGCATTCCTTGCTAAGTTATGAGCAGTAGTATCTAAAGCTCTACATTAGTCCTTGGGAGAGGTTGGAAGGACAGGCCTAGAGTGCTGTTCCACATAGTACTGTGTCACCTCAAGCAGAGTCCAGAGAGGGGACAAGGGTGAAGAAAAACCTGGTGTGCTTCCCTCTCATTTCTAACTGGTCTTTGTTTTACTCTGTTGCTTCAAGTCCTGTCCTTCTGCAAGGAGCTTCATTCTGAATCTTACTGAAGATTGGTCTCATCCTCCAAAAAGGATCCTTTCCTAGAGGGTCAGAGATGCTCCATTCCCACAGAATTCTCCCTGTGACAGACTGGACCAGGACTGCTGTTCATCAAATCCTGCAATGCCAGCAGCCTCTCTGCTCTGCACTGGTGGCAGATAATTAAAACCTTCCTCGGTGCTGCTTTCTCCACTCAGAATAGAAAGTGCCTCTCTCCCCATTATGAAACCCCTTCCTAGCCCAGAACAAAGGCTGGAAGTTACTGACAAGTACAGTTCTCACCACAAGAAAGCAGGGGCCAGCACAATTTATATTGTTTCCTCCCTTGCCATCCATGTGTGGGGCCCCAAAGTGATGACATTGTGGCTCAGATGCTACAGGGCCAAATTCATGGACCAGAGACTCCCTGGAGACCGACTAGATGTCTGTGTCAGGTTAGGAGTTCCTGGAAGCAGAAATTATAGCAGGATGAAGCTGAGAGAATTGGAATCTGCAAAACTGGGAGTGAGAACACTGGAGAGATACTTGCCCTTTGCTAGTCCTGTTCGTCTGAGCCTCCTGGGAAGAAATTGGTGAATGTGATTCTGGTTTTAAGATCATGTGGACAGGGGATACTAAGCTGGGGAAAGCAGCACCATGTCTGCTGGCAGACATGACAATACAATACTGGTGATGCTTGAAACATCAGGAAATTGATAAGAAATAATGTCATCTGCCAGCAGAACAGAGGCCTCATGTAGCTGGGATCCTGGCAAAATTTATTCACAGTCCAAATACAGATTTTACTTAATTTTCAGAAAATCCTTTTGTAAATCCATACTAGACAATTTTACAACTATCTTACAACTTATGAGGTTCAATCTTTAATTATAGGGGAGACCTCAAGCCTTTTGACTTGTAACCAGGGTGGGTTTGAAACGCTGACCCCAGAACACTGACATTGTGCCAGTAATCACTGTACTAATTGAATACACATAAGTAATACCAATCTGTCTTGCAGTTGGACTAGAGGCTTGTTGGTCTCTTTCTGTTCTATTCTATTCTTTTCATACAATTTTTGCTCTAGCTGTTTCATCAAACTGAGAACTCCTACTCTGTTGGTCACCTAATGCAATCAATAATTCTTTTAATTCCTGCTTTCCAGAACACAGACACCAATCTGTACTGGTGAACTGCTCTGTGGGACTCTCCTAGAAACAGACTTGTTACTGACAATCTTCCATTGGGAAATTAGCAGCAGAGTTTAAGTCAAAAGCTGATGAATTAGTGCTCAGTGTTTATTCAGCTCTTCATGTACTACTAACAAATGCCTGACAGACATCCCTTATCTATCTCTGATGTGTCAAAAAATCCTTTTTTTTCCTTCATGCTTTTCCCCTTGGAGGTTGGAAATTTGGTCTTATCCCCATTTTCCAGACATGGAATTGAGAGAGAGAGAGAGATGAGGAGAAAATAACATAAGAGCCAGATTTTTGAAGGCTTTCAAGAAACTGTGAAACAGCCAGTGTGTAACTTGTGCTTTTGGAGTGACAAACAAGGGTCTTTATCTCTCAAATACAAATGGAGCTCTGAGAGGCTTGAGTCTGCTGATTGAAGCAGCCACAGGAACAGCACCCTAAACACCAGGCCCCAAACACAAGCACAAAGGTTACTTTCAAAGCTTTAATTTCCCTCAATGGAAGTTAAAGGCTCCTGTCTTGCTCATAACTCTTTTTAAAAAATCCACACTGAAGTTTGACCTGTTCAGAGAGGAAAAGCAAATTGAGGTGGAGTTTCAAGGTCTTTGAACAGCATATACGTGACACAGCAGAATATTCCACGTCACTTTATCAAGAATGCCACAAGTGAAATCCATGTGTATTCACAAAATGCAGAGAATCACTAAATGTAAATGCAAGAGACATTTGGCAATATGTCCTTAAAGTGGGGGAAGCAGCAGTTAGCACAGGAGCTCTGTGGAGGGTGAGGAGATGGAGAGTGCTCCCACTGAGCAGAAGGCATGCAGATGGAGTTGCTGTCCCTTGATGTGAAGCTTATGAATGTCCTCCTGCAAGGAGAAGACTTCAAGACACATTTTTGAAAGCTCTAGTAATTTTTCTGAGAGTTGACTGTAGATGTGCCTAAGGCCAAGCTCTTGTCCTTCAACATGGAATGGATAACACAGTTTAGTGAAGTTCGGAACTATTAACACAGAGATTTAAAAACCCCACAATATTGCATGGGAATAAAACAGGGAAGCAAAGTTCCTAGGATATCAATGTATCTCCACTGGTGGTATTCCACACAGACATGGAATTACATTTCTCAGATATGTATATTAGCTGTATAGTTAATGGCAATCAACGACACTGACAATCTGTGGTCAACCCTTCTTCTATTCCGTCCAGGGCTGATACTGCAGGGTTGAACAATTTCACACAACATGTCATTTTCATCCTACAAATATCAGTGTGCTGGTACTTCCCCCAGATCCCCTGGTCCAAGTCCTTTGCAAAACAAACAAAAAAAAGAAAATCAAAAACCCACCTTTAGCATTCTTCATCCCCACATCTCAGCTAATTCTTTTCACCCTCCTTGTTGATTCACAAATCTAAGTTCATTATAATACTAGTGCAAATTTTATTCCTTCAGGCTAGTATTTTAGCTATATCCATATCTCACTTCCCCCTTCTGTACTGTAGTCTTGACAGGGCAATAAAACAAACCACTCTTGAAAGCTTTTTCCTGCACTTCCTAAATTCTGTGACAAGACACAGGATGATTGTTTCTTCTCTCCACTTCCAACATCACTGCCATTAGTATCTAAAGATATCTACTAAACTTTCTTTCTATCTCTCCTTTTGAAGAAGAAAAGATTCCATTATCAAAGAATGAGAAAATCACAGTATCTTCCTTGATAGTGGTGGGGGTTTTTGGAGATGTTTACATTCTTAACAATGACGAGGAAGATGGTTCCTGTGATTCCATTCAGTATTCAAGGCCAGGTTGGACGGAGCTTGAAGCAATCTGATCTAGTGCAAGATGTCTCTGTCCGTGGCAGAGGGGTGGACTAGATGATCTTTAAAGGCCACCTCCAACTCAAATCATTCTGTGATTCTGGGATTGTATCTTGTTTTGTTAACCACAGCATCTTTGATGACACAGATGTATTTCATGCAGTATTTATGTTGCACACTCAAGACTTCCGTGTGCATAACTCACAAGTTGTGTTGTTTATCTCTACATTTTCCTGCACTGCCCTTAGCCTTGCCCTGTCACTGAGGCCTCTCTGTGGTATTACATTACAATAAAATGATCGAGATCTGAGACTCAAACCATATGTTCTCCTGGATCCAATTCTTACCACATTGTCCTAGACTGGCAGATGAATCCAGCCCTTCACTCTTGCAGTGATTGGGATAGACAGGACAATATCAGCAGTGCTAGAACCAAGTATTTTAGGTATCAATGCGTTTAATGCACAGCACTTCTGCTTAGCAAAACACAGATCTGTAACCTTCTTATCATTCCTGAATTGTTTTCCAGGTGCAAGTTGATACAGGGACCATGCTGATAAGCAACTGGTAACCTTCAGCTTGCACCCAAGTGGTTAAGAAAGCAGGACAGGGAAGGGAAAATGCTTGTAGAGGATCAGAAACACAGATGATGTATTGCTGAGCCAGCCCATGGAAAGACCCCAACTTCTTTGGTTCACCTGGAATTGGAGTCATGATCCTGTAGATACAGTCCCCATCTCTGGGTACAACACCTCCCATATGGTCCCCCTTCTCCTTCAGTGGTGCTGGCATGTCCCCTCCCAGGCTGGGCAGCCTGGCTGTGCCTCTCTCTGGAGCACTCCCTGTTCCTCATTTGGGGTTCTCTGACGTCAGCTCTGAGGTCAGGCAGGCAGGGCCCCCTCCCAAACACAGCGCACTATAGATAGCTGCTGCAGCAAATGCTTTTCATTATGCATCCCCTCCTCTCCAGCCCAGCGCGAGTGGGAGCAGCAAGAGGCCCCTGTGCTGCTCTGCTACGTGTTTTCTGTTATTTGGGGTGAGCTGTGCATTCCTCACAAGCTTTGAATGTCATGCAGAGCCCCGGGGGAATCCTCAGAGGAGTGGGAGGAGAGACCAGGCAGGGGAAGCTTTCTCTGCACACCAGGGAAGAGGCACCCCCTGCCCATGTCAGGCTGTGGAGATGCCAAAAGTAGAGGGATGTGCCAGTCTGTGCCAGCAGCCAGCACACCCTCCCACACAGCAGCCAGCCCCTCAGAGATAGATTTAAAAGCTTCCTACTTCCCACCAGCAGAACTTGCTCAGCTAGCCCTAGTCTGGCAAAGCAGACCATGAGGTGATAGATCTGTGTGTGCCCAGAAAGTGAAGAAACAACTTCAGATTAAGACTGTGAATCAAGAACAGTTGAACATAAATTGGCCATTAAGACACACAACAAGAAATCTAGAGATTCTAGCTATTACAGCAATCACTGTCCAAAACACCCTTTCAAACTCAAAAGGACATAGACACAAAAATCCCATTTGCTTTCAAATGAAAGCCTGATAGAATTGTGATTACAGGATTTTGTAGCTGTGACAGCTAAGGATCACACACACACAGACCCAAGAATGACTGCACACACTGCCTTCTCATCTTGTTCCATGGAAATCTGACATGAACTCCCTTCCCGGGGCACACATCTGGTGCCTTGTACTAAGGACAGGAAAATAAACTCCAGCCCTGGGCCTGCCCACGCCCCGCTCCCTCCCCCCCAAAATATCTGTGCCTATGTTTGTGTTAAACCCATGATGCCCAGTTCATGTTTCAGTGTGAGCTCACAGAGTTTACACAGAAGAATGTTATGGATATAGAAACACAGGACTGGAAAGGACTTCCTGGGATGGCTGGAAGGAGTGAGCTCAGTGGTCACGCCCCAATCTGCTGCCACGCATTTGGTTCATAAATACATCTCGGAGAAAAACTTCCATGTGGTTGTTGATGAAATGTCAGCACTGGGCTGAAAACTGAGCTTTATGGTCCCACTTACAAAAATACATACTGACCATTCTCCATAAAAGTGACATTTTGAGACCGTAACTCACTTAAAGCACAGTATGATGGTTTGTGGAGTGCAAGACTTGCACAGACACTGAGTAGGACAGCACAGGCAGCACTCGTGGCACATCACACAGCTCAGGCTACCACGGCTCAGGCTAACACGGCTCCTCTGTAACTCAGTGCAAATCAGAAAAAGAAATAACATGAAACATTCACGAGGGCCGCCACACACATCTGTCCTTGGCACAGCCAGCCTCGAGACCCCAGTCCGGGACCCCAACAGAGCCATGTCCCAAATGGCAGTGCCACCAGTGCCATCTCCGCTCTAAATGCAGCCCAGGGGACAGAGCCTGTCACGAACCACAGAGGGTCCCGCTGCAGGAGCCGCGAGCGGGAGGCCCCGACCCCGCCCGGGCCGCGGCCATGGGCGGTACCGGCAGTGCCGGGCGGGGCCTGCGGGGGGCGCGCTCCCCGACCGGGCGCGGCCTGCGTGACGTCACTGCCTGCGCCCGACGCTCCGCTCCAGTTCCGGCCGGTGTGGCGTGAGTGACGTCACTGCCTGCGCCCGACGCTCCGCTCCAGTTCCGGCCGGTGTGGCGTGAGTGACGTCACTGCCTGCGCCCGGCGCTCCGGACCCGTTCCGACCGGCGTGGCGCGCGCGGGATGAGCCGCGGGGGTCCTGGAGCCGTGAGTGGGCCCTGGGGTGTGTGGGAGACCCCTGGTGTGGCAGTGACCCTTGGGCTGGGAGTCACTTCGGGTCCCGAGTGACCCCCGGGTCCCGAGTGACCCCCGGTTTCGCTGCCGCGGGGAACTGCCCGGGAACTGCCTCAGCGCGGCTGCTGCGCGGGGCGAGGGGCCCGGGGGCTGTGTCGGAGCGGGGCTGAGGGGGCCTGCGGGCGCTGCTGTGCCCTCCGCTCCGCTCGGTGCCCCCCGGGCGCTGCCCGGCCCCGCCATCCCGCGCCGCAGACGCGGGCGCTCCTCGGGCCGCGCTGTCGGTCGGAATGACTGCTGTCATTGTCCCGGCAGGTCCAAGAAACTGGCGGCAGCAGCGCCGTCAGCAAGTGCTCGGCGGCAGCGCGGGGCTACATGCAGGACCGGTTCCTGCAGCTCCTGGCGGGGCGGCGGCGTCGGCGAGCACCACTTATCCACCGGTGAGGAAAGGGCGCTGTGCGGGACCTTTGGCTGCTCTGTCCCGGATAAAAAGTGCCACCAGACTGGTTCCTAACTCCAGTATTTAATGCTGCTAAAAGCTCTTTAGGATTTGAAAACATATTACTGATGGTTTGGGACATCTTAAACTATCTGCGGAAATATTTGTTTCCTGCAAGGCATGGAGATGATAACGTGCTTGTTAAAGGGGTTATAGGAGCTGGGATACAGCCGGCTGGATGTAAATGGAACCAGCTGAAAGAGATTGCCAAGGAACAAGAGGCATCAGTCCCTGCCAGTCTAGTAAACACTTTCCAGGAGTTAGACTAACTTAGTTCCATTCATTCAAAAATCAGAGAACAGAGTTCCTCTCTTGACTTTGTTTCTTTTCCTTTTTTTGTTCCCCACTCGTTCATTTAGTTGTTATGGCATCTGATTTGGGGCAGGAGCTCAGGTATTGGCCATCTGCATTGCAGGGGACCGTCGTCATTGTCTGGATTCATACATTTTCATTCAGTGAATATTTACTTATGCAAAACAGAACAGATCGAGGTCAGATATCTGCATGTTTTCTGTGGATTATCTGTAGTCTTGATGGTTAGTACACTCAGTGCCGGAGATCTGGAGGAAGGAAGGAAGCTCTAGAGATGACAAAATCATCTCCCAGTGCAGGTCTGTAAATTAGGGGTTACTGGGTGGAAGCTGAGAGAAAAAAAAATCATTCTTTTTCTGAAATGGAGTATACCACTGCTGGAGAAATTGTGTTCCTGGACAGCGATTACAACTGAATTTCTCTTGGCAGGGGTTATTACATCCGTGCCCGTGCTGTGGATCACTGTGTCCAGAACTTCCTGCAGAAGACACAAAGCCACCCGAGGACACAGGTGCGTTTTCTCAGGGGGTTCTGGCAGGTTCCCCTAAATGCATGAAAAGTCTTTCTGGCATCTGGGCACTGCAGTAACTTGTTAGTGCAGCTTTTGGGATCCTTTCTCAGGAGAGCATGTAGAATCTTGACTGGCTCTCCATGTGTTGCTTTGGCAGACATATCTGGGAGGGGGGCAATATCCACACAAACTTCTTCTGCCTCTTGCAGGAGGTTGCCTGATTTTGTCACTCTGCAGATAATATTGAGTATTTTTCATACCTAGATTCTCAGAATGCTGCTAGAATTGAATATAACTTTATCTGACACTTTCTCTGCAGATCCTGTCCTTAGGTGCTGGCTTTGATTCCTTATACTTCCGTTTGAAGGATATGGGTCTTCTGCATCACACCGTGGTATATGAGGTGGATTTCCCAAATGTGGTGTGCCAAAAAGCTACTCTGATCAAAGGAATAAAAGAGTTGTCAGTACTGGTGGGAGACGCTGCAGTGGAAGGATTAGGTATGGTATTTATAGAAGGTGTGTTAGGTATTAAGTGTTTAGAACAGGCAAACAGCTTCAGCCTTCAAGAAGGGAGATACGATAGTAGGGAAACTTTGAAGTTGGAAATGAAAAGCATGTTCATTTTATGAAAAACATTGAAACAAATAATTTTTAAGCATTGGGAGGTAACAAGAAGCTGCTAGGGTGGATTTGCCANACTGGCGGCAGCAGCGCCGTCAGCAAGTGCTCGGCGGCAGCGCGGGGCTACATGCAGGACCGGTTCCTGCAGCTCCTGGCGGGGCGGCGGCGTCGGCGAGCACCACTTATCCACCGGTGAGGAAAGGGCGCTGTGCGGGACCTTTGGCTGCTCTGTCCCGGATAAAAAGTGCCACCAGACTGGTTCCTAACTCCAGTATTTAATGCTGCTAAAAGCTCTTTAGGATTTGAAAACATATTACTGATGGTTTGGGACATCTTAAACTATCTGCGGAAATATTTGTTTCCTGCAAGGCATGGAGATGATAACGTGCTTGTTAAAGGGGTTATAGGAGCTGGGATACAGCCGGCTGGATGTAAATGGAACCAGCTGAAAGAGATTGCCAAGGAACAAGAGGCATCAGTCCCTGCCAGTCTAGTAAACACTTTCCAGGAGTTAGACTAACTTAGTTCCATTCATTCAAAAATCAGAGAACAGAGTTCCTCTCTTGACTTTGTTTCTTTTCCTTTTTTTGTTCCCCACTCGTTCATTTAGTTGTTATGGCATCTGATTTGGGGCAGGAGCTCAGGTATTGGCCATCTGCATTGCAGGGGACCGTCGTCATTGTCTGGATTCATACATTTTCATTCAGTGAATATTTACTTATGCAAAACAGAACAGATCGAGGTCAGATATCTGCATGTTTTCTGTGGATTATCTGTAGTCTTGATGGTTAGTACACTCAGTGCCGGAGATCTGGAGGAAGGAAGGAAGCTCTAGAGATGACAAAATCATCTCCCAGTGCAGGTCTGTAAATTAGGGGTTACTGGGTGGAAGCTGAGAGAAAAAAAAATCATTCTTTTTCTGAAATGGAGTATACCACTGCTGGAGAAATTGTGTTCCTGGACAGCGATTACAACTGAATTTCTCTTGGCAGGGGTTATTACATCCGTGCCCGTGCTGTGGATCACTGTGTCCAGAACTTCCTGCAGAAGACACAAAGCCACCCGAGGACACAGGTGCGTTTTCTCAGGGGGTTCTGGCAGGTTCCCCTAAATGCATGAAAAGTCTTTCTGGCATCTGGGCACTGCAGTAACTTGTTAGTGCAGCTTTTGGGATCCTTTCTCAGGAGAGCATGTAGAATCTTGACTGGCTCTCCATGTGTTGCTTTGGCAGACATATCTGGGAGGGGGGCAATATCCACACAAACTTCTTCTGCCTCTTGCAGGAGGTTGCCTGATTTTGTCACTCTGCAGATAATATTGAGTATTTTTCATACCTAGAATGCTGCTAGAATTGAATATAACTTTATCTGACACTTTCTCTGCAGATCCTGTCCTTAGGTGCTGGCTTTGATTCCTTATACTTCCGTTTGAAGGATATGGGTCTTCTGCATCACACCGTGGTATATGAGGTGGATTTCCCAAATGTGGTGNCAGAATGCTGCTAGAATTGAATATAACTTTATCTGACACTTTCTCTGCAGATCCTGTCCTTAGGTGCTGGCTTTGATTCCTTATACTTCCGTTTGAAGGATATGGGTCTTCTGCATCACACCATGGTATATGAGGTGGATTTCCCAAATGTGGTGTGCCAAAAAGCTACTCTGATCAAAGGAATAAAAGAGTTGTCAGTACTGGTGGGAGACGCTGCAGTGGAAGGATTAGGTATGGTATTTATAGAAGGTGTGTTAGGTATTAAGTGTTTAGAACAGGCAAACAGCTTCAGCCTTCAAGAAGGGAGATACGATAGTAGGGAAACTTTGAAGTTGGAAATGAAAAGCATGTTCATTTTATGAAAAACATTGAAACAAATAATTTTTAAGCATTGGGAGGTAACAAGAAGCTGCTAGGGTGGATTTGCCAGGAGCTGATTATATTAAACCAAGGTCAGTTTCTTTCTGTTACAATTTCTGAAGTCCTGTGTCCAGGTTTGGGCTCACTGGTACAAAGACAGTGATGAACTGCAGTGTGTCCAGTGGGAGGTGATGAGGATGATGAAGTGATGGAGCAGGTGACCTAGGAGAGGAGGCTCAGGACTCGGTTTGTTCAGCCTTAAGGAGAGAAGACTGCGAGGGAGGGGAGCCTTACTGCAGTCTACAGCTGCCTTCTGGGAGAGGGTAGAAAAGTTTGAGCCTGGCTGTTCTTGGAGGCACAAAGCAAACAGTCAAAGGGCAGTGGTTGCAAGTCGCTTTGTTAATTGGTTTTGGCTGAAAAGGTCAACAAGCCATGGCTTATCATATCCCAGTGAAGTACAGAGGTATGATAATACCTGCAGATCATAAACTGGAACTTGTGAGGAAGAAGTTCTTTACAGTGGAGTCATTTGGCACTGGAATGGGCTGCCTAGGAAGGTGGTAGTCACTGTCTCTGGAGGTATTTAAGAAGAGACTGGATGTGGCATGGTCTAGTAGACAAGATGCTGTTAGGTCAAAGGTTGGACTCCTTGATCTCAGGGTTGATTTCTGTGATTCTGTGGTGATCTGTGAGTCAGGGACTGGTGTTTGCAGAGAGCTGTCATGTGAGTTCAGGACTCGGTGCCATTGCACAGAAAGGAAATCTGTTTAGCAAACAAACAAACCAAGCCTAAGAACCTTGAGAATGATTTTCTGGTTGTGAGGCAAACCATTTGAATTCTAAGCAATTTTCTTAGGCTAAATTGAAAGGTGTGTAAACCATTAAGGTTTGGTTCTAAATTACAGTGGTTCTAGAAAAATGTTCTTAAAGTAAATATGATACAGTTTTGTTATTATAGTAAATGTAAGAATTCTATGAGAGATCTGTAGGTGAAATTTGCATTAGGAATAATGGAGTTTTAGATATGCATTTAATGGATCACTTAGCACTATCCCTTCATGATTCATGTAGGGGTGGGGATTTTCCTGTACATGTCCCAGAGAAATAGAATTGATGGACACAGCCTTGTGAGTGATTGCTTGTAGGTTTTATTTTCCTGTTTGTCCCTTTTGCTCTGAGTATTGTAGAAGCACCCAAGTCAGACTGTGTTGTTTTTGTCTCCCAGGAGCTGTTACCTTTTCTGGAGAGAATTATAAATTACTGGGAGTGGATTTATCAGAGCTGTCTGAGCTGGAGAGAGCCCTGGAGGAAGCAGGACTGGACAGTGAAATCCCCACCCTCTTCATTGCAGAGGTGGTGCTCACCTATATGGAGAATAGTAGGTCAGTCAGGTTCTCCTCCCTTACCCAGGTGGTAAAGGGGAAAGAACAAGCTTCTTTCTGGGTATATCACCTTGGGCTGGGAGACCTGCTCTCTTAAAACTAAAGCCTTGGGAATTCTGTGGAGTCCCAAATAGCTTCTTACATCATCATTGTGGTGGTGTAATTGATGTCCACATGTTATCCTAAAAGGGAAGGGGGAAAAGAAAAATCTCAAATGAGTGATTTTGTTTGCTGAGAGAGGTTTTTTCTGCTCATCCCCTGCATCATCTGTGCAGATGGGATGTTGATGCTCCTAAGTCCCCAGCACAGCACTCTCGTTTGTGTATTGCCACTTGTCAGGATGCCTTAATAGCAGCTTTATGGTGTTGCTGGACGATGTACCACATCTGCCTGATGATGGATGAACCCTCAATTATTTGATGTCTTACACACAATCTCCCAACAGGTCAGATGCCTTGATTCAGTGGGCAGCAGAGCGTTTCCCTCAGGCCTGCTTCCTGCTGTACGAGCAGGTGCACCCTGAGGACCCCTTTGGTCGTGTCATGCAGCAGCATTTCAGGCAGCTGAACTCTGCCCTTCACTCCCTGGCACAGTACCCTGACTGTGAGGCACAGCAGAGGCGCTTTTTGGGTAGGGTAAGCACCTGCATCTCTAGGGTATGCATGAAGCATGATTGATCTGAGGAGGATTGGAGAAGTACTTAGTCAGTTAGAGGTTGAAGAAGCCAGGGCTGAGGCTGAGACACTGCCTCCTCTAGTAGCATGACTAGTCATTTGAAGATGCTTCCAACCAGCTTGCAGCCTATTATCTGATAGAGGATTAAGGCACGATGGGCTCCTCAGTACCTTTCGATGTAGTAAGTTCTTAAGAGCTTTTTCTTTTCTATTTTCACCAGATTATGGGCTGCTGTTACTTCATCTACACAGTCTTAGCAGTTCATGCAAGTGTTTAATTTAGAGTTTTTGTTTTCTTGTGGGAATTGAGTTTCTGTCCTTCCAGAGGTGATAACTTCTAGGGCTTTCTCTTTTAGGGCTGGACTGAGTGCAGTGTCATGGATATGAATGATTTTTTCTTCCGTTGTATTCCAGAAGATGAACAGCAAAGAGTGAAGTCTCTGGAGCCTTTTGATGAGTATGAGGTAACACCTTCTTTGTTCTAAAGATCAGCAACTTGGCTTTGAAACCAAAAGGTGTTGGCAGTTTCTCATGGTCACAGTTCTGTACAGGGATGCTGAAGTACAGGTGTTCATGGAGGTAGAAAGGACTGTGGATCAGCGTAGTTAACACACAGGCTGCAGGAAGCTTCAGGTGGAGCTGGAGCAAGGAGTATGGGAAGAAGGCTCCCCTTGATGTTAGAAAAGCTTCGTGTTCCTTCCTCATTGAGCGGTCTCTTAAGGTGATAATCTTGGCATAGCAAACTAGCTGGTAGTATGAAAGATGTTTTAGATGCTAAAAGTTTGCATGGATTCAAGGGGAAATTACTTTGTTGAAAGAAATACGTTAAGAGTTACTGAATACATAAAAGCAGACCTGATGTGAGGTTCCTGACTGCAAGTGGTTGGTAGTATTCTTGGTGAAAGTAGATGCACTTGTCCTGCTCTCTTCCATTTCTGTAGGCTATTGTTTGTCATTGTTGGATACAGGTTACTAGTTTCAGATATTTTTTGATCTGACTCTGTACAGCCATTCCTGTATTAGTGGTTGAAATTCAACTATGACTCTGTTCTTTGCCATTTTTAACTGCTGACAAAGTTTCTGACTATTTGAACTATAGAAATGAAGGTAAGCTCGGGATAATGAGCCAAATATCCTGTGGAATACTTACTAGAAGTTTCTGTGTTGATTTTGTGGTTCCCTGCTTATAATTCTAGAAATGCAATAGCTGCAGTATGAAAATAGTTTAGTATGCTTGCATTTATTTTGCCAACAATGCAGGATCTACTCTGCCACGTGAATGCAGATGTGATGAGTGAAAGTACTGGCATATTTGCAAAGTGGTTTAGAAATGTCTACAAGAATTGTTGTAGATCAAGGCCATTGTTCATACAGTGGGAAGGGAAAGACAGTATTGTTGCTGGAGACGTGCATAAGAGTAAATGATGTGATAACAGAGAGCTCTACAGTTAGCCTTCAAGAGAAAGATTAAGTAAGATCCAGGTCTTTAAACAAGCTTGGTTGAATTAGGTAAAAAATGTAAAATACACGCTTAGTGGTGAGGGAGTCTAATTTTTAGAGTAATTTGCCTAGGGACTAATAGTGGATCCTTCAATTTTCAGTATTAACATTAATTTCTGGATGTCACTTTTCAGAAGATGCTTTTTACTTCTAGTAGAGGTTGGGGCAGTGATGCTGATAATGTGGTTTATTTTGCCTTTTAAATTCATGTTTATGCTTTGTAGTTGTATAGTTGGCTTGAATATATCCCACCCGATGGGAATGAACAGTCAATTCCCTAATGTCCATAAAGGCCAGGTTAACATTGCTACAGCTAACATTGCTACTGCCTTCCTGTGTATTCCTTTTGCTTGTACTTCTGCCTCAGAATCGTCCCAAGGCCTGACTGAAAATTGTATTTATGTATTATTGTCCAGCACAGACCATGTTGCACATTTGAACATTTGTGATTTCTTTGGATTCATTTAGATTTCATGAACCTTAAGAAACCTTAATCCTTCTGGTATAGAGCCCTCAGTCTTTTCTGTGGTCAGAACTGGGAAGCATAAAGGGAATTCTATAAAGAAAAATTTCCTCATGCAATGTATAGTTAAGCTATGGAACTCTTTGCTGCAGCGTGTAGGAACAACACCCTGCAACATGTAGGACATGTTGAAAGAGCAAGTGGATACATTCATGGATGAGAAATCCATCAAGGATTGTTCAATAAAAAGACAGCTTCTTGCTTAGAAGATCCCTGAGTTGTAAATATTTGAATGTTGAAGTGAGGAATGTATTTACACCCCTTCTCTTTCTCAGATTCAGCTTTAGGCCTCTGATTTTGACCACTGTTGAAAGCAATGTTAGGGTTGGTCTTTGATTTGATCACCCTAGCTGTTCTGAGATCCTTACTACTGCTTGCTTTAAGATTTTGAGGGGGATTGTTTTTTTGTTTTGTTTTGTTTTCTTTCATTTGGGCTTGCTACAGGAATGGCATCTGAAATGTTCTCATTACTTTGTGTTGACTGCATCAAAGGGGATGGAACCTTCCTGGACTCCGTTACCCAGTGTGACAGGTAGTTTTTGCAGTATTTTTTAATCTCATGCAGGCTTCTCTGAGAGGTTTTAGGAGACAGTGAAACCCTGGAAGGGGCAGATGGGATGCTCTCTGTTAGCTTTCTTCACCCTTCTAACAATGCTGTTCAGGACCCACAGCCTGACACTGCTTGTTCTGATCAGTTCCATTCTTTCAGTTTATTGAGCCTTCCAGTCTGAACAGCTTGTCCTGCTGTTTATGCATGAGGCTCTCCAGTACATGCCAGCTCACCCTGCTCCTCTTGTGTTTTTGTGATCTCCCTTTTGAATTTATTCCTGCTTGCCTCCATACATGGCTCTCTGAACCATTTTCTCCTTCCTGCTCCCAAAAGGTTGTTCTATTTTCCTTACTACCCTGTCTGGCAGAGTACTCAGGAGTCTGTCATGAAGCTGTGCTTTGCTTTGTTGTCCCTTGTGGGTGGACTTATACCTGTAGTATTTCTGTTTGTGAAATGCTTTTGAATCTGTATGGCACTTTTTTTAAATGGGAGAAAAGTGGTACAGCTGGGGAAAAGCCAAGACCAAGACTGTGCTCCCATGACAAAAGACTTGGCAGCAGTAGCAGTCCAAAAATTTCCTGCTTTTGGCTGCTTGCTTCCTTTTTCAGGGTGGAAAGCAGAGGGTTATTTTTAACCTGTTTCATATCACTAATCTTCACAGACTGGCAGCACAAGTAGTCCTGTCTGCAACAGAAAGTTAAAACCTTTGTTTTAGGGGGCAAGAAAAGCAACTGAAAAAGGATAGGGCAGGATGGCATTTCGGAGGCCAACAAGGCCACTGAATCCATAGTGTTGTGTCTTGATTAGAACTGAAAACATGGAACGTGAAATTGAAGCTAAATGAATGTGGGTGTGATTGAATACACTGTGTGATTGTCACTGGTCCATGTGTTAAACCCTTAAGGGCTCCTAAGTGTGTAGTATCTATCCTTAAGTTAAAGAAAAAATTCATTTGCTTAACGGACTTCATTACAGTCAACAGATTTGATTCATTAGAGACAGGAAGAGGGTCTTTCTGCTGCTGTCTCTGGTGTATTCAAAATGGATAGTAAAAGCCTTCAAAATCTGGTAAATGGTCCACGATTAGATCTTTTTTCACTGGGGATGCAAAAGGTTTGTCTCTTAATACCAATAAATGCGTCCAGTTACCCTCTCAGGTACATTTGGGTCCCTGTTCAAGATAGTGCAAGTACTAAGTCTTCCAAACAGATCATGATAAGTACATTTTCTGACATGAAAAACTTCTCGGTGCTAAAAAAAAATCCATCTGTAGACAGATGTTTAGGCCCAAGGAGGAGAAATTTCTTACTTTGTCAGATGATAAGATAGGGTCTTGTATTAAAAAATGTTCAGTACAGGCAATTTTTCTGAGTACGGCGTACAGAAAATGGACTGGGAACTGCTTCTTCTCCACCTCATCATCTCTAATAACACAGGAGCAAAGCTCTTGATTAAATCAAAGAAGATGCGAATTCCAAACTGATTAAAAGAAAACAATGTGTAACAATGTGTTGGTGAGCCAGAGTCCTGTGCTGAGAGTTTGTTTTGTGCTAAGGGATATATTATTTAGAAAGAAGATATTTAAATAACTAGAAATATTCTCTTATAGTAGGACCATGCTTCAGAACATAATGTCAGTGCTTCTGTGAAGGTAGAACCAAAATTTGGGAAGAAACTTTAAAATCAGCTTCTGGGCATTTGTCCTTTTGCTGCTATTCTTTGCCATTCATGTAGCCAAATATTTTCTTAACCAGACAGGTGCTCCTTTTGAAGGCACTGCAGTGATTCATATGTTGCTGCAGCAGTTTAGGACAGTGCAGTCTCTTGGCCAGTCTTACCTCCACCCCATGAAAGCAGTCTCAGAACTGTCGGGAGCTGAGTGAGCAGTAAGTAGATGTTAAAGTTGGCACAGTGATAGTTTTAACCATTACAGCCTGATTGTTAAGGCATTTCAGATTATCTGTGTGCTCTGTTAACTTTTCAATAGATGCTTCTCGTAAAGATGAACAGTCATCTTGAAATTCTCTCTCACTTGAAATACAGTTCTTGGTTTGTGTTTGTGCTTAAGTTCTTTGGTTCTCTTTGGCTTACAGTTCCCCATCATGCTGGTCCTGTCAGAATAGCTGGGAGTGTCCCTGCAGCAGGGTTTGCAAAGCTCTCGGGAATTTCTGGCCTGAGACGTTACGGTCACCGCTCTGTTCTGATAAAACCCAATGTGATTCTCACCACTGGAGGCTTTGGGGAGGAGGATGGACAACACTGCCGCATGAGAAACTTCCATGTGCTGAGTAAGAGTGCAGGCTGCTGGAAAGCTGGATGTGTGACAATGAAAAGTCCTGATAAAAGATTGGGTGAGTTCCTGTACTGATGACAAGTGTAAGGGAGATACCTTTGTGCTAAGTGAAAGAATGTCTAGAAGAAGTGATGTCAGAGCACAGTGATCTGGCAGTCACAGAGATCTGAGGGTTCTGAATGCTGAATGCTGCATCCTGCTCTTTGGTCACCACAGCTCCATGCAATGCTCCAGACCGGGCACAGAGTGACTGGAAAGCTGGAAAAGGCCCTGGAGGTGCTGGTTGACAGGGGCTGAACATGAGTCCAGGTGTGCCCAGGTGGGCAAGAAGGCCAATGTCACCTGACTGGTACCAGCCATAGTGTGGACAAAGGCCCATGTCAGGGATTGTCCTCTGTGCTGGCACTGCTGAGGTCCCTCGAGGGCTGTGTCCAATTCTGGGCCCTCATGGAAGAGACATTGAGGGGCTGGAGTGTGTCTAGAAAGGCAATGGAGCTGGGGTAATAGAATCATAGAATGGTTTGGGATGGAAAAAACCTTAAAGATCATCTAGCTCCAACTGTCTTCCATGAGCAGGGACACCTTCCACTAGACCAGGTTGCTCCAAACCCCGTCCAGCCTGGCCTTGGAGACTTCCAGGGATGGGTCAGCCACAGCTTCTCTGGACAACCTGTGCCAGGGCCTCCCCACCCTCACAGGGAAAAATTCCTTCTAAATATCCCATCTAACCCTGCCCTCTGGCAATGGGAAGCCATTCCCCCTGGTCCTGTCCCTCCAGATCCTTGTCCAAAGGCCCTCTCCAGCTCTCTTGGAGCCTCTCTGAACATGAGCAGGGGCTCCCTGGAGCTTTCTCTTTTCAAGGCTGAACAGCCCATACTCTCAGCCTGTCTCCAGAGCAGAGGTCCAGCCCTGTAATCAACTTAGTGGCCTCTGAACTTGTTCCAACAGCTCCATGTCTTTATTGTGCTGGGGACACCAGAGCTGAACACAGAACTGCAGGTGGGGTCTCAAAAGAGCAGCAAAGAGGGGGAGAGTCGCCTCCCTTGACCTGCTGTCCACGCTTCTTTTGTTGCAGCCTGGGACATTGGTTGATTTTCTGAGCTACAAGCTCACACTGCATACTGAGTTTTTTGTCCACAAAAAACCCCAAATCCTTCTCCCCAGGGCTGCTCTCTGTATGTTCTACACACAGCCTGTATTTGTGCTGGAATTACCCTTACCCAGGGGCAGGACTTTACAATTGGCCTTGTTGAAAAACATGAGATTTGCACAGTCTCACCTCTCCAGCCTGTGCAAGGCCCTCTGGATGCTCCATCCCTTCCCTCCAGCCTGTGACTGCACCCCCCAGCTCTGTGTCATCAGCAAATGTGCTGGGAGTGCCCTTGATCCCACTGTCCCTGTCACCAACAAAGATGTCAAACAATGCTGGTCCCAGTACTCCTGAGGGACACCATTTATCACTGGTCTCCACTTGGACACCGAGATGCTGATTGTGACTCTCTGAGTGAGACCAGCCAGCCAATTCCAAGTCCACTAAGTAGTCCATCTGTCAAATCCATGTCTCTCCAGTTTAGAGACCAGATGTTGTGCTCAAGCAGTGTCAAATGCTTTGTACAAGTTCAGGTAGATGACATCTGTTGCCCTTCCCTCATGCACAATTGTTGTAACCCCAACACAGGAATAGCTGAGGGAGGTGGGTGGGCTCAGCCTGGAGAAAAGGCAGCTCAGGGGGAACCTTCTTGCTCTGCAACTCCCTGACAGGAGGGGGAAGCCAGGTAAGGGTCAGACTCTGCTCCCTGGGAACAAGGGACAGGACAAGAAGGAAATGGCCTCAAGTTGTGCTAGGGGAGGTTTAGGTTGGATATGGAGAAAAATATCTCCAGGAAAATGGTGGTGCATTCCTGGCACGGGCTGTCCAGGACAGTGGTGGAGTCCACTTCCCTGGAAGGATTTAAAAGCTGTGTAGATGTGGCACTTGGGATCATAGTTCAGTTGTGACCTTGACGTTGCTGAGGGAATGGTGGGACTCAATGATCTTAAGGGTCTTTGTCAACTGAAATGATTCTATAAATTTCTTGGAAAAAATGTCCATGTGAACCATGACATTTTGTGTCTCTGCAGGTGAGCGGTTGTACCACACTGTGTCCTGTCTCTCAGACAGTCTGGCTCTGATGGTAGGAGGACGAACGTCTCCATCAAGTGCAGGCTTGGGAATGTTGTGGCTAAAGTTCCCTGAAACCTCTAGTCCTTCAGACCCAGATGACATTGCAGTGGAGCTTGTAAATCTGCAGCCTGCTGCTGAGCCAGCAACTTTGCGTTGGAGACACAGCACAACTGAAGTGACATTTAAAGGTAAAAAGCCCGGAAAGAATGGAAATGGCAGTAGGTATGCAGGAGCTTGCACTCGGTCTTGTTGAACTTCATTTTGACCCACTTCTCAAGCCTATCAGTAGGAAAGCAATTAAAAGGCTTTGAGATCTTGGCACTTGAAATCTGGCAGTTTTGTGTTTTGTATGCTACATAACACCCAGTGGTAAGTGGGATTGAAACCTAGGGATGTCATCCATTCTGGAAGACTGATTCCTTGAGAACATTTATGACTGAAGTTATTCATGCCTGTTCACACCAGAAGGGCGTTTTGCTATCTCTGAAGGATACTTTTGTTGGAGCAGTCATGAGCTCTTTATCCAGAAGTGCCTTAGAAGTGTTACTGTTAGAGTAGCAGTTGACAAATACTCAGTAGTTGTAAACAGCTCTAGAATCAGGTCCTGCAACAGCAAGCTGAAGGTTGGCCTAGTAAAAGATCCTGACTGTAAGGGGCAAAAAGTTAAACAGTGGCATTCAGGAGGTGAAAGCTGTCCTTTCTTAAGTTGTCCCATTCCTGCCAGCTTGCAGGAATCTCCCCAAGGGGAACAGAAAGGAGTTGTTAAGCAATTGTTAGACTGGAGCATACTTTTCAGTTGTGGAGCAGTGTTTAATTAAAACTGTAATGTAGTTTAGAGTTCAGCTTTCCAGTCAGAATTCTATATTGAAGAAGGAAATGCGAAATGGGTAAACAAAATTTTATAAATAATACATTGTTTTTTGTCTTTGTCAGACTGTATTGTTTCATCTTATTTTTGCCTCGATGTTGCTTTGTAGCTGAAGGAAATGACCAGCACTGGTGTTACTGGTGCAGTTCATTCTGAAGCAGTGAAGGGACAGGGCATAGTGCAGTGAACACACGTCCTTGACATCTACCCACAGTACTTTTGCACCCTTTTTACCACCTTTTTGAAGCTTCCCCATATTAACAGATACACATTCATGTTCTTATGAGTATTTATTGGTATTTCTGAGGTGAAGAGATGTCATTCAGCTGCTGTGATTTATGTACTTAGGGTTTTGCAGGAGTAATCTTTCCATTGCCTAAAATTGCCTAAAATAGGTGTATTAGAAAGCATGTTTTCCCCTCTTCGAGACTAGAGTGTGTGATTTCAACTCTAAACATTCCCAACCTAGTACATTAAGAAACTACTTGATGTAAGTGGATGATGTGATCTTCTGAATGACCACAAACATGAAAAATACAGGTTCTTAGTAAAAATGTTTAGGATGGTGTTTAGCAGGGCTAAGGGTTGAACTTGGTGATCTTTATGGGCTCCTTCCAGCTCAGCATATTCTGTGATTCCATGTGTCTTATAAAAGATCTAGGTTCAAGAGTAATTCCAGTATCTATGAAACAATGTATTGCATTTATTGCTGAAGGCTGGAATTGTTTGTCAGGTTGCAGGATGTCTTACAGAAATAGTATACAGAACTTCTGCCTGATTGCATTAATTGCTGTCTTCAGTCAGCTTCTCTTCTCAGAAATTTTTGGTTTTGTGACATTCCAAATTCTAACTTCTCTTTTCACCTGGCTGTGTATTTCTGTAGGTGAGCAGTACCTGTTTGTGTATGGTGGCTGCTCTGCTCTGGATCCTGTGCTTGGGGATTGGTATTTCTTGGACACTCGAGAACTCTCCAGCACTGTGGTAAGAGTGTAATCCATGGTGATTTGAGTTAGAGTCAACTTCTAAACATCTTGCTTTTTAGTGGAATACAATCTTCACTGACAGTGCTTGACCACCCTGATAGTACTATGTGAGGGGTTTTTGTGCTTAAGTGGATTTTTTTCATATGTCAATTTGTGCCCATTGCCTCTTGTCCTGTTGCTGGATGCTGCTGAGAACATTCTGTCTCTGTCTTCTTTCACCTCTCCCATCACAGACTTGTTTAGCTGTATGCTGGACATTTTTGTGGAAGAATCCTATTAGAGGCAGTATAAAAAGCTTTTCTAAAATCAAAACCACCCCCACATCAGCTGTCTTCCCTCAGTCAACTAGATTGCTGGTTATGTCATAAAAGGACATTGAGTTAAAGAGGACTTCCCCTCTCATGAACCTACTGGTGACTGGCCATGAGCCTGATGTAACCCCATTTACTCTAACTCTTGGAACCCAACCCTGTACATGGCACAGTTATAGGGTGAGAGATACATGATTAGGGTTAGGGTTAGGAGGTCACAAGCTAAACATGAGTAAGCAGTGTCATGCTATAGGGAGGCCTAAGCTATGTCTTCAGATATGTAACCAGGAACATTATCTGTACGACACGTGAACCGCAGCTTTTATTTTCTTCAATGTTCCCATCAGAAGTCTTGCAAAATACCCAAAGCTGATTGCTGAAAAAGAGGTGGACAGTGTGCAATACAACTGTACAACAAGAGTGACCACATAGTTCACAGGGGAAGGTTTTGAAGGACTTGTAGCTGTTGAGTCTGGAAAAGATTCAAGACAGAAATAAGTCTTCAAATATGCAAAATATTGCTGCAGAGAAGACAATTTGTTCTTCATTTTTACTGTGAGTAATAAGGGAATCATCTGAACACTAAGGAAGGCTGTTGATTGTGAAGTTAGGCTGGCCAAATGCCTACAGAGGTGAGAAATTCTTGTCACTGCAGACTTTCATCTATGCAGATGATAACAGATGTAGTTTCATTTATTTTAAGGGAAAGGGATGGACCAGGTGGCCTCCAAATTTTTCTCCACCACTTGCTTCATATGATAGTCCTTTAAACACCTAATCTTACATTTTTTCCTTAAGTCCTTGCATTGAAGGGTTTTTTTTCTGCCTTTTAGTCCTGCAGTTCAGCCTTTTATCCTGTTCTGTGATTTGAGCCACTGATCACCTGCTTTGCTTTGCTGGTCACTACCTTAGTTCATGTGTTTGTAAAGAAACCTGGGTTTCTCAGGTGTGTCTCTTGAGCAGAAAGCAGCATGCAAGAATGCGAATAAAGTTACCTGTAATAAATGTGCAGAAATAAACCCTCTAAAGACTGATTATATTAAATATACTGAAGGCCTGAGAGGTATTTGCGATAGCATAATTGGAAGCTCTTGTACTTAGCAGTCCCTGGAGGAACATGTGAAGAAAATTGGGAGTCAAAGAACCACACAGAAAAAAGTAATTTAAAAGCCTGGACATCAAGAAGATACTTAGCTTGGCAAACTGCAGCCCTGGACTTGTGTTTTTCTAGATTGCTGTTGAGGGTGCAGTCCCAGAAAGCCGCCATTCTCACAGTGCCTGCAGCTGGGAAGGAGGAGTACTGATCGCAGGAGGTCTGGGAGCAGCTGAGCAGCCCTTGGGTTCAGTTTGCCTATTGAGGGAGCTTGAGCATGGCTTTCAGTGGCAGGCAGTAGAGACACACCCCCCTCTCATCCCGAGGTAAGCAGAAGGCAGTCATAGCATCAGAATAGTTTGATTGATTTGGAAGATACCTTTTAAAGGCCTTCTAGTCCATCCTCCCAGCAATGGGTAGGGTCATCTTTAACTAGAACAGGTTACTCGGAGCATTCAGCAGTGAATATTGAGCCCATCTTACCAACCTTCCCTACTAATGGGGTTCAACCTCATTTTGAACTCCCAGGTATTCACATACCGCCCATGTGTATGAAGGAAAGCTTCTGCTCGTTGGTGGAGTGTGGTTTCATGCATCCTCTGTGCCAGGCATCACTGTCATTGACTTAGTGACTGGTCTCTGCTTGGACTATGTGATTAATGTGGTAAGTACTGAAATTTTTCTTTCAGGGTAAGCAGTGTTGTATGAAGGAAGGTGGTAACTTTAAGCCTGTTCCTTGAAACTGAATAGAGAAAGCAAAGTCTGCAAATCTGGGAGTGGAATAAACATTCCCTGTTTGAGGTAGAGTCTGGTTCTGAAGTTCTTTTACTGGTACAAAGAACATAACAGTATTAAGAGAGAGAGATGGAGTGTGCAGAAGACTGGAGGGCAGGGAGCTGCTGTATTCTAGCCAGGGGCAGCAGAACTGAAATGGGCACAACCACAGTCACTTCAGGATATCTGTAGAGGAAGGAACAGCAAACCAGAGCTTCAATTGGTCTTTATGGAGGCCAGTTGTATAATTTCATTGAGAACTTCTTAGTGGAAACTGCAGTGTGTTATAGCTGCTGCCTGGAATACAAGGAAAACTAGCATAGGAATACAGGAAACTCTACTGAAACATAAGAAAAGTTTACTGTAAGAATCATTGAACACTGAACTGAGAGGTTGTGGTGTCTGTTAGTGGAGATACTGAAAGCCTGACTGGGCAAGGTTCTGGGCAATCAGCTGTAGTGGAGCCTGCTTTGAAAAAAACTGGTTGGACTGGATGATATTCACAGGTCCACCCAGCTTTAACTATTTTGTGACTTTCTTCTATGAATCCCTGAAAAAAAGCCATACAGGTGGTGTCACATCGTAGGATTTTGGCATACTCTGGCCAAAACTTTGTCTACACCTGTGAGTAGCCCTCATCTCAGATAACACTGCCTGGAGTAAAAGAAAGACATGGATCTCTCGGAATGAGTCCTGAGAAGGGCCACAGAGATGATTGGAGAGCTGGAGCACCTTTCCTGTGAGGATATGCTGAGAGAGTTGGGGTTGTTCAGCCTGGAGAGAATGGGCTCTGGGGAGACCTTAGAGCCCCCTTCCAGTGCCTAAAGGGGGCACGTGAGAAAGATTGGAACACACTTTTTAACTGGGCCATTACTGATGGGACAAGAGGTGATGGTTTTCATCTAAAGGGCAGTAGCTTTAGGTATAAGGAACAAATTTCTTATGAAGAGGGTGGTGAGGCCCTTTTCAAAGGTTTCACAGTGAAGCTGTGGCTGCTCCATCCCTGGAAGTGTTCAAGGCCAGATCTAGTGGAAACCTGGTCTAGTGGAAGCTGTCTCTGCCCCTGGCAAGGTGATGGAATGAGATGGCCTTTAAAGATCCCTTCCATCCCAAACCATTCTATGATTCTATAGAAAACTTCTTTATCTTTTACACAAAAAAACTTTCTTTAGATAGCTGTGTATATGGGACCTGTCCTTGGTGAAACTGGGATTTGTGACAGGTCAGGTTTTTATAATGGACAGTATGTGTTCATCTGGTTGACCTTGCAGCATTTTCCTGGGGTCATAAAGCATGCTTAAATGTAGCTTAGCTTTTAATTACTGTCTGTAGTGGAAGTTGTAAGCAGCCTCATATCCTTTAGATAAAATAGGCTGCCCTTGTTGGACAGCAGTGATGGTGAGTATGATGATAATAAAGTTGTATCTAAAAGAATATAACCTTTTTGTTTACGTTGAGTAAATGAATGCAGGTGGATTGGTAGCTGCCTTTGCTTATGAGCTGTTTGATTTGACCTGCGTGAAACTCTAGGCTTTTGAACCCACCAGTTACATAGTAAACTCTGGAACTCCTTGCCACAGGCCATCAATGCCAAGGGTTTACATTGAATCAAAAAGTGACTGGCTGCCTTCTTGGGAGGAAAGGCATTAAGGTTCAGGGATTACACAGACATTCTCTTCCATTAAAAATCACTGAATTGCGAGTTCAGTGATTGCACTTCATGGGTTCTTTCTTCCTGTGTTTAACTATCTATTTTTACCAACATTCTTGAGTGATACAGTGGACCATATGAACTCCTGTATGTTCAAAATCTCCTTTCCTTTTTCAGGAGCATCTGGAGTGGCCATTAATGCTACATAATCACAGTAGTGTCTTTCTGCCGAATGAGAAGGAGTTGTTGGTTATTGGTGGTGGTGGGAACTGCTTCTCCTTTGGGACACACCTGAACAAAGAACCTGTCTGGCTGAGCCTCAGCAACATCCTGACCAGTCACTGACTGGGAGCAACCAGGGCTGAGCCATGCTGCTGCACCATGGGAAGACATCTGTTCACTCGGAGGTCCAAGAGGAGCACAATGTTTCCACGAGGGCTGTGTGTCCAGAATACATTTGTGAAGGTGGGATCGGGAGAGAGCAGTTACAGCAAGGGGCCCACACCTCACTGGCCTTTGCTTTTGTGTGGCTCTTCCTATTGCTGTAAATAATGTACCACAGAAAGCACCTGGCAGCAGAGGGTCCTTAGAGGTGAAGAACAGTGCTGTGTTCAAAATCTGAACAAAGTTTTATCTGAATTCATAGAATCATAGAATAATTTGGATTGAAGGACACCTGAAACATCATCCAGTTCCACACCCTTTACATGGGTAGGGACACCTTCCACTAGTCCAGGTTGCTCCAAGGCCCATCCAGCCTGGCCTGGAACGCTTCCAAGGATGGGGCACTCACAGCTTCTCTGGGCAACCTGTGCCAAGGCCTCCCCACCCTCACAGCCAAGAATTCCTTCCCAATATCCCATTTAACCCTGCCCTCTGACAGTGGGAAGCCATTCCCCATTGTTGTAAATAGTCTCTCCATCTTTCTGTGGGCTCCCTTCAGGTACTAAAAGGCTGCAGTTAGGTCACCCCAATGCCTTCTCTTCTCCAGGCTAGAGCAATCCCAATTCTCTCAGCCTTTCCTCATAGCTGAGGTGCTTCAGCCTCCTCTGGACTTGCTCCAACAGCTCCACGTCCTTCCTCTGCTGGGCCCCCAGGGCTGGAGGCAGCTCTGCAGGTGGGGTCTCACCTGAGAGGGCAGAAGGCCAGAACCCCCCCCATCCTACAGCCCACACAGTGGGGTCAGCCCAGAACACAGAGGGGGTTCTGGGCTGGGGCATGTCCAGCCTCTCCCCCACAAACACCCCCAAGTTCTTTCAGAGAGAGGCCCCAAAAGTTAGTGGGGGACTCCTGAAGATGGGAACTCGCCCACAAAAGGGGGTGGGAATACCCAGAAATGGGGTGGAGATCCCCCCTAAGGACCCCAAAAACTGGTAGGGGAGCCCCGAAATGTCAAGGAGTGGCATAAAAAATATGTGGGACCCCCAAAAGTGGATGAGGAAGTCCAGAAGTAGGAGGGGAGACCTCCAAAAGTGGGAGGGGGGACTCCAAAATATGAGCAGCTGCAGTGTTTACCTCTTGGAAATAATAAAAAATGAAAAATAGGGGGAAAAAGAGAAATTAAATAAAAATAAAAATCATTCAAAAAGTACAAGAGGAAAAAAAAAGATAAAAAAGTAAAATATAAAACAGATTAAACCCCCATTAAATGGAAAGTAAATAGAAAAAAACCAACAAAATAATGAAATAAGAAAAATAAAACAATAAAAACTGAAAAAAATAAAGAGGAAATAGAAATAAACCCACAGAATTGAAAAACCTTAAAAACTATACAATAAAAGGAAAATCAAGAAAAAATAAAAAATGTATAGACAATAAAAACTAAAGAAAACCCAATCAGAATATTGTTTAGGGCCAGATTCAGCCTCTCGCTGCTGCCGCCTGGTGGTGGCCATGAGGTACTGCGCGTGCGCGGTGACTCGAGGGTGACGCACGCTCAGTAAAACCCAGTACTGCCCGGAAGAAACACACGCATGCGCAGTCCCTCGACCGAAGCCACAGGTCACGTGGCGCACAATGGGCAGATGGCGACGAGATCAACGCATGCGCAGCAACGGAAGTGAGGCCTTGATATCACGTGGTAACAAAGGGAAACATGGCGGCAGCGTGGGGGTGGGTGTTCGATCGCCAGGAGCTCGGGCCGTGGCGAGTGAGGGCGGCCCGGCCGTGGGGACTGTCCTGGGCCACCCTGCCGAGAGAGCGGGTCTGTGGGGCTTTGAGGGGATTTGGTGAGTCCTGAGAGGGGTTTGGGGGTCTGGGGTGTCCTGGGGGTCACCGGGAGGCTCTGAAGGAGTTTTAGGGAGTCTTGGTGGAATTTTGCAGGTCCTGGGCGGGCTTTGGGGGCTCTCAGAGGTTTTGGGGCGTCCTGAGGGGAGTTTGGGAGGCTCTGAGGGGATTTGGGGGCT
>WBMV01007696.1:294084-466607 GCA_013396655.1 Campylorhamphus procurvoides | reverse complement strand
TCTCTCTTGAACTAAGACACTCATTGAAGGAAATACCAGATTTACCAAGTTGGGCTCCCTGGGTTTACTGGAAGGAAATCTTAGAGAGTTCCCTGATCTGGGAAACCTAATACAATGTTTAAAGTACATACTTCAAAATAATAAAAAAAAGATTGTGAAACAAATGTCTCAATTCAAGGAAGCTTGACACCAATGTGTGAGGACATTCTTTTATTCATCCAATAATATTATAACTGAGCTTCTGTAAGAGCTTGGCTAAGTAATTAAGCTTTTGAAAGACGGGAACAGGAAAATAAGCAACAGACTAGTTTGTTTAAAAATACGCAGTGGATAAAGTGTCAAAAATCCTGTGAATAGCTTCCAAAGTTTAATTAGACCCAGCAATAACTCTTTTCATAAGACATCTTGCTTAATTAATCTAGAGAGTCTGGAGTCTGGTTATGGAGTAACACTGAACACAGTGGAACCCTGTGTGGTCGGCACAGTCCAAATTAACAGAACCTTCCAAGCTCAAGACAAATATTTACTGAGATAGTGCAAATAGATATAGACAATGATGCAAACTTACAGCCAGATGACACTATTAAATACTGATGATGAATTGTATGTAGTCCTTGATTAGCTAACCAAAGCTATAAGTTTGCTAGATTCACAGGTCAGTTTGTGTTTCCTCTGTGTGTGTTAATTCACTCTTACGACTTGGCACGATTATAAATCATAAACATCTTAATCAGAGAATACCAGGTTGAAAGGGGCCTCAAGGATCATCTCTTGGCAAAAGCACAGTCCAGACAAGATGGCCCAGCACTCTGTCCAGCTGAAGTATCCAGCAAAAGTGTGCAATTTCGGAGAATCCACCACTTCCCTGGGTAGATAATTCCAATGGCTGTGTTCTCATTTTGAAAATTCTCCCTCTTGTGTCTAATTGGAATCCCCCCAGGAGTAACCCTTCTACTTTTCCATGTGATTCCTTGTGAAAAAGGGAGTCTCCACCTTCTTTGTACCCACCCTCTTAAATACTGGAACCTTCTTTTCTCAAGGCTGAAGAGACCCTTAACTTTGGAATTTCATTACACAGACACATAGTACAACAAATAATGAGTAATAAGGAAATGTCCTAAAAAAGTATTTACATTATTATTTTGAATAATTGGGCAATAAATTTAAAATACAGTCAAATAAAGCAATGTCAGCCACTATATTTCTGAATGGAGAGCTCTAACAAAAATGGATATGGGTTTGTGAATATAATGGCGTATTGCTAATTACAGGCAAGCTTAAGAGGAAACAAGTTTAAAATCACCCTCAAATGATTAGCAAAGCTGAGTGTGATATTAGAGAAAAAACTAGAAACAAAAGGCAAAAGCAACAAGGGTCAGATTTTATTATCAAAAATAATTTTTTTTCTGGAAGACTCTGTCACTGTTCCAAAGTCAAAATAACAAATAACTTTCACATACTTACAGGTAACTGCTAGAATAGAAGGACTTTATATGTGTATTTATAGATCCATTCCAGCTTCTGAGCTTGGTTGTGATATATTGTGAGTAAACTTCTGTAGTGTTTATGTTTTATCAATCAGGTATTACTGTCTGACTCTGACTGGAGGCCTGTGATTGCTTCTGACTCAAATAGCCAATAGAGCACAGAAGTGGTTGGAAAATGTTAGTGCCATTTAACAAATTTTATACAGAAAATTTCTGCATTTTTATGAAGTCTTGAGTTTGATGCACAATATACTACATAAATTATTTAAAGTCTTGAGCTCATTATTCAGAAAAGACTATACAAGGTTCAAAGTTGTTTAAATTAATAAATGTTTACAGTCACAGTAGAATGTAGTTTATAACTATAAATTGGAGCATTTTTAAAAAAATTAATTTTACAGTCAAATTGCTGGACTGTTCCTATTCTTCACCATCACATAAGTCTTTTCAGCAATCCCCCATTCTTGTGGATCTCAGTGTAAGATGGGGCTTATTTAGTTTAACATTTCTAGTTGTTTTACATATGCTGTTTGGTGACAACAAAGAAGTAGCAACTTTTAGGCGGGTAAGCTTTAAAACAATTAAGTCAACAAGGATGGATCATAGACTAGAATAAGCAGTGATCAAACTAGTAGCAGGTAGCTCAGCTTGCCAAGGATATTGTGCATATTTCCCCCTTCAGAAAAGGCAGTAAAATTACTTTAATGCTTGAGCTTTTTATATAGAATAGTAATTTGAAGTATTTTAAGGTGATGAAATAGACAATTTTACAAGTGTTGAAAAGTAAGAAAAGCAAAGGTTATGCTAAGAAGCTGTAACGTGCATTTCTTACAAGAACGAGGATTATGAACCTAATTTGGTGAAATAAATAAACTTTTTGCCAAGTTTGATATGACATGATATGATTTTGATTACTTGCATGCTTAAATTTTAGGAAGGTACTTATTTGATTGTCAAGTGAATTGAGAGCAATAACGCAACTCCTTTACTGCAGTGGCAAGAAGGCTGTGTCTATCCCCTGAGTGTTTGATAATTTGTTCATGAGGATTTTGCTCTTTCTGTAATCAGTAATTTTAATATAATTCACATTTGTGTAATACAAAAGAAAAATAGAAGGCTATTTTTGCTGTTCGGATAATAACAAAATGTAAATACAGCAACATATCTAAATGGAATACAGTTTTAAGCATGGAAAACTTGTGGTTGGAATCGCTTTCTGGAAATGTACTTCAAAAGTTACTGAGAAAATTTAGGCTCTTAAGTTGTAAGAACTATTCAGATATCTAAATTAATCAACATAGATAGTATAATTGCACAGCCATGCTCAACAAGTTATTTCATGGATAACAAACATATCTTTATTACTGGTGAAACATATTGTTTTATAGACTGAAAAATATATTTATCAAATTAAATTACACTACACTACAAAATTATTCACTTGCTTTTAAAACTAAATATGCAACTTTATAAATATGTTATCATTGATTATGTTAGCTCTCAGATTTTTTAGATGATTAGATTGCCCAGAAGATGGCCAAGGGAATGATCTGTATTTGTGTCAGGGGAGGCTTAGCTTGGATATTAGAAAAAGGTTCTTCACCCAGAGGGTGGTTGGGCACTGGAACAGCTCCCCAGGGAAGTGGCCACAGCACTGAACCTGACAGAGTTCAAGAAGCATTTGGATGATACTCTCAGGCACATGGTGTGATCCTTGAGGATGGTCCTATGCAGGGCCAGGACTTAGACTTGATGATCCTTATGGGCCCCTTCCAACTCAACATATTCTGTAATTCTGTGATCTCTGCTAGTGTGATAGGTGCTAGAGAGAAACTTCAAAAAAATTAAAAAACCAGAAACACCTAAAGTTAGTGGGATAAATCTCTTCAATATTATCTTTCTTCTACCCTAGCCTCAGAATAGTCATTTCAATTTATTTAGATATTGACAGCAAAAAAAGGCTACAGAAATGGTGAGCAAGAATACTGCATTGTATATCCAGCGTATTTTCTAGTACCAAAATCTAATGGAAAAATGAAAGCAAAACAAAGCTATAAAACAGAGAATAAATTAGAATGGAACCAAGAGGTGTTTTTAAGGAGAGGAGAATAAAGATTTCAGAAGATCACAATGTAAACTTTTCTGTTAGTCCTATCAATGCCTGCAAAAAATTTTAATGCATCTGAAAAAAAAAGACAATGAATGTAGTATTAAAGTACTCCTGCACAGCAATCTGCATCTTCAACAACATTCTTTTGACATGTATTCACAGCAAGAGCCAAGCGCCTAATTTGAGGATTTGCAGTGAGCTTTCTAAATTATATCTATATACAATTTATTTGATCATTGGTAAGAACTGAAATCCATGCACCTTTAAGGAAAGGAAAGTGAGAAACCAAAGTAAGTGAAAATAGGCTTAAAAGACAACTGACCTTTTTCCACTTCATTCAGATTAGCAGCTTGCAGTGACAAAGACAGAAGAGACAAGAGACTTTTTACATTGTAATACAACAGCATAGCACATTAAGCTAATGCACAACTAGAGCAGCAGAGAGTTTGATATAGCCAAATGAAGGAAGCTTCAAAGTTTCAACTACAGCAGAGCAAAACAAACAGAAAGGTAAGAAGTACATGCCACTGGTGGCATAAGAAAGGTTTTACTTCTGGATCAGTTAGATCTGTGATCTAATGACTGATGACAATGAGCAAGAGAAATGATCATCTGTAATCTATAGAATGCACATAGAATGACCTGAAGTTTATAGACTGAGGTTAAAATAAAGGACATGGTAATGTTAAGAGAATAGCAAGATTAAAGAGTGCAGGACATAGTGAGGTATTTTAAATAATTTTAAATGTCTGGATTTTTTTTCCAGGTTTGATCAGAGTGCCCATTGATTCCATTTGCTTACTGTTGTTTCACAGTTACAGTCTGCAATCTTAAGAAAGCTCATAGCATAGTGCAAATACCATTCTTTGTCTTTCTATTTATACCTGTGGTGGCAGCTGTAAAACTTAACCAAGGCAGAGAAAAATGGGTTCCTGATTCTCAAGCAACAACATAAGCTTTTTTAATTGCTTGTTTTTAAATCAACATGGAATAGTTGAGAAGTGTTGATTTTCAAGGGACTGTTAGGAAAGTCAAAAAGAAACTTAGATTTTACACTGCAACATTCTTTACAGCTTATGTGAGTTTCTAGCAAGCCCTCCACATGAAAATAAACTTTATAAAAGAATGATTTACATTTCATACCAGCAAGTTTCAGCTGACTTCTTCCTTATACTGTGCTACTGAAATGTAAAGCATATTTGCAGATAACCATTCACCCAGAAAAATATTCTGCGCTGATGCACTTCTATATTGAGTACATATATGCTGTGACATCTTGAACACAGACAATTCAAAGTATTGTCAACAGAATTAAAAGAGAGCAGGACAAGCCCCCAATGGTATTTTCAAGGTATATATACTGTGCCAGCCTTCAGCAACTTACAGCTCAGAGACTTTCTGAGCTAGAGATAAATATTTCTTAACGCAAAAATCTTTTTATATAGTGAATATATAGCCTGTTTTCCTGATTGTTAACCTACTTTTTCCCAGCTACTTCATCAATTTAGGGAAAAATACCTTTTACTAAAAAAACGCATGAGAAACATGCATATCTGATTTTAACCTGTTAGATATCAAAATCCAAATGTTTACAAAAGTCCTCATGAAAATCATTCTACATACTTGACAGAGATTCTGTTATTTATCTTTCATCTCAGGCTACAAGCCAGAAAGGAAAAAGTTCTATAAATAATTTGGTACCTCATACACATTTGAGGCAACTGTACAATTACTTTATATTCTGAAGACCACCCTTTCTCGATCTTGATGTGTCCAGACTATTGTCAGTCTAATTCTTAATACTGAAGGTTTTTTATTATGCAAGATCAAGGATGACAGATGTGAGGACTCTATGACTAGTTTAATGTTTGACATTTTCTCCTTACAACTAATCTAAAATCACTTAGCATCTCACACAGTGTCCTATTCTCAGATGCTTTGTAAGACTGACAGTATATTGTATAATTCCGTACTGTATTCTATGCAATGGAAAACTGTTGCTACAATGTCTGTCCAAATTATCTATAAAATCTGTTGAGACTCTAGTGATGTATTTAAAAAAAAAAGTCTTTTATTTTCTTAAAGTGTTGAAAAAATCTGGTGAGATAGTATAAATTCCCAACACTTTTTAACAAACAGAAAGGATAAACGTAATGATTGCAAGTAGATTGTTTTGATTTATTTCAGAGCTGCTGAGAAAATTCTCACCTACTCATGTGTCCTACTGACTTCAGTAGTGATTATGAGGAGGCATTATATCTGCAAAAGCAACTCTCTTTTTCTGAAAGAATTACAGTTAGCAAACAAAAGCACTTGACATGTAAACTCACAGTATTATTCTGGTAGAATTACACACCATTATGAAACAAATTTAGAAATACACTTTCTTGCATTTTGACTAAAGAAGTACAACTGCAATACAAACATCAAAAGTGTTATCAATGATTATCCTGTCCTTTTTGCTCTAACCACAGAGATCTATAGAGAAATGCTGGAATTTTTGTTTCAATTGTAAATTTAAAATTTATATTTCATTTACAATACTCAAAAAATGCAACAGACATCCTTAATCAAAGTTTTAGGCTAGCACATGTAAACAATCCTTTGTATCCACACCACGGATATTTAATAAAAAACAGTCTTCCCAGGGCATACTATGAATGGAGGAAGCTATTGACTGTAGCAGTTAAGGGCACCCAGAGCAAGGTTGAAAATGAAGAAATTAATGACACAGCTAAAAAAACCTGCAAAGCTGCAGAGGAGGGATGCACTTGCAAAGGAACTATCTTCTGTCTATAGATGCATGAAGTCTCTCAGCATGAGGCCACTGAACAGGAATACTAGACTGATGTGACTTTGCTTTTCACCCTTCCAGCCTACACAACAAAATGTCTGATCCCATTTTTAAAGGAGATAGCAATTGATCCCAACTGATCAGCAATTCAGGGGAGCTGAAGGTTGACTAACATTTACCTGAAATACTTGTAGGAGAAACAGCAAACCCTTGTCTCTACTTACTGATGCTGTTACCTGCTGTTTCTTTCCAAGGCTTGAATTGTCAATTCTATCACATATTTATGGATTAATGCATATAATAGATTATGAAGTTGTATTTCTTATACTTGCGTTTTATCATATTCACTCACTGTGCATTTGTAATATTTAAATACTGACTTAAATTTGAATACCTTAAAACATTGGAGCAATCCAAAAAGCTGTAGAACTAATGATGGAAACACTTCAGGTGAGAAAACAGCTGTGTTTTCAATAAATGGAATTAATTCAGGAGTTCACCTCTCCTCACAGTTTTCCAGAGCTCAAATTTGATTGACTGATTGATTAAAGCAAAAATAGAGGATGACTGTGTAGAGTTAATTCCCAAGTTTTGGTGGATCTTACATTTCTTTTTTATGCATTTCAAATAATGGTTTTGTGAATTCAAGCTCTATTTTCCTAGACATCAGCTAGCTAAGAGAAAATAGATCTGTCTAGTTAGAAAAACTATAAAACAGATCAATGCAAACAATAGATCCTCCTTCCTCTCTGCTGCTCCTCTAACTGTCCTCCATTCTCACAAAGACAATGACAGCAAGCAGGAGATCCTCTGTCTCAAAGGGAAGGGAATGCTTTGGCTTGGCTGCTGACTGATAGAAATAATTAGATGCCTGTCTTTGTTTTCCATGCAGGAGGCATCACAGTCTATATTAATATTTCTAACAGGGGGCAGGGGAGCATCCAGGGATGCCAAATACACTGTTCCTCTCTGGTATAGACAAATCCTTTTCTACCCTGTTAGTAAGATGAGGTTTACAGGAAAAAAGCACAATATTTTTCAGATTTCTTAAGCTAGAGAGGTCCCTCGCTGGGGTGTCTAGGGAAATAGTAGGAAGGGGCACATTTTGAATGACCTTTTAAATATAAAAATGCTGTGATTTCAAAACTAACAAAGGAATTAATGAGTGGCCATTAAGTGTACTTTTGACTACAAACCATACAGGAGAAAAATATGGAAGGAAACCTGTCTTTAAGTCAGTTGTAGAGTAACTAATAATTCACCTGCAAAGCAGAAAATATTATTGTTCTGCTAGGAATTGTAGAATTATCTGTGCTTTCTCTTATACTCCTACCTGTATATTCAGGTGGGCAAAGGCAAGTATAGTTATTAATTCCATCCACACAAGTAGAATTATTTTCACAGTCATTGTCTTCACAGTCATCAACATTTACTTCACAGTTTTCACCTTCAAATCCATCAGCACAAGTGCACCTGTAGTAGAGAAAACAGAATAACCACATCCACATTTGAGCTGGCAAGTCCAGACAAGGAGTTCTGTAATTAATAGGTACAAAAATTCATAATCACTATTCCATAACAGAACATGGCTGATATAATGCAAAAAAACATATAATAAACATTACCAAAAAATTGTTCATATTTTAAATTGCAGAAAAAAGGTTTCTAAAGTTGTACCTAAATCATGGAACATTCCTTTGAAAAGCATGCTATCTTTACTTTATAAGACTATACTTCTTACAGAAAGTGATCCTTTTGCTTTTTTTTAAGTTCAACACATGGAAAAGACTGTGAAATCAGGGATTAGTATGTAACAGTAGTACTGTACTACAGTTCAGTTAAATTCACCAATCATCATGGCTGGGCTTCGTGAACCATGATTTGCAAGGGCTCTACCCACACTCACTACAAACATGTTTGTGGCTAAAAAGGCCAATGTGAGATAGGCAAGTCTGATTGCAAAAGGTACCAATATAAAGCTGTCTAATGTTCCACACACAATACACGCATTCATATAAAAAAACAAAGCCTGTATAAACTCTTCAAAGCAGTAATTTATTTTTTGCTTGTAAGTATGTTTATGCAAAACAAATACAACAAAATAGATAGTAAATGTAAAAGTCACTCACACATGACTACACATATATTTTCATGTAATTGGCACTATCTACAATTTCTGCAGCTTTCATTATGAGATTGCTTTGATTTTTAAAATATGTAGTGTTTAAACAAATAAATGAAAAAGGTCAAATTCTGAGGCATGACTATGTCAATATAAATCCTTGAGGCATATTATTAAGATGTATACACTTATTTTTTAATAGAAAACTGTTCACTCTTCGGGCAGAATTTGGATTAAAAATAAGAGTAATGTCATAATGAATTGCAGGATGATGAATTGTATCTTTTTAAGTGTCATTTCTAACAAGCTTGAGGTGTAGATTAATAAATGACTAATAATTTCACATAATAGTGCTAAAGAACTTTACTTCATAATTCATGAAGTACATCTGGAGTAATTGTACTGTGTGATTAAATAACTCAAGATTAAAAATGCTCACAGCATGTTTATCTGCTGGCATAGTGAGTTTCAAATGAATCATTAATTTTCTGTTTCGCTGGGATTTACATTTTATCATTTACATGCTGTCTATTGAAGTAATACACACAACAACAGATGAATTGTGAGATTTTTTTTCAGCAGGGATCTAGCCAGCTATTAATTAACATAATGGAGTCAATACTATGTTGTCTTGACCTGATATGCCTCAACTAATCACAATCATTTGTTATTGTTTTTAATAGATTCCAAGCCTTAGAAGCTTTCCAAGGATGGCAACATGTTCTGAAAATTTCAGAAGCACTGAAAATCTGCCTTGTGGTACACTTACCATCAAACATAAAGAACCCAAATATTAACAACAAAATTATTTCAGCATATAAAATGCAGTAGTTTTCCATGCTCATTTAGTAATTAAAAACCTACCAGAAACCATCTTTTTCTCCTTCTTTCAAATGACAAGTTCCACCATGGTGGCAGGGGTTACTAATGCAAGCATGAATGGGAATATCACAGTCTTGACCCTATGCAGGGAAGAGTAATTATAGCGTAAGAAGAAAATACAAACACTAATGGAAGAGAGCCAAAGAAAACAGTAAGGTTGTTAAGGAGAAGCTTAAACTTCAGTGATTTTTTTTCCTCTTCATTCAGTACTTACCTTGAAACCATATGGGCATGTACATCTGTAGAAGTCAACCGGATCATTGTTGCAGGTTCCATCATTTTTACAGGGATTTGATAAACAGGGGTTACACTTTGCCAGAATATTAACATCCACAGGCCCTTAAAAATACAAATTTGATAGTCAGAAAGAGGCAACTATTAATTTATATTTGACAGGATTTGTCATGTTGCTTTGAATTTTAAAATAGAGTTTTATACTTTACACTTTGTGGTGTTGAGCTGTCCTTAACTCTTTTGATGTGACCAAATAAATGTGGGATTGGATTTTTGGTGGAAGTATCTTTTCTTTTTTTAATTTTTTAAGAAGCTGACAGCAAAGTGATTCCCATGTCCCTATTTTCTGAAAGCTGTACAATTGTGATCCACAATAATTACCTTCCCTTTTTTATCAACAAAATGAAGAATACAATTTCAGCTTTTGTTTTGTTAGGGGGTAGAAGTTGCCTGTGAGAAAATGGGCTGTCACAGTTTGCAATCCTTCCCTTGGTGGTGTTATTGAGAACACTGCTTTTAATAAATTTTTGTTTGAATTTGGTTTTGATCTGCAGGATCCCAGAGATTGCAAAATAAAATGGTAACATTATCTGTAAATTTTTTGAACATCGGTGGACTGTAATTTAAATTGTACTGTCCAAGCTACCTCAAATAAATAGCTCTTTAGTGTGCCTTTCTCCCTTATGAGTCAGACATGGTTCTGTGCATTATTGCATTAGATAAGACCACAAAGCCAGACTTACAGATTTTTTAATTTTTTTGTCAGATAACCAAATAAAGCAATGGTTATTTGTTAAAAATTAGATTTCCCTTGTGTATAAATAATGATTAATTTTCATAAACTTTGTGAGGAAACTTGATTACTGTAAGAGAAAACAAGCAACTTTGCCAAATGCTTATTAAGAGGATAAACATACATTCTCTATCTCCAGCTCTATTGCCTGATGACTTTACTGTCTCCACCTTGATTTCAGATTTCCCCTATGAAAAAAACCCTTCAGTTATCCTCAGGTGAATATTTTAAGGAATAACCAGTGATTCCTTCTAACTATACAAAAACCCCTCAAATTCCTGGGACCTACTGGTGCAAGCATCTGATTGCTCCTTAACAGGTTTTACACAAAATGAGTCAAACTGTAGAGTTTTTCAAGCAAAAAGGGCTTTGCTGAGATATGGGGCTTTATTCTATTTTTAAACTTAGATTGCTTGACTTCCTTCTTTTTCTTTGCAAATTAATCTCAGATAAGTCACTGTAAAGGAGCTGGCATGGAGGGAAGCCATGTGATTGTAAGGATTCAGAACAGGGTATTAGACAAGGAGCAGGCAAGGGGTTTTAGGTTGTTTTTTTTTTTTAAATGTGCAGTTGCTGATATCCTTCTGTGTCACAGCTTGCAAGCAGAACACAGTTAATACGTGATAACATGTATATTGCCAAAGCCACAATCTGTATGGATCACTAACTTTTTTGTCTTCATTACCTTATTTTGAAAGTGAAATCTATACCTGGTTAAAGTATCTATTAGACTAGCACGCAGGAGAAGGAGAAAAGTTGAAACAAACACCAGAGAGTCAACATCTAGAAAGTTCTGACTGTCCTCTAGGCTATTGCTGATTATTGCTACAGTATATTAAGAAGTTCTGTGAAAAAAAATAAGGTGCAAGAGGCACATATTTAAAAGTTTGTAAACTGTGCTGTAGCCTGTGCTGTTCCCTCTGTTTATTCTGAACATCATATTCTGTTCTACTGTTCATGGAATACATTGCTAATTAATTGGCTTGAATTAAAAAATAGTCTTTTTGCTAAACAGATTAGCAATTTAAATTTCACTTCAAAAACAGAGGCAGAAAATGGAAACCTAAGTCTCAACAAGATAGTAAAGAACACTATCTGATTTTGTACTGTGTTTATTTCAAACTATTATGTATGTGGTATCCAATACAAATTAATATTTTAATCTATCATTCTTCAGTTGTAGGATAAAAAAGTGCAAAGGCAGGTCTGGAACCTCTTTTCATTTTCACTACACCATTCTTTTCCTTCTTCTGTTTGCATGTGTTAAAAGACTTGTATATGAAAAAGAATTTGTTTCATAACCTATTGTTCAGTTTTTCATATTGTAGAAATATATGTTCTTGAATAAGCCCTAAGTGGAAAAAAAATATAAAAATTCTTCTGTAAACAGTGAAAAACTAGCAGTATTTTATTGAGAAACACAGATACGTACGTACATGTAGCTATCTAAGAATTTTTAAGAAAAACCATGACACAAACCCTCTCAAACCAGCTTCTAGAGAAACTTGTTGCCAGGAAAACCTTCAACTCTAACATTTTAGGACTCCTCTCTTGCCTACGTTCTCAAAAAACAGTAGCTACCTAACTAATGAAATCACCAATTTTAGTATAATGCAATGGAAATAATTTTATTTAGATACTTTTCAGATCTCAAACCCAAGCTTTTAAAATAAAACATGTTAAATATGTTAAACAATGTATCATGAATAGTCATCTGCAAATTCATCACAGGGGAAAACAAACAGTAAACATGCATGTCTCAGGAAAGAAGTCTACTCCAGGTACACAAAAGGAAGGTCAGAAGGTCCGTTCTTAACTGGATCACCCATTCCAGATCTACTTATAACCTTACCTGGTATCAGAAAACCACAAGGCCCTGGAATCTCTAGATGCAGGGCATAGATGGTAAAGAGGTAAAAGATTGAGAAGCTGTTAGAAGCCACATTAAAAGAGAGAAAAAGAAAGAAATAGCCCACCCATAAATGTAGAAAAATAACTGAAAGAAGAAAATGTTAAGGGATGATTCCTGGATTAAAATAATTAATAGAATTAGAGTAAGGTACAGTAATTTTGTGAAGTTTTACAACTGAGATGAGACTTTATTAGAAAACGCCATTTCCACTGGGAAGTATGCATTATATGGTTAAATTCAAGCACCCATTTCACTTTCAACTGAATCCATAGGTATCAAAAAGAGGGAATTGCACACTACTCTGTTCCTGCAAATATCTAGACAATAGCAGACCATCAACAGATATTCTGTAAACAGCCCTCTCACTCATAGCCTAAAACTTTGATTCTAATAGGAATATAGCTATATAGGAATATAGCCAATTCTAATAGGAATATAGCTATATTCTAAGACGAATATAGGAAATTAGGAATATTAGGAAATATCCCTAATTTCTATTATTGAGCAGTTCATTTTTAAGCAAAAGACAAAATTACTTATCTTTGAGTAACAGACACATAATGTCTTACAGGGCCATCATATAATTGAAAAGCTGATGATTTGGAATCAGTAATTATGAGCATCTTCATAAGACAGTAGCAGGAAAAATACTTTCTCTCAAAGGTGTCCATAATACCAGATCTCCACTCTTGGAAGTGAACCAAAGACACAGTTCTTACCCTGCATAATAGTACAAAGGATATTTTCTGATGGGCAAGAGAGAGTAACATACACTCTCTGGATTGTCTGACAGAACCATAACAATGATTGTAGGCAGGAGTGATAGTTTTTAAAAATAACAGAGCTGGAAAATATCTGCAGGAATGTTCAATGGGTGCTTGTAAAAAAAAGATCAGATTGGCCGGCAAGTGTCCCATGTAAAATCAGGCTAAGAGACTTTGCAACAGATGAGTGTCAGGTGCAATGCATACTGGCATGATCTCAGATTTTACTGCTGGAAAACTGCAAGAGGATTTGGAGAAAATTTATTGGCATCACAAGTAACAGATGGGTTCCAGTGGTTATTGTTTATTAAAAAAACAAAACCAAAACCAAACAAGCTTTTGACAGAAGCCTAAAGAGAGAAGACTAAATAGGCTGAACATGCAGTAATGAACAGCTCTGAATGAGACAAAGTCCCACTGCTTTTTCAAAAACAAAATTAAAAAGGGCTTGAGTTCACTTTTGAGAATATGTTATCAGATGAATAAGTCAAAACAGCTTGAAGATTACCTAGCCACTAAGAGTAAGTTACTTCTACAAGACTAAGGATCATATTCATCAGATGTCCCAGAAACCACTAGGAGCTTAGGAATGGCTTACAAGTATAAGAACACAACCTATTTTTTTTCTTTTAAATTGGGGTTTCAATGTTTCTAAATAAGGACCATGAAAAATGAGGCTACAGGAGAAGTTTTCTGTGTTTTCAAAATATTTAAAAACAAAGAAGTGGATGGAATAGAGGAAGATTAAACAGTAAACAAAGTTCCCTCTGGATGTGAATAAAAAAGGTACTTTTCTAAAAAAGAAATAGTACAGTTCAGAAAAAGAAGCTAGGAATTAACAAACAGTAATATAATTTGTGATATAAATTCCAGCAATTTTACGGAGATAAATACCCTGAGAAACCTGCCTGTCTAACAACAATTCAGAATGAGATCTCTATAGAGATTATCACATTCCCCTATCCACCTTTTTCTGGTTGACTTTTTTTTTTAATGCTTTCTTCTGAAGTATCAGAGGAAGCATTCTGGACATCTTGATGCATTTAATTTCAGGCTGCAAGGGTTAGGGATATATCTACAGTTTTTACTGTAAACAGTTGGAAGGAAAAATGCTAATGGAAGTGTAGGTATTTAAATTGTAGTTTATGACTGAAGCAGTACAAAGTACCTTTGTAACACATGTACTGAGGAATGCTGTACTGCAAGTGCAAAGACATTTTTCTCTGTTTGCTTTAAAAGAGATAGGCACTGAAATCTTTAAAATAAATGCAGTTTCTGAATGGAACCAATGGCTTCATCCCTAAGGATGAGGAGTAATGATGACAAGGCTGAGTAAAGAAGCTACAATAAATGTATTTAGAGCACATAAGACTCCAAAATTACAGCTCAACTATTTGTAAATATTCAAAATTGACATTTGAAAGAGTCAAAAATAACAACAGTACCTTGGCAAGTAAATTTTTTAGAAGGAGTTGTGAGAAGAAGTTTATCTGCCATTTCTCCAGGACCAGCACAACGTGCAATACCAGGTTCTTTGTACTCTGATTTTACCCAGTCAGATAACCACTGCATGTTGCAATCACAATAAAGAGGATTTGCTCCAATAGCCCTGTGGAAAATACACAAATGAAATCAAGTTTTAAAGGGTTGCTTTTCAAAAGAGAAGTCAGAAAACAGGTCGGCAAAAAGCATTCAAATTTCAAACCTGCTCTCCCACCACCAAAATGCATATAAGAGTAGTAAGTGTCTGGACTTGGCTTCTGGATCAAGAAGTGATAGTTTTAGCAGAAAACTCGGTCCAGAAACCTCACTGTTCTTAACTGCATTAGGTGTGAACTTTGGTGAGCTAATACTAGCTGTTTCACTGGTGGTATGCAATGGCAAAGATCATCTGCATGAGCAGAATGAAACTGATACTGGGAAATTAAGTTAGCCAGAATAAAGTATTTCTCCTGAAGCAGTCAAAGCAAATCCACAGAGTTCCACCCTGATATTTTTCGTTTTCAGTTTATGGCTCCCAGGCTGGTACAAACCATCTGTTTCTAAGCTTCCAAATTTGATTTAATTATTTCCTCTTTGGAGCTCTCCCACTGAACTCACAACTATGTGCAGAATTTCGTAAGAGTTCTCTGCTGCATAAGTAAATAAAACTATATTATCCTAGCTTTGTGGTAGCTACATAAGAATTGTCTCATTATGAAAGCACATCCACTTCTTTGAATTACGATTGTTCTGATTTTTTTTAATTAAAAATCATTTAGCCAGGTATTTTCAGAATTAATTTCTGTAACGGCTTTTTAAGTGTTTATTTCTCTGCTAGAAACTATAAATACGGTTAAAACACTGAGAACAATGATACATTGTGTAGTTAATTTGGAGGATAGAAGTATTGTGCTATGCTATCAAGATGTACTCATGTTCTTTCTAAGAAATACAATAATCATAGAACTTTCAACAGATAATCTTGACATGTGCAAACACTGTAAAAGGGCATTCTTGTTCAGATGTTTCAGTACTTTTCGTCAGATTGTTCCACAGCTTTGAATCATTGGGTCTTCTAGAGATACAAGAAAGTCTTTGGTAAGCAAAGACAATAGAAACTACCAATTCTGAAACAGTTTTTTCTGCCCCCACCAAGCAGGAAGCCCTCTCATAATTTTGCTACATTCCAGCTGAACTCAAGAAAATACATGTATTTGTTCAGTCAGAGCAGCAACAAAAATAAGACTTAGAGACAGAGAACTTCCCATGCAATGAGAAACACCTAGAATTTGTCCACTCCCCTTTTAAAGGAGTCAGTGGCAACCTGAACAGAGAGAATTGCTCTGCTAAAATCAGAATATTAGCAAGGATAATGGGGAGCCATTAAGAAAAAAATTCCAGCAACATCAATCTAATCTATGTAAATTGTACTGATATTTCATGCAGATAAGCCAGTTGATTAGTAGCATTTGAATGAATTAGCAGTGACTGAAAGCTTAACCAGTATCAAATTTCTGAGAAATGGCAACTAAATATAAATGTCCAATACTGAACCAGAAACAGATGATTAAATTTTTAACAACTGCAGCTGTTCAGAAACTTAAAAACCCCAGATATATCTAAAGATACCAGTCAACTTACCCTTCAAAATCTTAATAACTATCCATAAACATGACAAGATTTACAGAAGGTAGCATGTTCTAATTTAGGTTCCCATGGAAAAGTAAAAACTGGAAAAGTATTGCCTCAAATTATATTCTGAGATCAGATGTCATGTGTTTAATGTCAACTTAACAGACACTGACAATCATAGAGTAATTTGGGGCACTCTGGAGGTCATCTAGTCTCACCTCCTGCACAAAGCAGCATTGCTCAGGGCTGTGTCCCGCTGAGCTCTGAAAATCTCCTGCTTCTTTGGGCAACCAATTCCAAAGCTGAACCACCCTCACAGTGAAGAATTTTTCATTATGCTCAATTAAATCTTCCTTGTTACAGGTTGTGACAGTTTACTCATATTCTTCACTGTGCAGCTCTGACAAAATGTCTCCATCATTGCTGTAATGGCTAAAGGCTTAAAGACTATTAGGTTGCTCCTTGGCAAGATAACCCCTTCTCCAGGCAAGATAAGCCCAGTTTCTGTAGCCTTTCCTCATAGCTCATACCATCCAGCCACTTCCCCATGCCTCTTGCCCCTGTGCTGGTTCATAAACACCTGCATTGTGCTGGAGAAACTGAACACATATTCCAGATGTGGCCTTAGGAGGGCCAAGCAGAAGGGAGTGATCAGTCTCCTCAATCTCCTGGCTGCTCACTTTCTAATTCAGCCCAGAGCTCCTTCACCTTCATTGCCATTAGGGCACAGGGCAGATAAGTTCAATTTGCAGCCCAGCAACAGGCCCGGGATTTTTCTCTGGCTCTCTGGACAGTCCCCAGTCTGTACAGATGCATGAGCTTCTTTCAGAGAAGTCCTCTGCATTCTGTCTTTGATTATAGAAAATTTGCTAAGCATAACAAAAAAATACAGTTAACATCTGAATACTCACAGGTGTGATAATGCTGAAAGATCATTAAAGGCTCCTTCAGGGACAACAGAAATATCATTGCCATGTAAAGACCTTAAAAAGAAAATAAATTCAATAACATATATGCATGAAAATCTTCAAGTTAACTTGGCAAATTTTGTCTTCTGTAAACAGTTCTCAGCTTTTCATTTTTTTTCCTCCACTTCCAGTTCTTCAGTGTTCCCAGCTGTTTGCTGTTTTGAGTTTTTTTTAAGCTCTGGCAGCCTACTTGTTATTTGATTTTTTGCATCCTGAATTGTCATAAGAAATGTAAATACTGTGATTATTTTAAAACTGACAAATAAAAGTTGATAAAAGCAGGCACACTTCTGCAAAGTACTCATTGGATTTGGAGAGAGCAGAAGAGTTATTAGCAACTCCCTAAAACTGTCATTATGTATATATGTTGATTTTAATCTTTCATGGATTTATGGAACATACAGGTATTGACTGTTTGCTAATATAAGTATAAAGACTGTTGTCCTAATTTGATAGTAGAACTAGAGAATGTAAGACTTCATTAAGCATCAATAATGGGAATGGCGTTATCTCTCTTGCAGCAAACCCGTACCAAAATATCACTCCTTTTCTCTTAACTCATTCAGTTGCAATACCTAACACATATAAAATTATGGTTCTTGAAATTATCCATATTTATATTAAATAGTGTAAGTTCTAAGAGCACACTTAAATAAAACCATGCTTGAGACATTTAATCCAACTAACCCCTTAAATGGTTATAAATTACCCAAATTGACGCAAAAATTGCATGGTCTGCTCAGGACTTTCAAAAAGATTTTTGTAGGCTTTTATTTAATGACAAACTGAAGCTGTAAATTAGACTGACTGTTCTTTATTTTCCTTTGTCCCTTTTTGTGGCCTTTCAACCATGTTTTTCCTAGGAGTAAAATGGAATGTTTTCTTGGAACCAAAAAGCAATGTTATTGATTTTCAATAGTTAACCATGATGTCATTGTTTTGGAAATACTCCCACATGAAATGAAACAAGACAGAAAGAAATTTAGCGTTGGAATAAAAATATTAAAAATTCAACTGCAAAACCCCCTCATATATACTGAAGGAATTTAGGCATATGGCATTTTTGCTAGACTTTAATGCCTATAGCAAGGAAGAACACAACACAAAAAAGAAATAAAGCCAAAATTAAAAAGCAGAAAAATAAAAAGTGTATGTCTGTATATAAAATGTTCCCCAGGGCCACGGAACTTCTTGTGAAGCACTTTGAGATTACACTTTCCAAGAATGAAGCCATTTATGTTCTTAAGGGTATGCAATTGTCACTTCTCAAACATTTGACAGGTTTTAAAAGCTAGTAACTTCCTACGATCTGCTATCTGCTGTACACAAATAACAATACTGTAAAAGAGCAGTGATTAGAAAATAATACTTACAACAACCTAAGTGATTTCAACCCATCAAAAGTCCGTGCAGGGATACATCTTAGGCGGTTGTAACTAAGAATTCTGAAAATACATAAAACACTGTCAGCAAGTATATTGATCATTCAGCAAACAATGTAGAGAATGATCATCATCATCAATGTAGAAAACAAAAAAATCAGCTTTTGCACACATAGCTAGTTAGGAAACAAGTTATTTTACAGCCTCCAAAACAAGCCATCTTTAATATCAACTAAATGCCCCAAGACAAAAAACCCCACTGCAATGCTTTCAAATGGTCACTGTTACATGTTTAAACTTACAAGGTGAGCAGCTGAGTCATGTTGCTGAAGCTCTGATTAGAAAGAGTGCTGATTCTGTTGTTACTTAAATCTCTAAAAAATAAATTCAGAAATTCAGACCTTAAAATGACTGCCCCAGTCCTGAAACACTGTAAGTTAAATTGACAGACACATTATTTTTATTAGTAGAAGTAGTATCATCAGTGATATCAATATCTGAAGCAGCACCTATTTCTATTTTCACATGCTATATACAAGCCTAGCACGTGTTTAGCTTGATCAATAAAGAGCATTTTCATTTCAACACAGATGAAAAAGCAGTGCAATGCATTCTTAGACAATAGTGAAGTCCATCATGCTACTGAGTTAATAATGCATTCCTACAAGAACTCAAGTACAAAAATGAAAGTGTTTTAAAGTGGAAGCCATTCTAGTCATGTCCCTAATGACACCTGAGTAAATATCATCTAATACTCTTCTTAACATTTATATGCTCAAGACATTGAAGCACAGAGCTACTGTTGTGAAGAATTCTATTTAAGATTCATAGAGAAAGCCTTAACATCTTTCTTCTTCAATATTCTAATGAGTAAAATCTTAAGCACAAGTATGATGGAAGCTGGAGTAGTATGCTGGTAGCTTCAAAGCAGCTGTATTAAATGTGAATACTGCCTGTTCTTTATTCTCTTATTGTACTTTACTTTTAATTTTATGTTGACTATTTCACTATTGCTTACTGTATTTTGTGGTGAAATACTGTCTTTGTTTCTGAGGGACCTTGATTTTTAACTTCAGAGTTCTCTTGAATAGCTATGCAATAGACATATTTCTCTGCTTGAAATTTTCATGAAAGTCAACTGACTCATAATAATAAACATACTAGGCAAGTATAACAGAGCAATATATTCAAAAGAGAAAGAAAAAGTTAAAAATAAACAGATTTCCTTGTTAATCTGGAACTCAGGAGACTCATATGTAATTCTTTGGCTGCAGAAGGACTATGCATAGTGTGTTTGTTTTCCAAACACATCTGAAGAACATTCTCAACTTCATAACAGCAGGATGAGTAAACATATAGAAGAGTTTAAAATAATGTACCCCACGGGTCTGATAAATGGAGACTGTTAATATTAATTTTCATATTATTTACTGTTCATCTTTATTGTATTTCATTTGTCTCCTAAATTGTTTGTGTGAGTTTTCTGATTAGGAGGTAAAAGTATACAATTTGTGGCTCTGTTCATCAAAACTAGACCATCTCTGTGGTGGAATCTCTGTACCTAAACTCCGTGATGGAAGCTTTGTCACTATGCTTCTAATTAACCTAATTTCTAGATATATAACCAGTCTCCACTGATACTCTTGCTGCACATAGTCCAATCTATACACTTGCCTCTTGTACAGAGGTTCCAAAGTATGTATTTTATGTGTGCTGCAAATTAGATCTTGTATAACTTCCCTAAACAATTCACAAAGATTTCCTACAGGTTCTACACTGAATACATTTGAGAATATTGCAAGGGTTTTTTCCTGATGATATTTTATAAAATACAAAAAGTTTTGAAGTTTTGTTGTTGTTTTTTGGGTTTTGTTGTTTTTTTTTTAATTTATGACTGTGACTACTTTTGAGTAACTTGTGGTAAATAAAGAAAATCAAGCTCTTGTTTTTGAATCCCAAATCATTTTCAAATTTTGCAGGCTCTAAATCCAGTCAAAGAGAAATTTAAGGAATTCTGTTACTTCCCTCCACTTCTCATTCTGATTATAATGAAACCACAAACTGTTTTCAGAGTATAACACAGTTCAACCCCAGCTGGTATGAATTTTTATAGTCCTAACAAAGACCATGGAATTACAGCCACTTACATCAATAGTCTTCCTGTTTCTCTCACTGTACACTTAAAAGGTACAGAAATCATATTCAAACCATTCATGAAGTGGAGGTAATAAACTTTAGTGAAGCTAATGATTTGCCTCAAATCACATAGTGAGTCAGGAATAGAGTTGTCAGTAAGACATCTTAGACAAGCTCTCCTCTTGAGTCATGAACACCGTATATTGTGGGAGAAACAGAAGGGGTTAGGTTCAGACATTACAACAGCTGCATGTGGCATGCCTATACGAAGCATACCATGGAGCAACGCATGTCACTGAATGCTCCTTCTTTAAATTAAATCATTCTAGTGCCTTCATGGAGCTGTGTTACAAAATGCTGTATTACCCTAACACCTTACCCTAACTACCCCGACTTTATAAGATCTTATGTCTCTTTTGAGGTTAGCTATAATTTCTGCTTATTTACTTTGTGATGTAATAACTGGAATGAAATACCCCTGTTCATAAAATGTGACCAAGCATATTATATGTAGGATGTGATAGGTAGAAAAAAAATCCTCATTCATGAAACATGGTCGCGTATTACATTTGCTGAAAGATATGATACATTTTACAGGCTTTTTCATATACATAAGATCATGTATAATTGAGTAGGTTATTATGTTTCATTTTGGCTTTAATTCCAGTAGAGAATGTTGATCTACAACTACTTACATGAGTGTTAAATGCTTGTAGTTGGAAAGCTCTTTCGGAACAAGGGTAAACTGGTTTCCATCCAAATAACTAAAATAGGAAAACAAAACAAAGAGCATTATGTATTTATTAAAATAGTAGCATCTTCGTCCACTAATCTCAGAATTCAACAGTAAAGTTAACAGGAAACGAACACATACTGTTTCCATTTTATAAGAAAGCTTGCTTAGAAATTTTGGTTTTTAGAGATACAACTGAGGATCTGTAGTCTAAGATTCAAACACTACTGTATCATATATAATTAATATTTTGAAGTGACAGTAATAAAACCTTTTACATAATAGTTTCTATTATTTCATAAAGACTCTGCAAAATGAGGCCTTAGCATCTCCATTTCCCACACACCTACAGATGGAAAGTAAATCTGAATTCTGCAAGTCACACCAAGTGTAAATTTTGAGCTATCTTAAATAGAAAGAGATTCTGACATTCCAGAAGTAGTGCTTTACGGTAGAAACAGCAAGGTCTGGTCTTAGCTCTAACAGAAAATTCATTTGTCATGCCTCTAGTTCAGGTCACCTTTCCAAATTTATACCTATATATAAATACATCAGTATAACATGTATCCTAGTTCTATGGAGTATGTTAGGGACTAAAGGCAGCCATCAGTTACTCTTCACTGGAAAAGTTAGATTTTTTCCCCCTCTCTTTGAAGGTTCACAGCTCCTGTATTATATTGCTCACTCTTCTTCCATGTCCATAATTCTCAATAACAGACTTTTTCATCCTTAGAGTTAATGGGTGCGGAGCCATCAAACTATACCGGCACCTGCGTTACAGGTAAAGGAAGGTAACAAGCCTTGCCTAAAAAGCTTCCAGTGTGCACCCAGACATGACAAAGTACGAGTGCAGAGGCTCTTCAGGTAACCAGGCCAAGTAGTTCAGAGGCGATAAGAACTGCTGAATGTACCCGATTGTTTGAAATGAAGCAGATAATGGCATGAAGAATAAAGGTCTTTCGTTTCTCAATGAGTGCAAATGACTTGCTGATGGTGGTATTACTTATGTCTCCTGGAACCTAAATGAAAACTACACCCTCATTATCCCTATACAAAGAAGATATTTAGCCATCCAAATACTTGGAACATGCTTGAGTTAAGAGCAGCCTTTGATAGAGACATTTTTAGATTTACTTTGAGCTTAATGTCTTTAAGTAAGTTGCAACAACTTTGGAAACTTTTCGCTTGACTAAATGGATGAGCTGAAACACAGTGAAACTTAAAGAAATAACTATCTACATCTAATAGAAAAGGATGTTGGGTTTTTTTTTGGTGGCCTTGGACGGTGCCTTTTTAGTGCTGCTTGCCAAATCCAAAATATGTGTTTCTCCAAGTTCTCTGTTTACACTGTGTTAATGGCATCAAACAAATGGTGCAGAGAGCACGGGCTCATATCATTACCTATTAAAAAAACTAACCAACTTTTAAATTTTTGAAGAAGTAGGTATTCTGAGGAAATTCTTTTATTGACAGATAATTTAGGTTATATTGCTTTAGCTTCATTAGAACTGAAGTACTACAAGTATCCACTTGCCTGATAAAAATTCCTCCTTGTTCAAATGAAGCAACCATTAAGATATTTTATAAAACACATGAAGAGTACATCCCAGAAGAGCTATGCATGCTAATGGACAAGAAGAATCAATCAGTATGCCACTGTTAACAGAAACCACTTCCATTATCCTTTTGAAAAATATGCTAAATTGCATGCTTAGACACTAATTAAGGCATAAGAAATTGTACACAAATGAATTTTTAGTCACAGGGCTTTGTTGCAATTCCAAAAGCATCTCTCTTCAGCTGGTTAGTTTTACATTGTAGTGATAACCTTACATTGCCAAATTGTATTTATTATACCAGACTATATTAAATGAAGATATCTTGTCTTTGGGGAAAAAAAAAAAAGAAGAAGAAAAAATCCAACAACCCCCCTCCCCCAAAACCAACCAACCAAACAAAAAAATTACCTAAACTAAAGCCTAGTGAAGTAAGTTAAAGGTTTATATAGCTGTGTGCTAATTTGAGTTCTTCATGAGTTCATTATGTTAACAACTAAGGCCTTTTGCATGCTATTAAGTACAGGACTAATGGTGGGCATCTCAGACTCTTCTGTATAATACCAAACTCTAAAACAGTCAAGTTTTTTAGTGTCGCTTCAGTCGCTTTCTTAGTGACTTCAGATACAGTTGTGATGTCTTCTGGAAAAGCACTACATTAACCAGGCATTATGAAACACTATTAAATACTTGACATATGTTACACAAAACAACCTTTTCTCTTGTAAATAATTTCCATTTCTTTCAATATTGTGACCTATCTGATCAAGATTCAAAACAAATGAATAACTCAATTTTCAGGTTCATATTTTCCCTTTTAAAATGCATAAAAATTGACTCATCTAGTCTTATAAGTAGCTTATTCAGTTATTCAAACAATGTGTGAGATACCAAGCTCTTTTTTATATCAGTGTTAATGTCCACCTGCATATTCAAATGACAGTTTTCATAAAATGCAATATTAACCCCTTTTCTCATAGAAAAATGTATCAAAAGATTAATAAAATATCTTAGATTGCGTAAAACTGCCTGTGAAAAGGAAGACTTTCTATTAAAGCCACTATTTTTGAAATATCACAAAACTATCATGATCACTGAATCATAAAATATTCTGAGCTGGAAGGATCACAGAACCACAGAACTGTTAGGGTTGGAAGGGACCTCTGGAGATCATCTAGTGCAACTCCCCTGCCAAGGCAGGAACATCTGGGGCAGGTGACACAGGAACAGGTCCACGTGAGTTTTGAATGTCTCCAGAGAGGGAGACTCCACAACCTCCCCAAGCAGCCTGTTCCAGTGCTCTTTCACCCTCAAAGTTCTTCTTTATCAGGAAGTGCAACTTCCTGTGTTTTATTTATGGCCACTGCTCCTTGTTCTGTCACTGGGCACCACTGAAAAGAGTCTGGCACCATCCTCTTGGCACCTGTCTTTGAGGTACTTAGATACATGAATGAGATCCTCTCTCAGTCTTTTCTTCTTTAGACTAAACAGGCCCAGATCTTGCCCCTCATAACATTCTCCAGATCTCTAAACATCTTAATGACCCTCTGCTGGAAACCAGAATTGAACACAATACTCCAAAAGTGGCTTTGCACAGGCTGAGTAGAGGGGGAGGATCACCTCCCTCGACCTGCTGGCACTTTTCCCAGTGCACCCTGGAGCATCGAGTCCAACTCCTGGCCCTGCACAGGACAGCCCCAAGAATCACACTGTGTATCCAAGAACATTGTCCAAACACTTCTGGGACTCCGTCAGGCTTGGTGCTGTGACCACTTTCCTGAGGAACCTGTTCCAGTGCTCAGCCATCCTCTGGGTGAAGAACCTTTCTTCGCCATAATTTTGCTTCCCACTGAAATGAAACTGACAGGATTGTAGTTACCAGAGTCTTGGTTACCAGGTTATGTTCTTGCCCTTCTTGAAAATTTGGACAACATTGTCCAGCTTCCAGTTGACTGGGACCTCTCCAGATTTCCAAGAACATTCAAAAGTAATTGGGAGTGGCCTTGTGATGACATCAGCCAGATTTTTGAGTACACTTGGGTGAATCCCATCAGGTGTCAGAAATTTACAGAGATCCAGCACGAATAGCAAATCTTGCGTAAATTTGGGGGTTGCTGGGAGTTAATCATTCTCACAGCCATGGTGGTCCTCTAGCTCAGGGCACTGGGACCCTCAAAGCACAACACTGGTGTTGAAGACACCAATGCAAAGAAAACATTAAACACCTCTGCTTTGCTATGTCCCTTTTTGTAAGGTGACCATCCTCATCAAATAATGGGCCCGTGTTATTTCTGGACTGCCTTTTGCTTTTGAGGTATTTAGAAAATCTCTTTTTATTGTCCCCAACAGTACTGCTCACCTTCAACTCCAACTGGGCTTTGGCTGCGCTAATTTTCTTCCTACAGTAGTGAGGAGCACATCTATATCCCTCCCATTTCACTGGACCATTTTTCCACTGGACATACACTTTCCTTTTTTGCCTTAGCTCCAGAAGATCCTTGCTGAGCCCAGGCAGCCTTCTGCCTCACCTGCCTGACTTCTGACGTTTACCATCTGCCTGTTTTTTGCTCTTACTAGCTCGTACTTAAAAAGCGACCAGCACTGATGGACCCTGGAATCTTCAAAAGGTCCCATGAGGATCTTACTCACTAGTTCCCTGAGCAGCCTGAAGTCTGCTTTCCTCATATATGAAGGAGCTGAAGTTTTGCTGATGCTTTTCCTCTCAGCAGAGATTTTAAACCCGACTGCTTCATGATGACTGTGGCCAAGATGGACACCATCTACCATTTCATTCCAAAGACTGTCTCATGAACAAGCAGCAAATCAAGCAGAGCACCTTTCCTAGTCAGTTCCGTTAGTACCATAAAGCTATTGGCCAGGCAGTTTTGGAATCTTCTGGACCTGTTTGTGCCAGCTGTGTGGTATTCCCAGTTAACATCTGGCAAGTTGAACTCCCCAATAAAGATGAAGGCTATTTATTTAGAGATTAGGGTGGTTGATTTAAAGGTATAAAAACCATGCTCATTATGAAAGTTTGCTAACTCATTATTGGGTTTTTTTATGCTTTTTCATGTAATTGAACTTCATTACTTCTTAACCAGTGACCAGTGATTAACCAGATCCACTGTTGTACATAATTTAACCCATTTTAACATGATATCCACATTCAGTTATAGGATGCTTCAATGCTGGGGATATAAATTCTGAGAGCAATTATAATTTTATGTGTATATATATATATATATATACCTTTCAAACTTGTCAGTAACAGATAGTACTTAAGAATGTTTTGGGACTTACAGTGTATTGCTAATTCAAACTTAATCTCAAATTTCTCAAGACAATGTGAAAGTCTTTATATCTATAAAGTGGTAGATTAACAGATTTCAACTGATCTACTGAATCCAGTTCTTTTTTTCCCCTCATTCTCGAGCCTGACAGTACAAATCTGAAAATAATTTTCATACAAGGGAAAAAAGGGTGCCACTTACAGTTCAGTTACATCTTTTGGGATGCCTTTAGGCAAAGCTTTTAGGCCTTTGTTGCTGCAGCGAACTACTGTATCCAGACAAGTACATTCTGCAGGACAGCGGGACAGTGGAGAGCAGCTATTGTCATCGTTTCCTGGTAAATAAAAACAAACAGATGCTAAGCTTGCTAATAAATGTCACTTCAGTATTAGTAATAATAGCCCACCTGGATTTTCTTTAAGTAAACTTAACAATATCTCAAGGTAGGGAAAAAAATTACAACATCTCTGTAAACCATCGCTCCAAGTATTTACAGTTCAAGTGATGTTTTACTTAGTTAAAAGCTGTTTTACTAGGTAAGAATGCTACTATACGGAAAAAATAACTAAAGAATAAAGTCTGAAAGACAATACAGTTTAAAAACTATTAAAAAGTCTCTTTAAAAATAGATACAGCCTTGAAAACGGACAAACTACTGCTTCAGTAAATGGAAGCATGTGTGAAAGATGCAAGATAGCAGCCTTTTATTCCTTTATTAGGTGCTTATGAAATCACAAGCTAAGCAAAATTTGATCAAGTAACCTGAAAGCATGCTTTATTCAAACATCAGCATTTGGAAATATTTTCATCTGAACTATAAAATTAGATCAATTTCTTAATATTATTTCTAAATTATTATTTACAGTACTAAACATAGGTATAAAAAACTTTTGAAAGCATATATACAACAGCCTGTGCTTGCTGAGCATGAAGTGCAGATGAAATTCTTCAAAGCACAACTCTCCAGGATCAGAGGGAATCACACAGCTATACATATAAAAGCTGAAATTAGAAAAGGCTCAAATATTAATTTTCTTACCATCATCACATGTAAAATCCTGAATTGCCACATCCTGGATAGGAATCTCTTTGAGGAAGTAGGGTTTTTGGCAGCGAGGGTTCCCCGTCACAATGCGTTTCTTCCTAAGCCAGTCTCCAAGCCACGCAAGATGGCAATTGCAGTTGAAGGGATTGGCCAAGAGGTTTCTGAGAACCACAGGAAAGTTTACCTCAGATGACATCATCTTTTAATCCTAAGTATTATATTTCTATTTTCACAAAGCTGAGCTTAAACTCTGTTCTTCAAACAATACTATGTACAAACCATAGGTGAAAGCTGTAATTTAGGCTCTGTGTGATGAATCTTGATACAACTCATTTAGAAATAATTTAAAACTGTCAAAGAGCTGACTTCATGTCAAGTCACTCTGTACTGATACTGCAATAATTTCATATAGAGATGGTGGCTGATTACTCTACATTATTAGCTTTAACGTGGCAACAGCCATTCCATTAATTTATCATCTCAAGATTTCCATCTTTTATTTGCTCCAGATAATAAGTTTCCTATCTGAAGTGACAGCTAAGTTGATTACATGCCAGTTACAAAAACGAATTTACTTCTAAAAGGCTCAGTACTTTTGGCATCTCCTTACTTCAGCACAAACCTATAAATAATTCCATTATTTATAAATATGTCATCCTTAATATGCAAAATAGTCACTTGGTGCAAGGTGTCACTTTTTATGTAAAAAGAGGATTAAGTACTTTCCTGAATGATGCTACCTACAACCAGTGTTTGTTTATTAAAACTGAGTGGCAGCTTTGCTTACTGTTTTCACTTCCCTTCAATTACATCATATTTAAATAAAAAGGTTGTTTGTTTGTTTTTAATAGAAAATGAGACTTAAGCTTCATTATAAAACATGTATGAATTAAGATTCTCAGCAGACCAAAGAAATTTAAGAGTAATTGGGTGGCACAGGACAGATTCAACCTGCTGGTTGTGCACTGCCTACGCAAAATGTGGCTTTCTGCCCTGTTTTGGACTTCTGCAAGGGGGGCAAGCAGGTTGCTTTTCTGCCTTTTCAGGCACTTCTGGGAACCAGTCTAACGCTGCATCAAAGGGTACCACGAAGACATACTCTTCCTGTGCCCAAGATGATCCAGAGAATAAACTTTCTCAAAAATCCCTCTATGAACATTTTTTTCCCTTTGCTATACCATGTGCTGTGAAATTACACAGCGAATCATTAAGGGAAGTGCCCCTAAAAGGTCAGAGATTTAAACTTGGGTGTGGTAAAAGACAAACATGGCTTACAACGTAGAGAGCGAATGCAGCGTGTCGAAGGAGCCGGGGGCCACGGTGGTGATCTGGTTGTCATACAGTGAGAGCAGGCGCACAGAGCTCAGGCCTGTGAAGCTGTCATTTCCCACACAGCTCACCCGGTTGCTCCTCAGCATCCTAAGAAAGAAGGATCAGCATTTCTTAGTTTAGCCCAAGCCAGGGCTGGAGATGAAGTGCTTGCTGGAGCAAGAGCTAAGAGGAATGATTCCAAAGGGGCTGCTGCCAGTGAAGGGACCACAAGTGCAGTGACCCCTGTGCCAGCTGTCCCCTCACTGAAGGGATAAGTGCACTGTGTGTGGAGGGGACTGGAAGACAGAAAGGTGGATGGGTAGGTTGGTTTTACAGAGGCAGAGGGTGTTTCAAAGAATCACGGAATGGGTAAGGCTGGAAAGGACCATCTGGTCCAACCTCCCTGCAGGATCCCCTAGAAAGTATGTTACTCAGGATTGCGTCCAGATGGCTTTTGAGTATCTTCAGAGGAGACTTCACAACCTCTTTGGGCAACCTTGGGTTCCAGTTTCCCATAAGCATTTTTTCTTTCAATAATTATGAGGTTTTAATTGGCAAGAAATGAAACTGATTGAAATTCCCCAAATCAGATATACACAGCCATCCCATCCTCATGTTTCCAAGGCTAATGACTCCAGAACTTTTAGTTATATAGAGCTCATACCAGTTGACTTCCTCCTGAGGTCTCTGACCTCATTTTTCTTAGGACAAATTCTACAAACCATTTCTACTTCATTCTGAAGCATTTCATTTCAATGAAATCTGACTCCTCCTCAGCGTGACTCTAAGATTTAAAACAAATTTCACAATACCAAGCAAGAAACACCTATTCTGAAACCTCTCATGTTTCTATAAAACTTAAAAGCTTTGAAGGTTGTTGTTCTCTCCTCTACCCATCAAGAAATGATAATTTTATCCCATGCTCTTGTCTAAGACTAGCTGCTTAAAAATTTTAGCAGCTTTTACTGCAAGGTTAGAAATCATAGACCTGATTTATTAAAGACATCTAACGTCTATGTACAGCTGAAGCCCCAAAGACCATTTAATCTTGGCTCTGCTCTGCAGACTCTCTGAAAAAGGCCAAGAAGCTGTAGACTGTATAAACATCTTTTTTTTTTTGAGTGGAAAGAACTGAACTGCCTCATGGAAAGAATGAAATGAGTTCAATCTATAGGGCCTTTCATCCTTCCTTCATTGTTAAAATGACAAAAAATTACTTAGGAGAGAATAATTTCCCACATTTCCCCAATATCCACCAGAACAATCTTTTCCTCTAGCAAAATTTCCAGTAATGGTTGAGCTGAACTGAATCAGACTCCACTACGTAAAATGTGTAATTTCCATGCAAAATTCTGTTACTTTGATGCAGTTGATTATTCCCATTTCCATTTCTGAAGTTGAATGTTTACCTATTCTCAACTGCTTCATCATTTTAGAGGACTCATTATACCCATAATTAATAATCAATGAATTCATGTAATGTATAACTTCTTACAGAATAGGAACAAAAACTATGATATGCTTGAATAATCCACTGCTAATTCTCCAAAATATTTTATTTTTTTTAGGACAGATAGAATATTACTTTCAAAAATTCGTGAAAGAAAGGAAGAATAGAAACACCCAAATAATTACACTTACAGTGTTTTGAGACTTTCCAGTCCTTTAAACATTTTGTGTCGAACACTTTCCAAGCGGTTGCTAGTGAGTAACAGTTCATTCACACCAGAGGCTCCATCAAATGCCCCTTCTTCAATATCTGTAATCTTGTTATTGCTTAGGTTTCTATTACACGTTAACAAAAAGAGAGAAGAACATGTTTTCTTTTTTAAATATCCTATATAAACTGTCAAATGCTGCAGACTGCATAAATTCCAAGACACTGAGAATCATAGAATCACTAAGGTTGGAAAAGACCTCCAAGATCACCAAATCCAATCTTGATGCAATAACCAACTTATTGTGTAAAAGCAACAAATATAATGTTCAATTTCAAATCAATAAAAGTAAAATTCAACACCCTTCTAATTAAAGAAGTAAAGATTTTTAAAGCAATCTTTGGAAGACGTTTTTAAATAATGGCAATTACCCAGTCCATGCTGCTGCCACACAAAAACATATTTTCGTAATTTTGAATCTTGCCAGTAGCTGTAAATTTTTTCAGGTCTTTAGTATTCGTAGCATTTTTAGATGAATTAACGATATTGTATGAGCACAGCACAACTAACCTCTGTGATTTCTTTATTTTATCTTGCTAGACAAATGTAAGAAATCAGCATAAACAGCAACATATGCAAATAAAATGTGTGAATGTAAACAATACATGAAATGGTAATAATTTACAACATTAGTTAGAAAGGAGGATTTATAAGCAAGATAGTTCATTTATCCACAATTTGCATGCAAAGTGGATCAAAATGTGGGAAAATGACCTAAAAGACTGCCAAAATATTTAGTGTTTACTATCTCAGTTGAAATATGGAAATTACATCCCAAATGGATAATATCTGTACTATACATACACAAAAGCATACATATTCAACAACACACATTTTCTTAAATATTTTTCATATTATTCTCCTTTTTTTTTGTTTCATATAGCTATTTACACATGTTACAGAAGTACATATCTACACACTAAACAGTTACAATACACTAGTGATTTTCCAAAAGCTCTTAAAAACACTCTGAGACAATATAAAAGGAAGTGAAGCTAAAGCATTTATTTGATGTAATTAATGGTGATGGGAAGAAAATCAAACATTATTTGATTCAATTTCTAGAACAGCATTTTAATCATCCAAAACAAGATGCTATTTGTTGAAACAAAAATTCATATGCTTGCCAGAATCAACTAGTACCTTTATCTAAAACATAGAAAACAAGGAGTTGTGGCTTAATCTTTAGTGTTGACTACTCTCTCTAGCCTAGCTGAAATTTAATGTTCACCTTACCTGTGATGAAGGGTACAGGAATCAGTTAATTGGATAGGACCTTTAACATCATCAGGTCCAAGCATTTGACCCAGCAAGTACCCCATAAAAATATGTCCTTGAGTCTTTAAAATCCCTCCAGGGATGGTGACACCATCACCTTCTTGTATGGCTTTTTCCATTTCTTGACAGCCCTTTCCATGGAGAAATTTTTTTCTAAGATCCAACCTAAACCTCCTCTGATGCAATTTGATACCTATCATTTCCTCTCATCCTGTCACTTTTTACTTGGGAGAAGAGGCTGATTCCCATTTCACTACACCCTGCTTTCAGGCAGTTGTAGACAGTGATAAAGCATCCCCCGAGACTCCTTTCCTGCAGGCTAAACAATCCCAGTTTCCTAAGCTGCTCCTCATCAGACTTGGGCTCCACACCCCTCATTAGCTTTGCTGCCCTTCTCTGGAGTCACTACAGTACCTCAATGCCTTTTTTTGTAGAGAGGGGCCCAAAACAGAACACAGTGCTCAAGATGCAGCCTCATCAGTGCCAAGTACAGCAATCACTTCGGTCAACCTACTGGCCACACTATTTCTTATACAGGCCAGGATGGTACTGACCTTCTTAACCACCTGGGCACATGCCAGCTCCTGTTGACCTAGCTGTTGATCAGCACCCCCAGGTCCTTTTCTGCTCAGCCACTTTCCAGCCACTCATCCCCAAGCCTGTAGTGATGCATGGGAATGTTGTGGCTGAAGTGCAGGACCTGGCACTTGGACTTGTTGATCCTCATACTGTTGGCCTCGGCCAATCGATCTAGCCTGTCCAGATCCCTCTGCAGAGCCTGCCTACCCCCCACCAGANAACCTAAACCTCCTCTGATGCAATTTGATACCTATCATTTCCTCTCATCCTGTCACTTTTTACTTGGGAGAAGAGGCTGATTCCCATTTCACTACACCCTGCTTTCAGGCAGTTGTAGACAGTGATAAAGCATCCCCCGAGACTCCTTTCCTGCAGGCTAAACAATCCCAGTTTCCTAAGCTGCTCCTCATCAGACTTGGGCTCCACACCCCTCATTAGCTTTGCTGCCCTTCTCTGGAGTCACTACAGTACCTCAATGCCTTTTTTTGTAGAGAGGGGCCCAAAACAGAACACAGTGCTCAAGATGCAGCCTCATCAGTGCCAAGTACAGCAATCACTTCGGTCAACCTACTGGCCACACTATTTCTTATACAGGCCAGGATGGTACTGACCTTCTTAACCACCTGGGCACATGCCAGCTCCTGTTGACCTAGCTGTTGATCAGCACCCCCAGGTCCTTTTCTGCTCAGCCACTTTCCAGCCACTCATCCCCAAGCCTGTAGTGATGCATGGGAATGTTGTGGCTGAAGTGCAGGACCTGGCACTTGGACTTGTTGATCCTCATACTGTTGGCCTCGGCCAATCGATCTAGCCTGTCCAGATCCCTCTGCAGAGCCTGCCTACCCCCCACCAGAATGACACTCCCGCCCAGCTTGGTGTTGCCTGCAAACCTGCAGAGAGTGCATTTAACCCCCTTGTCCAGATCATTGATAAAGATGTTAAACAGGACTGGCCCCAATACTGAGCCCTGGGGAACACCACTGGTGACTACCAANCAGCCTCATCAGTGCCAAGTACAGCAATCACTTCGGTCAACCTACTGGCCACACTATTTCTTATACAGGCCAGGATGGTACTGACCTTCTTAACCACCTGGGCACATGCCAGCTCCTGTTGACCTAGCTGTTGATCAGCACCCCCAGGTCCTTTTCTGCTCAGCCACTTTCCAGCCACTCATCCCCAAGCCTGTAGTGATGCATGGGAATGTTGTGGCTGAAGTGCAGGACCTGGCACTTGGACTTGTTGATCCTCATACTGTTGGCCTCGGCCAATCGATCTAGCCTGTCCAGATCCCTCTGCAGAGCCTGCCTACCCCCCACCAGAATGACACTCCCGCCCAGCTTGGTGTTGCCTGCAAACCTGCAGAGAGTGCATTTAACCCCCTTGTCCAGATCATTGATAAAGATGTTAAACAGGACTGGCCCCAATACTGAGCCCTGGGGAACACCACTGGTGACTACCAACAGGATGTAACTCCATTCACCACCACTCTCTGAGCCTGGACACTCCGCCAGATTTTTACCCAGCTAGGTATACGGCCATCCAAGCCATGAGCAGCCAGTTTATCCAAGAGAATGCTGTGGGAAATGCTGTCACAGGCTTTACTATAGTCTAAGCAGACTACATCCACAATTATTGCTTTCATTTAGTTTCATAGTGGAGCTATTCAGTCTTCTGTAAGTTGCTGCAAAAGACTGGAAGCAAGAAACTCATAATTGCTCATCTCAGCTGGCTTATGCATGTCAAGCCCTTAGTTTCCTAAAATCTTTTTTGTTCCCGGTGTAACATGGATGCTACTGCACCCACTTAACATAGATATTTTAAGGATTAATGTTGCATAGCTAATCAATGTTGCAGTGCATACAAATGCTTTAGCAGTGATGAACCATCAAATCAATGATACATTTAGGCCTCAATTTTTCAATGTCATCTGTGCAGAAAGACCTTTGCACCTGTTTTGGAACTCCAGAAGAAATATGAGTTCCACAAAAATACAAAATTCACTCATATTGGTGTCTCTGTAACATCAGTACCTCACTGCTTTCCAGTGATGCTTAAGCAGTCACTGTATTCATTCTCTGAATGAAAAAATGTTGTAACAACTGATAACTATATTAGGAAGTTACAGAACAGTATTATTAAGATAGCTAACTTTTCATTAACATTTTTTCAATTTAGTCTCTGTCTTTTCTCAATTAACTAGATTCAAAGCCCCTGGGAGTTCCAGCAGACTGAGACTGATTAATACTCTTCCTTTTTTGTGTCATCTTGAGCACCTCCTCAGCTTAAAAGAAACATTCTTAAACATGAAGAAATAGTCTATGTATAAATGTGTGTGCATGCACATGCATGTATGAAACATCAAGTATTTTAATTATTTCATAGAACCATACGATCAGAGAAGAGCCTGGGGAAGAGACTCATCTAGTTCCAAGCACTCTACCATGGGCAGGGACATCCTTCACTAGACCAGGTTGCTCAGAGCCCCATCCAACCTTGCCCTGAACATTTCCATGGATGGGGCATCCACAGCTTCTCTGGGTAACCTTTTCCAGTGTCTCATCACTCTCGGAGTAAAGAATTTCTTTGTGATATCTAATCTAAACCTACTCTCTTTCAGTTTAAACCCATTCTCCCTTATTGTGTCACTACGTGCTCTTGTAAAAAGTCCCTCTCCATCTTTCCTGTAGGCTCCCTTCAGGTATTGGAAGGTAACAATTAGGTCACCCTGAAGCCTTCTTTTCTCCAGGCTGAACAAACCTAATTCTCTCAGCCTTTCCACATAGGAGAGGTGCGCAATTCCTCTAATCATCTCGGTGACCCTCCTCTGGACTCACATCCAACTCCCAGAGCTGGATGCAGCACTCCATGTGGGGTTTCACCAAAGTGGAGTAGAGGGACAGAATCACCTCCCTTGACCTGCTGGCCACGCTGCTTTGACGCAGCTCAGGATACAATTAGCTTTCTGGACTGCATGTTCCTATTGCTGGCTCATGTTGAGCTTCTTGCCAACCAATATCCCCAAGTGCTTTTGATCTGTTCATTCTCCACCCTGTACTGATATTAGGAGTTGCCCTGACAGGTGCAGCACTATGCACTTGTTCTTGTTAAACCTCATGAGATTCCCAGGGACTCACTTCTTGACCTTGTCCAGGTCCCTCTGGATGGCATCCCATTCTTCAGATGTGTTAACATCACTCAACTTGGTGTCATCTGAAAATATGCTGAGGGTGCACTCGATCCCTTTGCCTATGCCATTGATGAAGACATTGAATAGCCCTGGTACATAGCCTGAGTGACGCCACTTGCCACTGATGTCCACTGGGACTCTGAGCCATTGACTACTACCATCTGAATGCCATAGTCTAAACAAGTTCTCATCCATCTAACAGTCCACTCATCAAATCCATCTCCCTTCAGTTCAGAAAGGATAGTGTGGGACCAAGTCAAAAGCTCTACAGAAGTCCAGATAAATGACACCTGCAGCCCTTCTCTTGTCCACTGATTCTTCGTATTAATACTTGACATTTCAAAAGCACACTGTAGCTTTAGAAAGTGATAATATGAGATTCTTGAAGAATGAAGAAAACTGGGTATCTACTGCATAGCACCAGAACACTTTTGTGCCAGATATTCCTACATTCTTTTTTTTTTTTGAAGTATCTCAACCCAATCCAAAGTTGCACGGTGTGCTCCAGTGGAGAGGTCAAAATAAATTTTTGGTTTCACATTTTTGGGGATTTTAATATCTTTTTATCTAAAAATTCAGTAATAAGTATTTAATTAATTGTGATCATGAGAGCTGCCAGAAAGGATCTGTATCAGGCTAACAGTAAGTAATGCTATTTCTCCCTTTGAGATTTTGGTCACTAGTAATTTAAACTGATCTACAAATGGTAGTCACTTGGTGACTAAAAAGTAGCGATCATTAAACTGATCTATTTTTACTTGCATTTTTCTTCACTTACTATTTATGTTTGGATTTAATCCTGAAAAGATTGAGCACAGAGTCACTAAGTCTATCTAAATCATCTACTCTCAAATATGTCTTTTACATAAGCTAAAGAAAGATTTCATAGATTTATTTTTAGCAGCAACTGCAACTGGTAAGATTATAAACTCCTCTGAGAACATTAATTGTTAACATGGACTTCCAATGATGAACTATCAAACCATTTTTTTCTCAGTCATTTTAATTTTGATATCCCTCTCACCTAATGACAGTTTAATGAAGCACAGAATCAAAGGCATGTCTTTAATGTGCTGAAAGAGGCAAAACTGTCTGGTTAGGGAGTAATACAGGAAGTTACAAAAGATTACTGGAATCTTTTTTAAGCAGCTTATTCGGCAAGCTCCCTGCTGTGGCTGCATAACAGACCAGCCGGCTGGACGTTGCCGTGAGGGTGCTGGAGCCATACACCAGCAGAAGCTGCTGCTGGCAGTGCCTAGTCCCATAGAGAGGAGCTGCCAACTCTGACCCACCTCAGTGATTAATTTAAAGCCACTCTTGATTTTCAATTAGAATATACTGAATCTTTTGTAGATAAGAACTAAGAAAGGTGGAGACACACAGCAAGGAGCTAACACACTATCTGAATAGAGAAGGTCACTGAAGTTGAACTTACATTTTACGCAGCTGAGGAAGTTTCTTAAAGATTCCAGTAGCTTCCAGGACTGAAAATTCATTGTTATTTAGTCGCCTAGAAGAAATTACATTAATTTCAGAAAAAATTATTCAGGCATTGGTACAGAATGTTCTACATTAAGTGAACTTTCCAGACTCCACAGAATAGTTGGTGCTTAACTGGTAGCTGAAGAACAATCTTATATACTGACATTTCTAACTCTGATCATTCCTGTGAATGAATATTCTCATTAAACTTAGGCATACATAAGACATTTTAATAGCCTGATCACAAAATATTATACAACTAAAGCTGCAAGGAAGTATGATGTTTTTAATATTTTAAACAAAAATGTAACTAGGGAAGGATCCCATGGCAACTTATAAATAAAAATCTTTAGGGAGTTCATGCAAACCACTGAAGATTAATATTCTGTTCTTTAAAGGATATCAGGTGTGGTCTGCCAGACATCTGGAGGTACTCATAGAACACTGTTTACAAGAATGAAATAATTGCACAAAGCTTCTGAATAGGGAATGAAACACTCTGCATAGGTCTTCCCAAGAATCTAAAAACCACTTCTCTCATGATGGTCTATCTTCACATCACTATGGCTGGCACACATATATAGCTTAAGGAAGCACTCTAAGAAGGTATACAATGAGGAACAAATACTAGCTGGATACTTATCTTTTCTGGACACGTATCAAGGCTGTTCCAGCACAGTATACCTTTAGCAGCTGCTAGGTTAGGGGACTATCTATATTTCAAAAAATATCTGCATCGACCCTATTTCCTCTCTTGAAAAGAAAACGGAAATTATGAGTCTTAGATCCTTTATATATTTTAATGGAGCCATCTTATTAAGGAAGGGAGTCTGTCCAGCTCTTATTTTAAGATCTTAAATAGGAAGGAAGAGATGTGACTGACAAGATCACTGTGAAATGAAATTCAGCATAATTCTAAACCCAGAATACTTTTCAGAATTGCCTTATTGCAAGACAAAATTAAAAAACCCCTAGAATATAAAAGAAAGCTGCTTGTTCATCCTTTCCTCCTGTTCATTCTCAGTGATAGCCAGAAGGGAAATTAAGGCTGTAAATCTGTACAATAGTTTCAACATGGTACCAAACTGAGTATCATGAAGGAGTTTTTTTGGATATACACAAAATGTTTGTATAGCACACCGACAGCAAGGAACACTTATTTCAAAAGATGTTACCACCTCTGAAAATCACCTGAATGACTTAATCTTATTTTTAGTGGGACCATACAAAATCATTCTTGCATGGTTTCAATTATCAGAGTTACTTCTTCGCTGTAAACAGCCTTTTCCACCCCCCGTCCATCAACAACTGAAGCAGCAAGCATTCTATAAATGCTGAGGTTTTCAAATACTTTTCAAGTGCTGTATCATCTAGCAGAATGATTTGTTAATGAAAACATTTACTGATTCTAATAACACTTACTTGCTCTACTGCAAACATTTCTAACCCCATCGAAAAAGGCAATTTGATCCTTTCCTCTTTCCAGCAATCTTTTACATATTAAAAGCAATTTACTTTGTCTCTCCCTCAAGTTTCTTTCACACAAATGCATTCCAACTTTTCAGTTTTTCCTCAGAAGTTTTTTTCATATGATTGTCCTTTGAATATTTTTCTAAGTGATCCATATCCATCCTAAAAAGTTAAGTCCTTGACACAGTATTCCAGCTGATATTTTACTATTGCTATGTACATTAACATAATTATTTTATATAATATACATACTATACACTATACTTACACCCCAAAATGAAATTTTCAGTAGTTCCCAATAGCATTCCTTCAACTTTAGTATGTGTGATTACACCATCACAGCCCTTTATCTTGAACTCCTTACTGGTTATTCCTCAATCTTTTATTTCCAGGGATAAATAGTCCTACATAATGTCTCATGTAGACTCTTAATCTTTTATTTTTATTGAAATTAGGTCACACATATTGGAATCAAAATTATTAAAGATGACTGGAAAATTAACAGATATGATGAGATCTCCCTTCTGGATCTTGATATACTTATTTTTTTGAGCCCAGTGCTCTTCAGTAGTAAAGGTAGCAACTATAGTTGTTAGCTATCAATCACTGGGTCGTGCAAAATATACTTTTATCTGATTTATTCAAAGAAAAGTACTGAAATAACATTCTCAAAACAAAAAACCAGTAAACAAAGAAGCATTTGACCATGATGTCTACATATTCTGTTTTGCTTATTTGATGCTTTTCCTGGTTTAGTAACACAATTGCTAAGATACTTGCGTACTTTTGTATAATCGGTGAACCTTTCTGGAAGGCGATATACTGCAGTGATATTCATACTTTTCAAAACTACTTTGTTTGGTTATCAGCTATTGTAAAATCATTACAAAGATTCAACATATAAGACTCAAATTATTTTCATCTGCTGTTCTTCTTGGGGACTCTGGTTTGACTGAGTTATCAAACACTTCCTGTATTTTGCTATACATTAGAATGCTACCTGAAAAAGATTTTATTTCTGGGGTGCAATTACAGACTTATACTTTGTATCACATAATTAGCAGGTTAGACGGATCTATCACCAGTTTTTTTGAGGACTGTGAACAAGCGACAAACTAAGAAGTTAGAACAGCAATTGGCTTATTTATATTTTTTTTCACTTTTACAATAAGTACCTGTCTTGAACTATAATATTATTTTCAGATTTCTTTAAAAAGTGACTACCTTGAAGAAATAGGGCTTTTTTGGTGATACTATTGCAATATATACAACGATCTTCATTTTCAAGCTGGGACTCAACTCCAAAGAGAACTGTGTAGAAATTAATCTAGCTTTCCTCATCACTGTTAGAAAAGCATCCATGTAATTGGACTCTAACAAGCCTCTTTACCCCATATTTGGTGGATAAAAGAAAAGAAAGGCTGACTAGCTGCTAGTCTCATATACATGCCAGTAAATACTGTGAGCTGGACATCACAGAGTGCTCCTAGAACTAGACTGGGAAGTCCCAGGAGAAACAACATAGGCAGTGCATCAAAGATCAGGATTAGAAGAGTAAAAAAGGGAGAGAGCTGTAAATTTTCCATCAGTAAGGCAAATACCGAAAGAGTGTATTTGGCTAGAGCAAATGGATTTTTGGCAGAAGTAAAAAAATGCAGAAATAATTTCTCTATCTTCTCTAGAATATTTGTGATGCTATAGAAATTTTATTCCATCCTGAAGAACAATCTGTGCAGCCTAACAAGTAGAAGGTTGAATGTTACAGTTTAATAACATCTTAACTTAGATAAAGTGCTGTATAGAAAAGGGCTCTTTAATGGCACAAAATATAAAGCAAGCAAAAATGAAAACTGAAGAGAAGCAGATTCCAACTTGAAAGTTCCCATTTTAGAAGACTTTAACTGAAATGAAAGGAGATAATTAACTTCTGTAACAGTCTGAGAAAAACAGTAAATTTTTTATCCACCAACACCTTCAAACAAGACTGAATGTTTTCAAAAAAAAGTGCTATAACCAAATATGAATTATGCTTTAGTCAAAAGATTTTTTTTGTTGACTGTAATTTGAGTGCTTAGGATACACAGCAGATAAGGCTTGATTATTTGTTCTTTCTGAATTTAATAGGTAGAAATCATAATTGTAGAAAGAAAACACTTCATGTGTTTATCTTCCACATGTAAACAATGAATACGAAAAACAATTAAAGTGCTAATTTAAGATTATTATTTCTTCAGAGAAGAGAGAATTAAACATGATTACTCCTAAAAATCAAGACAATGATCACGTGCCTCTTTAATAGCTTCATTTCTAATCTCTTAATTCAATAACTATCATTTATACAACCAGTACTTTATGATCTCCTCCTATATGAACCTGTTACATATTCCATCAGCTTTTATTCTTAAAGTAATTTTATCTCAAAATATAGGATAACATAAAGTGTATTTCTCCACTGAAATCTATCTCCCTTTATACAAGACTGTATCAATTTTTTTTCTGATTGTAATTCTCAGATCTGCAATATGAATGTTTCATCATTTAACCCCAGCCAGACACCAAGCACCACACAGCCACTCACTCACTTCCCCTCCAGTAGGATTGGGGAGAGAAACAGAAGGGTAAAAATGAGAAAAGTCACGGGTTGAGATACAGACAATTTAATACGGAAAGAAAAAGCCACGCACACAAGCAAAGTAAAACAAGAATTCAATTCACTGCTTCCCACAGGCAGGCCGGTGCTCAGTCATCTCCTGGAGAGCAGGGGTCCATCACGCATAACAGTGACTTGGGAAGACAAACTCCATTGCTCCAGATGTCCCACCTCCCTCCTCCTTTTCTCCCCTCTTTATAGACTGAGCATGATGTCATATGGTCTGGAATATCCCTTTGGTCAGTTTGGGTCACCTGTCCTGGCTGTGACTCCTCCCAACCTCCCATGCACTCCCAGGCTCATTGCCAAAGTGGAAGTATGGAAAGCAGAAAAGGCCTTGGTTCTGTGTAAGCAATAACAAAAACATCTTTATATTATCAGCCCTGTATTCAGCACAAATCGAAAACATAAACCCATACTATCCACTGTGAAGAAAATTAACTCTACTCTAGCCAAAACTAGCACAGAAAGCAACCCTGAAGTTCAATTCCTTCTCCCAGAACAGACAAAAAAGCTCTGTTCTAAAAATATTTCAGTTTTAAATTCCTTTTCCTGTCCAGATATTCAAAGCACTTAACAATAGTCTCATTATTTCATACCTTCATTGCATACTGTTGCTTTGATGCCAGTTGTATACTGATTGTCTTCTAAGAGGTATGTCATCCTGTTGCTCATCTCACCCCTGTGGGTTACAACTTGATCACAGCGCTCCTGTCTCCACATCCCTGTCTCTACTACATCAAATCAAAGTCCCTCTCTTTTGCCCCTCAACATTCTGCCTTGTTCTTTAAACTGAATCTCCTAGGAAAAACAGCTATTTCCTTCCACTTTTGCTCTGCAATGACAGCTACTTTTCATCGTTCTGCTGATCCTTCAAGCACCTCTGCATTCCCTATGATACTATGCTTTGCACATGGGAAAATCTTGTAAATCTGTCTTAATTTTCCTTTCACTCCCTCCTTGAAGACCACTTCAGTTCTAATGCCTACAAATCATTCCCATATGGCACTTATTAAGCAAGTAATAACCTGTGACTTCTTTTCTGCCCATTCTGTCCATTATACTATTATCTCATCTTCTTAACCCAACGCTGCCCTGTTTGTCTGCTTTATCTACTACTGCTCTCCTGCTGACACATGTAATGTGTGCTTTGCCTAAGAAGAATCAGATCTGTCTTCTTAAACACCTAGGTAGCACCTTTTAAGACAGACCCCTCTCATTACTGGACGTCCTACTGTCTCTTGTAGTTAAAGTTAAAAGCAAAATAAACCCCACTATCTCCCAAAAAAACCCAAGTGGGTTGCTCACATCCTGAAGAACTAGAAATAAAGAATAGTTACCTTATTTATCATCAATTTTTAAGGCAACATGGTACTGAAATGATGCATCAATATTTTTTATGAATATTTAGTCCTTTGAAGTGCACCACAGAGGTTACTTTGCTGTTCAAAAAAGTAAAGCTGTGGTTTTATATTAGAAAATTTTAGTTAGTTTTTCCATAAGTAAAAAATTCTTTATTACAGGTTCAACTTACAACTCTGCTGTGTACTGGGGAATGTGATCAGGAATTTTGTTGAGTTTCTGATTGGAGCAGTCCACTGTGGTCCCTTCACAGCGACATTTCTCAGGGCAAGCCAAATCTGCAAAGCAGTCTCCACTTAATTTGGACCTGTAATCTTCAGTGCCTGTAGAAGATTCAAGTCAACACAAAAGAAGATTAAGTCAATAAAATATAAGATTTGCTTCTTGTGAGAAGGCTGAAAAGATGCCTGCAATGCAGATAACGGGTGGGCAACTTGGGAAATGCATGATAAACTTTGTGATACTGAACAGACACGAGGGCTTCAAGAGAGGGTTAAATATAGGGACTTAAGATATGCTGGAAAAAGAAACTGAGACCAACTTCACATAACAGGATAACATTAACTTGAGCTTTTCACAGCTGTACTTTCTGCTGATTATGTTGTCAGCCAATCTAGCCTTGTTTGTAGCTAATCACACAAATGCCACCGATTCTTTTAGAATTTATTTTCTTTCTCTGTATCAAGAATAAATATATCCTGAATGCCACCTTTTCTCTTTCTCCGGTTACAAATTTGTATTGTTGACTGGACTTCATTAACCTCTGTGATTTTTTTTTAATAGTCCCGATACTCCACATCATTTCAACACATAGGATTGAAAGCCCTGTTTTCAGCTTTAATTTAAAAAATGTGTGATCCTGACTTAAGCCTCAGCAGCTTGCCATGCTGTAGAAAGCTGCGTGACGTTCCATGGTGCTTGACAGAACCATGTTTTACTCATACCTCACAACCACATGGTTAGATCAAGCACAACAGAAAATCTCGCTACAATATCAAAACTGCATCCATTAGGCCAAGGATAAGAGCAAGGGAAAAGAGGAAGGAGTAGGTATAAGTTACAGAAGCATCAGAAATTTAATCCTTGCTTGCATGACATGGCATTCTTATTACTGAATGTCCAGTGCCACAGTAACAGTATCACTGTCACAGATTAAATTTAAAAAAAAAAAAAAAAGGAACCACATTGAACGTTTCCTCCACCATTTCCCAGTCAGTCAAAGAAAACATCCTAAACATATGAGGAGAAAACATCCAGTAAGGAACTGAGGGTGGGTGACAAAGAAAACAAAAAGAAGCTGAAAGGACCTGTGGGTTCTTCTCGGACAAAGGTGAAAAGACTGAGACTAGTAGAAGGTGCATCAGGGCTGGGAGGTACACTGTGATTTAGCTCAGACACTGAACTTTACTTACAGCCAAAATGGTGAACTCCTGCAAAAGTAAAGATAGCCAAGAAGGAAAGAAAGACAGAGTAATCCCAATTAAGATAAAAACATGAACTAAGCTCTCATGTTCTCTATTCAACTTAGTTTGATTAGCTGATGATACTAAGGGGTATGGCCTTCAGCAGAGAGAAAAAATAATTCATTTTAAGTGGCATTTAAAAATGAAGATAAGAATGGGGTTTATTACAGATTTCATATAGGATGATGATGATGATGTCTCCCATGAATATTCTTCACTATTTTGAATGTATTCTTTAAAAGCTGGTCCCTTAACATGTATACATGCTATGCCACTTAAATCCTTACTAAACCAAACAAACATAGGAGAAATAGATTCCTCAGGGGAGTAAAAAAAACACACCAACAGCCATCACATATTATGTTATCTGGCACTTGTAACTGTCTCAGTAATACATATGATAATACTGCTATAGAGTCTTTCTATGAGCTAGCAGATAAATGATATTTTTACAAATATATGATTTAATGCTTGTATAATCGTTCGTCTTCCTAGTGACTACAATGAAGTTCTACTAAGACTTCACAGTGTCTCCAGAGCAAGATCTCCCAATGACATATTAAAAAAAATATTAAAAATATTTGTTTTTAAAGAAATGGTAATATTTTATACTATTCATTTAAGTATAAAGAAGTGTTTCCAGCACTTTTAAATACTCAATAAACAAGGCTACACCATAAGTTTTTTTCCCTCCTGTGTGCAGAATACATCACTGCTAGCAGTTTTAAGTAAACAACTAAAATACTCAGGGACAAGGCCTTCAACAACTAAAATACTTTTAGGCAGCATCTCCCTGATTAACTGACTGAAAGAGAAAGCATAGAAGCTGTACTCCAAGAAGCAAGTCTGTAGCACTTTTTGACTAATTTAATTCTTTTTCTTCTTCTTCCTTTTTTTTTTTCCCCCTCCAGGAATAGCATATTTTAAAGGGTACGTAAATAAACCTAAACGGCATGTGTGGCCATAATATAAACAGGATGTGAAGACATTTGCTGGCAAGAAAACCCTTCTAATGCACAGACAAAAGTTGTGCTGGCAAGCTTGAGTAGAAGTCACTCTGTGGCAGGAATACAGCTGTTCTACTCATTAAGGAATTGAGTGGTACTACAGGTTTGAGAAATTGAATCCCCCTCTGTTTTATGCTGCTTTAAAAACATTTTCATGGCTGCCAGTGCTGACAAATTGCTGGCTTATTTTGAATTTCATTTTGCCTTTTCTTCATATTCAAACCAACATATTAGTATAAGAGCATGAAGAACTTCACATGATTGCAGCAAATTTAAGTGATACATCACACAGCATTTGGAGAAGATCTGTTAAATATACCAGCTGAAGAGAGAACAACTAAGATTACTGCAGAATGACAGTAGAATATACCTGTAGTACTTGAAAGAACAAGTGCACTGGTGTCATAACCAATTATTGCAGACATCTTTCTAGATATTAAACTATGGTAGAAAATCCTGATTGCAAATCACATACTGTAATTCACCAATAGGTGCACTTATTTAGTTTCTCAATCATTTATAATCTGTTATGAACATAACAAGAGTGATTTTTTTTTCTATTAAAAAATCAGTGCACACACTGACAAGCAAGGTAAAATAGATAGATACATATTTCAAAGAGCTAGGGCCAACATCAGTAAATCTTTCGTAAAAATATCATTGACTTATTGTAGCTTAAAGTAGTGTGCAAATTCTTGTTTCACCCCAAGTCTAAAGTTGCATTTTCTTTAATAGAAAGCATTCCTGATTCACTGTAAGCATATGACCACAGAATGCCTCTAATTATCAACTTTCTTTTCCAAGCATTCCACTGTGATTTCCTAAACACAAAGAGGGTGAGCAAGCAGTAGCTAAAGCCTGTGTAGAGCATGAAAGCAAGGCAAGAAAACGTTCATTTGTAAAATGTTTGGTTTAATAAAAGTTGTGCTAGCTCTTTGATGGCAGCATGGTTTCCTGTGTTTAAAAGCAGCTCAGGAGCTACATTTTAAAAACAGTCACAGCAGAAAGGCAGGGTGTAAGGTAAGTAAAGGTGTCAATTAAAATATGAACTAGCAGGTGCAACCTTCTAAATCATTAAAGTATAGGTATAATTTTGGTAGGTTGTGTGCAAATTTGTGAGATAAAAAAAGGAGCTGCATGCTAAGCTCTCATAGTCGGAAAACAGAACAACTAGTATTCTACAAAGGAGAAGTAGGTGTAGCTACAGGTATTGACTAATGTTAATACACATGCATCAGTCTCCTAAAAGTTATAACAAACTTTGCTTTTGGGGAAAAAGGGGGAGAATATCTGCAGTTAGTCAATCTTACTGCAGAGCAAAACCTACCTGGAATGAAATACTGTTCTTTAGCTAAATAAAGAGAAAAAAAAATAGAAGATGCACCTGAATGTCAGCAAGCAAAGAATGAGGTTTATTAGATTAAGTATGGATTGCAGTTAACTACAGATAATTAAGTGAAAAAATGTGTATTCACAACGAGAGCTGATAAACAACAAAGTGTGAATAGTCATAAATGTATCCGGACTATGGATAACAAACAGTTTTCATCTGGTATTTGCACTTGAAACTGAGTAAATTGTAGAATGCGAAATGCACCTGGAACAGCTGGATACCATATGACAAAAGTTAGGATTTAAAGAAATGTAAGTAGGAAATGGAATAGGATTAGAAAAAGAAAACAGTCAATTTCAGTATGAGGCAAGCTCCCTGTATAAAAAGAATACATCATGTTTCCATATTTAGCTTAGAAATTTTTAGATCTTTCACATATTCCAGAGCCATGTGGAAATTTTACAAAATGATTTATGTTCGTGATACCTGTAGTAAATAACTTTAGCATTTCATTCTGAAGTTTTATATATTGCATTTATTTTGTTAGATTTAATGCTACTCAGAAATAGTGCCAAATGTGTTAACTAAAGTAATGTTCCGTGATCCAATAGTCTATGACTTCCATGATTTCCCTCCCTTCAGTCAAAGAACTAAAAAAGATTCTGCAATGTTTAATAACTCCGTAGAGAGCCAGCTGGCTTCATTAGAACTTATATAACCACTTTAGTTTTTTTTTTGCCAATAAAAGAAAAATGGCAGCTGAACTAAGAAAATTACCTGAGCAGCGGAATTTCTTGCTTTTGATCTGGCCGATCCTTTTGTTTGCCAGACGGCGGGGGCTGGTGCAACGGGCACCACTGGTCTCAATGGGGTTTGTATGAAGATAATCCGCCAGCCACTTCAGATGGCAGTCACAGATAAATGGGTTCTGAGCCAAGTGCCTTTCATGAAGAAAAAACCAATAATTTCACACATTATTTCCCTTTGGTCTTAGCACTACCCAGTGTTTTCACTGCATTTTAGAATTTGAAGTCATCCTAAAGACAACCATAAACAAGAGCATACATACAAGGTCTGAATCGCTCGTAGGGGTGAGAAGGTGCCTTTTGCAATGGTCTGAAGCTTGTTGTCATACAAAGAAAGCAGATTCAAATTGTGCAGATCTTGAAATGCATCAACTCGCAGGCAATTGATCTTGTTGGCATTCAATAATCTGTTTAATGGAAGAAAATTATAAAATGAAAAGAATTCGCTCCATGTCGCAGCTTCAGCATTTTTCACAGATAGTTCTTCGTGCACCTTTGTAACCAAAACAAAACATGTAGTAATAAATAGTAACTAACAGTGACATAAGATATTTCAGGGAATTGAAATATCTTTTTCAGGTGATATGTATTCTTACATATTTGCACCTTGGAGTTGAAACGTGTACATTTATTCAGCTTAAATCAAATTTCTTGTATGTTCTGGTAGAATGCGTGTGTGTGGTATTTGTGAAAAAGAAAGAAGACTAAAAAATCAAGTATATGCACAGAAAACTAGTTCCTTTTGCCAAATAAATAAACAAAAAAGGAACTGAACACTGTGTTCATTAGCTGGAAGAGATGTGCAGTGGCACTTTTAATTATATGTTACTAATCAGCATGCTGCCGCATTAACAGAGTTGTAGTAAAAACTGGTGGTATGGAATATATCCAAATCTGTCTTGGATCCTCTTTCCTCTCCATCTTCAAAGGGAACCTTTTCTTCCTTGTACCTCCCAGACTTTTAGTGATAAAACAAACAAGCCAATCTAAACCAACTCCTTTTGAAGAGAAAAGAAAAAGTAATTCAACTAGATGTAATTTTATAACTAAATATTTTTGATTTTTTTCCCCATTTTGAGCCAGAAATGGAATGAAATGGTGTATTTGAACCCCAAATGCTCAGACAAAAAGTGTTGCCACACAAATAGAAATTTACTTGGACTGAAATGGACTGTCTACACAATGTATATTAAGCTATGGACATTTTTTAATGGAGAATAGTGTTTTGGAAAGGTATTTTCCTTTGTTTTTATTTTTTTTTTTACCGAATCAGAAATATATTTCATAACTAAAACATCTTTAAAGGAAATCAAAAAGGCATATCTGCTCCTGTCCACTACTATACTACTTTGCGACTAAAATAAATCAAAATGAAAACCTCTAGGTGGTGCTAGAACTTGCATTTTCTTTGTATCTATTTACTGTTTTGCCATCTTCAATTAGTTGTTAATAAGAGACATTTTGCCAACCGCTGCACTGTGAAGTCTGGGCATTAAATAATACTAAACAAGGGGGAAGAAGTTTTAATTCTTTAAGCGTAGTCTTTAACTCAATAAGTCAGTTTTTCTGTGACAAGTTCTTCCAAAGCCACTACTGTTGTTCTATGGTCTATTTCACAAATTTTACATTTTACACAGCACACCTACTGCACAGCCTCTTCTGCTAAATAGTGACAATATTTGATAAACACATCACCATGACATTTTTTATTCCAGTATTAAATCTAAAGAGCAATGGTTATACATGGATATTTTTTTAAGATTAATTAAGATTATTTTTTTTTTTAAGATTACACATGGAAATTTCCAAAGTGCTAAACGAAATAGCAGCTGGAGTTTAGAGTCAAAGAACTGTACAGAGTGTCAGCCAACATCAAGACATCAATGAAACTGTGGTGCAATGCTGTTCTTCATAGGTACAAGTAGAAATACAATTACAGAGCATTTCTACTCCATATTGTCTTTTTATAAAACACACAAATATCCCTTCTATGATTCCCACACATCTTTATATATGCTATTTGTTCTTTAGAAGGAAAGACAGTATTGTATCTTACATGTTTCATCCTTAAAAGTTCCACACAAGAGAATAATTTCATTTTAATCATTTTAGGATGAGACGTTAACTGATATGATCACATTTGTGGATAAATGGCAAGCTGGCCTACAATAAGTTTGACTTCTTTGGCTTTAACATAATTTGGTTTTACCATATTTTGATCTTACGTATGGGATTTTTCTGCCAGTTCTTCTTCAGGCATAAATCTCTCATCACATTTACCCTTTTGAATGACCCCAAAATAGAAAAAACATTAAAAAAAATAAAAATACTCACAGCAATTGCAGAGAAAAGAGCCCTTCAAATAGGCCTTTTGGAAGTTCTGTAATTTTATTACCATAGAGGACTCTGTAGCAGGAAATAAAGCAAACAAAGCCACCATTATGAAAGGCATATGCTATGGGATTTTGACTTTAAAAATAAAGAAATTCCCATTATTCTGAAAGGAATTTAATAGCAACCACTTGATACTTGCAATATCCTTGTGGTCCTGTGAAGCAGCAGGCTCACACATTTTCCCAAAAGGTGTAGAGCCCAAAGAGCTCTCTGCAGAATCAGCACCTCACTGCTTACAGCTTTACCAAGGGACCTTGGTAACTGCATTTGCTATTTGCAAGAACAACTAACTGAGGACTAAAAGACATGTTTGGTTTTGTTCAACTCTATGCCATGAATATATTTATAAAAACCCTATACGTTATTAGTGTCCAGCTGTGACAGAATATTCCATTACCACTCATATTCCAAAATGATTTTTAAACTTTCAGAATTGATTGAATTAATTAGAAAATTTTGCAAGGACCTAAAAAGTCAAAATAATTTCACTATAAGAATACTAGAAATTTGCTTCTGTTTACAGGTCAAAGAGATACCTACAGTGAATTGAGTGAACGTAAACCCTGGAAAGCATCTGGAGCTGCTTCAGAGATCTGGTTATTGCTCAGGTCACTGAAATAAATGAAGTTGGATTCAATTAATTCAAGCTATTTTTAAAATAGCAAAGATTAAGATAACATGTAATTAGAATTAAGCATGGATGGGAGAGAGAAATTAAAATATTTACATGAGACATTGCCAAAGATTTTTAATATAAAACCACTTAAATTGCCAGTACACTGAAACAAAATGCATGGCTAAAAACATACTTTTCAAATGCTTGAAAAAATGCTTTTCCCAATTGTTTAAATACATTTTATAAAAATTCTCTCCTGGTTATGTCCACAGGACTATGCATCCTCAGAAATAATCTGTAATGATCCTCATTATTTATTTTTAATAGAATTTTCACTACAGTAATATATTGTTTCTATGCATAACCATATTAAGAAATTTCAATATTTGGTAAAACCACAGTTATTAATATGGCAAATATGGTCTTAATCATCAGGCTGCCATATCAGTCAATCTTCTAGCAGTCAGACTTAAGTGCTCACACATTGACTTCAGTTCCCCCATACCACCTTGACGTGTTACTTATCTTTATATATCTATATATGTGTATGTGTGTATACATATATGTGAAAATAAAAACTTTAAATTATTTGGTACATACATTCTTCGAAGCTTTTTATAGGGGGAGAAAGCTCCAGGAGGTATGACCTTGATTGAATTTTGTTCTAACCGTCTGCAAAACAATAGCAATGATGTAAAAATGCAAAACCCAAGACAAACAGGAATCTGAAGTCACAAGAAACAAGAAGGGATCAACTTCAACAAAGAAGGCTACCTTTGCTTTCTTTTTCAGTATAATATTAATTTTTTCATCACAAAAAAAAGAAAAATCAGCCAACATTTCAATCTATAGAGAGTAATGTTGCAAATTAGCACTCACTCTTGATTTTGTATTGAAAGAAAACTTATTTTCAGAGCACACGAGATTTTTCTATAATTTAAGATACAATTGTCATTAAAAATTTCAAATATGAGTTGGGTTAATTGACTCCCAATGCATTATTCACAAAGCAATTTACATAGTTTTATTTCTAAATGTCTAAAGACTTCATTAGATAACTGAAATATGGAAACCATAGGAAAGGGGACAAGAGTGTTCCTACAGAGCAAATAACATATATTGCTAACTGCAGTAAGGCAAATACTGTGGTTTTAAATATGTACACATAATTTCTTTAGATACAGTATGTAAAACATTTTAAGATGTAATACTAGGATTGCACAGCCACACTTCGAGCTTCTTTAAACTGGTATTTTATTAAAAAATTCTGGTTAATGTTACTGGCCATGCTTGTTCTGTATGTATAGTGACTGACTGAAACTTCCCATACTGCAAGTGTGAATTTGCTGATGGAAACAGTTTTCCAAGAAGGTTTTAAACGTGCAGATCTTTGCATATGGGAAATCTATGCTGATACAGACCTATGGTTCATGTGCCAACAAGTCAAATCAGATTCAGCAACAAGCACATTTAAAATAGAAGATACTTCTACATGCACCACAGGATATCATGGTTTTGTTAGTGCAGCAATTTGTGTTGTGCAGACATAAGGTAAGAAACTATTATACCAAAAAGTACAACATAAAAGGCATGATTATTCAAACCACATACCATGCTTATCTAATAAAGCTTTCTATTTCCCTCTTTCATGCAGTGGTATCAACTTTTACTATGATCTATGTACATGAAGACAATGCCAAAAATCTATTTAATAAAATGAATCAAAAATCTCTACATTTACTTCACTATTTTAAATTACAAGGACATTGATTCAGAATCTAAGGTGAAAGAGCCTTTTTAAATGTAGAGGCAGGAATACTGGCCTATTTTTTTTCTTTTACCCTTGTCCTATTAACTGTCTTCTACTTTGCTTTCACTCTGACAGGAACATACAAGTCTGTGTCTGCAGCGTAACTAATACGCTCATATACTTTGAGTAAGCTTTTCCAAGAACATCTAACAAAAAATATTACTTTTTGTAAAGTTTCTCAAGAGATGATGATATAGCTGAACTGAAGAAAGTATTTTTGCTGCCTTCATGAAGTCTTGTTCAGAGATATTTATATATTTAATATTCAAAATCTCTTTAGTCTGATCATGCTTTAATTTAGCAGAATTGGCTGTTGAATGGCTTATAAAGAAGCCATGAAAAAAACCCAAAAGCTCCTGAAAAATCTTCCTGACACACAGAAGATCTCACTTCATCAGAGTTTTAGACAGGGTCCTTGTTTTAAAAACGTCCTTAACCAGGAAAATGTTGCCACCTTGCTATGGCTTTCACGTACATTTAAACACCAAAGGGAATCCCATGGCACAAAACTGATAACTTTTTCCATAAACATGATTATCTTGCATACTCTTTCTTTGCCTTGGTGAGGTTTTTAGACCTGTGAAACACATTTTGCATCACACCAGGAGTGCCAACCAGGCTACAAAGCAACAAGGTCACTGCTCTCCAGTTCATGTGGGTAGATGCGAAGGCAAACATCTGAATACGTAAAAGCTTGCTGAAGAGAGCAAGTTAGGCCAAACCCAAGTATTTTCTGTTCTTACACTACAATTTTAGCTTAGTTTTTGCAGAAAATAAAGATTATGCATTCTTGTCACCTATCAGTTTTCTATTGAGGTGACTAAGTCAAAGGCAAAACCTTCAGATAATAAGACATTTTCATTTTAGCAATTGGAAGGAGTTGAGGAATCAAATTAACCCAACCCTGAAGAGCATGGCTGCCATCCATGCATTCCTGTTACACACTCTATTTGGCTGCAACCAACTGCCTAACCACCAGGGACAGCCTGACCAGACATTTATCAGATGTGGGGCTTTGAAAACCAGCCAAAGACTTGCACAGGAAAACACATAGGGCATAAGCAGAGGACTGGAAAGTGGGTGGTAAAAAGGACAGGGAAGGATTAAGCCATATTACAGAGGAGGACTGGGATTGCTGGAAAGAGAGACTGGGGGGGAAATGCCTCTGGGTATATGGGAGAGACATGAGGCTCATTTATAAATTCTGCTTATCAGTCCATGATGTAGAGATTTGCAAACTGGTGCCAGTCTATGCTCACATATCTTTAAATATCTAATGATCTTAATACGATAAGACATGTAACCCAAGGTCTAGCATTAAACTAAGACACAAAGTATTTTAGTTTACTTTCTTAATTAAAAATATATATTTAATCTATAAACTGAAGTACCTTACAGGATACATGCAGGCCATTTTTTTATGAGAAGGCAGAATAGCAGATTTAATTTACTACTGTCCAATTTGTCTATAAATTATGAGTCCAAAACCTGAGGGAGTTCTGCTACAGTGTATTTCTGCAAGCTAATTTTCTAGCAGTTCTAAGTAGAGCAAACTGCCGATTCATTGGTGGACATGAAAATGAACTCCGTGTCAACTTTACCTAACATTTTCTTTTAGTGAGAAATTTATAGTCTAATAGACAGACTGTGCAATGCTGGGATAAATTGACAAGCTCTTCTGGATAATGGATTTGTTATAGTAGGATCAACTAAATATGTCTTTTTTTAACTCATGACAAAGTGTATGCACTGAAACACATCATATTTTAGAAAATGAGATTAGCATAAGAAAGGAAAAATAAGATTATATAAATACAGAAGAAAAATCTCTTATACTCCGCTTTGTCTGTAAAGGAAGTAAATCAAATTCCATTTTCAAGCTTTGTTATCCTCTAATCTTCTGCTTTATCTTCATAGAATCAGCTGAATTTCACAGAGTGCAAATTTGCATCCACTATTCCAGAGAAAATCTAATTAGATATATTCCGGGGTCACAAAGTACAGATAGACTAATATCTAAAGGAAATCTGCATTCTACAGATAAAACCCATAGTAATTAAAAACTCCTTTATATTAATGCCTCATATTAAATGAAATATTTTTAATTCTGTAATAGGATGGGTTACAGTTATCTACTGCTGAAAAAGTCAGCTATTAAGTGCTCGCAAATGACATGGCAAGAAGTACCATTATATCACCGAAGAACAAAAAGCTCGTGTCAGTATTTTTCCATGAAATTTGTATTAAATCTTGTGCACAACATCTCCTTTCAAAGTCATCCCTGAAGTCATTCTTCCTTACAAATGAACATCTATGTATCATAAACAGTGCCTTGGTGGTTTCTTTTTCAAAAGTCACAGTCAATTTTAGTAGCATATTTAATAAGATAAGATAATGGAGGAAGACAGTTAAGTACATATTTCATCAAAGCTTGCAGTGCCTCATGTACAAAAAGTACTCTGCCCATCACCACACAAATGCTAATTAATGCTCTTAGTATTAAGTCTCCAGCTCCTTTTAGTGTTTCACTTCAAAGAAGTCCTGCATCAATACATAAGTGTTTTACCATCTTTTAATGCTGCCATACTTGTTGAAACCTTTTTTGAAGACTATTCCCTAATCTCTCCTATCTAGGAAATGTACTGTGAACATTTCTCTACCGAAATCTTTCCTCTCTGCTTATCACTGCAGACACTGTAATGTACAACCACTTACTATTCTAAGACAAAGGTGCTTCTGCAGTTCTGACTTCCAACCTAATCAAATCAAATCAAAGTAGGTCCCCAGCCAGTAGACAGATTCTTCCCACACGGTCCCCAGAGAGTCCCGTGACATGTAAATCACTTGACACTTTCCAGGAGGATGCTGTTCTCTACCATAAGCCTGCAGCACACCATTACTGATTACTACTTCCGCACTTAGAGAGACAGACAACATGCTTATTTATACTGACACTTTTAGACTAGCTTATTTTCCCACTATAAAAAGTCATTTCTGTGAAAGACTGCTGCACTAGGAAAGAGGGCAGACTGGGAATTAAAAATGCCCTTTTCTTTACAGAATCATTTTTACTTTAAATCAAGCAAATGGGATACAAGATAGGAAGCCTGCCCGGTAGAGAATGGTAAAAAAACACCTGCACAGAGAGGTGCTGTACCTAAATGCATGTAAAAGGATCAGAGATATATAACAAGTATTTTTTAATAATATAATAAAACATCATGCTTAAGAAAACATGAATTTGAATATGAAGAAGCCAATTAGCTGCCTATTTTATAATTAAAGAATCAGCACATATCTTGATGAAGCAAATTTGGGCAATAGTGGTTTTAGAAGTTAATTAATCTATATTTTTAATTCCAGTATCTACTAATTTAGAAAAAGTCTTGCAAGTAGATCATCAAGAAATCCCAAAAGAATTTTACTAGAGAGAAAGTGTAAGCTGTGCAATGAGTCTGATATATTGCACAGATGCTGATTATACATGGTAATAAAATTGACAGCTCCTCTTTGCATTTTCCCCATCTGCTTTTAAAGTAAATGGCAAAACCAGCTGTCAAAACCCCAGAAAATAGATTTCAGGGATGGGGCCAGGTGCAGCTCCTGATTCTGAAGAACTGCAATACACAGCCAACACATCTCTCGTCACATGCATCATCTGCCAGGTTTTTGTTTTGTTTGTTTTTAAGATAAGGAAACATTAATAGCCTCCCTTTGCTACAGGAATCCTTGAGGCTATTAGACAAAGTACTACCTTTTTTTCTCTCTCAACATCTGAACCTCCAGAGTGCTTAAATCCACTAAATGTTGCTTCTAACTTTAGCAGCAAAAGAATTTTGTTGAAATCTGTGATATCATCCATGTCTAACAAAACAAAAGATGTATTTTGAATGACTACATTATTTGCATTTCTTACTTTCAGGCTCTAATTAATAAATCTGGTTGACAGTTTCCTAAATATTTGCATATAAAGAATCACTGTCAGCACTGCCCTAAAGCTTGCCAAACTGTTAAAATCCAGTCTAATTGTTCTATCAAATAATTCCTCATGGGATTGATTTTAAATGACAGATGACTCCTTAGTCTGCATTACATCAAGAAAGTAACAAGAATTGCCATTTTAAAGCTATTAAACAATTCATTGCATTTACTCAAAAGTAAGTCTCAAACCTGCATTTGTTTAATTTTTCATTACAGAAAGGGCTGTCTCATGTTCTGAACCCTAGAGCACCATTAATGATGATAGGCTTTACATTCCTTCATTGTTACAGATTCAGGTTATAGGCAAAATACACCACTTGTTAAAGAATTATTTGCTCAGTACTTTGGCTTCCATCAAAGTGTGGCTCCAGTGCAATTAGCCTGAGTCACCTAGAGTAAAGCTAAAGTCTCTCTAATTAGTCTGTTTTTGATGGGAGTTCTTATACTAAAAACCTAGTTGTGCTGCTCAGAGTAACTGCAATAAATTCACAAAAAAAGATAAAATCCTGCTACACTCCTGGCTCGTCACAAGCAGGGACTTGTCCACCTGTTCTAAATGAGCAGAAACACCAACTTGAGAATCCCCCCATTGTGTGAGATCAACACTGTGAAACAGTCCTCATTACCTGTTAAACAATACATTGACTTACACCATGAATTTGCCACAAAAATCGAAACGTTTTTTAACTGAAAATATGTGGTTGCCTACTTGACCATGTATTTAGAAATGCATTGATGAACAAAGCATTTGATTGCTGACAAAAAACAAAATAGTGAAAAATCAGTAACCAGTTTCTTTTTGAATGATTTCACTCACATAATTTCTGGGGAAAAGTAATCAGCAGTGAAGAGCCATATGTGAAAATAAAATCGAAGAATAACAACACCTTTGGAGTACAGCACAGCTGTCAGAGATCTATGAGGGTTTTTCTGGAAGAGTGAGATGGGTCTTCTCCAGCTTCCCTTCATGTGGTGAATATTCATTTATTCCATGCTTGAGTTATTTTCTTTCCCTTGGAAGCATCAGAGAGGTCCCTCAAGATGCCTCTTCTACTCTTCTTCTACACCCACCAGAAAGTTGCACAAAAACCCCAGGGCTGCTCATTCTGGCCAGTATCCACTCCAGTGTCTGGAAACCAGCACTGGTTTCATATGTTTCTTGTCCAATTGTGTTCTGTGTCTCTATGTCCTCTTGACTCTTGAAATTATCCTGTTGTCCAAATTTAATTAGTTTTTAAGACAGTACACAAGGGGATGAAGAAAGTCAAAGATGCGAACAATGGCAGCATAGAACACATGATAACAAAGAACAGATTAGATATCATATGTACAAAAACGCCTGACAACTTAAACAAAAAAGCTGTGGGGTTTTGGGGTTTTTTTAAGACATGTGATTTGATTTACCAGTAATTTTCAGATTAGGAAGATATTTGAGTAAGAGCAGGACAAATCATTTATCTTGTGTGTGTTAAACAGGCAGAATTAGCTATCAAATTAGCAAAACCATCTACTTTTGAGGCAGTCAAATGGAATATGTTTTAAATTTTGCCTAAATTTTTTAGTAGAAATACTAAGGTAGGAATGCCAAAGGTAAGTTAAACTTAATTCAGTGAAATCTGCATTCGCAAATTAAATACATTAAGGTGAAGAAGTTAATACTTCAATAATTTACCTAATTTTAATTTGTTTCACATTATTCAATACATTGCACCATGAATAATATATTTTTCATTATTCACATCATTATTGTGTGTTTATATGTATACACCACATGAAAGATATGAAGGTTTAGCAAATTTCTAAACTTTTGATAAACCACACAAACCAGTTTGTGTTATATTGCAAAGATTTTCAAAGTTAAGTTAATGGCCATATTTGCAGTATTTAACCAACTAAACAAGGTCAGGGGCATTTTTTAAATTAGGTGCTGCATATGGAATATGGAAAACTTCAGTCACAGGATATATTGATACTAAATTTTTAGTTTTATGTCAGCTATTTTGCACCATATATTTCTGTTTGATTAGGAACCCTTCTGGTCCTCTTCCATATGTAAAGCCGTACTCCTATGAATTCTTTTGAACAAACTTCTAGGGAAAAGATAAGCTTGTAAGCAATACATTAATAATAATAATAATGCTTAATAAATAATAAAGCTTCTGGACATAAAAATGCCTTAACTTTTAGTCAAAACAGAAGGAAAAGCTCTAGATTTCACCGAAAAATCAGTATGCCTCCACAGTTCACTGGTAAAAACTCTGAATAGCAAGTCCAACGCATTAGCTAGGATTGATCTTTAAAACACTGGTGTTACAAACCTTTGGAAAGGGAAGAAGGTAAGAGAAGGTTTGAGAAAAAGTACATATAAAGTATAGTTGAAGAGAAGCATATATAAGAGAAGTTAATTTTAAAATCAGGGCAACCATATGAAGTTGCTCAAAAGTCTGGAGTGTTAAAGAGCTGAGACAATAGCAGTGAGGCCATTTGTCAAGGGGCATTTAGTTACTTATGTATCATTTAATGCACTTAATTTTAATCCAGCAACTTCTGGCTGATGGCTTAACATTTTAAGAGGTAAATGACATATATGGCCTGATACTGTGAGTAAGTCCTAAGAAGACCGATGTTTTGATTTAAATTGAAAAGCAGAAACAAATGCAGACACTGGAACACAATCATTAATGTCTTGTAACATTGCATCCTCCTCACAGCATTCCTAATTTCTTTCAAGCTATGAAGATGCAGTTTGCTCTCATTTCTGTCAGGCTACTGGAGAGAGCCAAATCATGCTTTGAGCCACTGAAAATAGAAAAACTGCCCTATCTCTGATGTTTCAGAGTTTTTCTGCTATGTGAGTTTTGAAACTGTCTTCAATAAATGTGCCTAAACCTTTTCCAGGTGACTTTTCTATATGAAAGGTCAGATGCTTAGAAGCATCTTTGCATCTCAGTGTAAGGCTGTACTTTGGACTTTTAGGTAAGGATGAATTTTAAAAGACAACAGAAATCATGAAGCTGTACACAAGCCAAGCTTCACTTGGAAAAGATACAGACATAGAGCTCCCAGTTCTCAAGTAAAATTCCTCATGTATGCAAAGCACTTCCTCAGTGTCTGCAGTGTGATCAGGTCACTTAATCTTGGTTAAGTCCATCTGTCAAAATAATTTCTGTCAGATTTAATTTCTTTTCCCTTCTTTTTCTTCTTTCTTTCACTTTCTTTTTCCCCCCCTTCTCCTTTAATATAATCTGAGTGTTACCGTGAGAAGCAATAGCAGGAGCTTTTAATCCTGCTTAATATCACACGACTTGCAAAGATGTGGTTGAGTGCTTGGCATAGTACACAATCATTAACTAACAGACTTATGAAAACAAAGTGTGAGGAAGAATGAGATGGAGTAAGATGAAAACAGGAGGGTAAGATGAGACAAGGCTGAGGGGACAAATTAGGAAACTCATGGGAAATGTAAATATGCTATCACGAAACAAGCATAGAGCTTCTAGCTTTGGCATTCAAACATTATACAGCTCCATTCACAAGAAAGAAAAACTATCCTGAAGGCCGTAGTAATAGGAAATCAGAGGCTTTTCACTGCACTGGATTGTGAAGGTGAACTATTAAAATCCCTGCCTCCTTTATCTTTTTTATTCATTTCACATATTATGTGGCTTAGAGCCTTTTCTGCCCCTTACAAAGACTAGAATTACTTATACAAATGTTCCTTAGTTAACAGCAGCAACACTCGAATCATCCTACCCTCCAGCAAATTCTCATCCTCCCCAAAACACCATTGCAGTGACTGTTATCCTTCTGAAAAAAAGAAGTAAATTTAATTAAATCTTTTCTTTGGCTATTAAAATGTTTTTAATATAAACAAAAGTTAAGGAAAATCAATTTAATTCCATGCTTTTTTTTGCTTTAATAATCATTCATACAAATCTATGGTCAACAAAGCAGGTACTCCTTCCCCTCCCCTTCTTAGAAACACTTATTGCAATTGTATGTATTCTTTTCTCATAATATTACAGTAAGAAAAGAGGATTAAGAACCACTTTGACAGGTAGTTCAAGCCATGGAAGAGAAGAGAAAATCAGAAGAATGTAAGAGTAGCATTTTCACAAGGTAGTCCAGTTCATTAATGGCTTTTTGGCCGCTTTTGAAATAAGAGCCTGTCACTTACACCATTCTGAGAGAAGGTGCCAGTACAATTAATAGAACTGCTGCTGGGTTGCTATTTGTAAGGTTTCTCATAGTGTGTTTGAACATGTGCCAGAAAAGTCTTTAATCGAAGGGAACCAAAATTATTTCTGCCGATCATTCAAGGAATTTTCAGAAGGTGAATTCTAAAATGAAACCAAGTGAAAGATTAACAGTGACGAAAAACTGAAATGTGGAAGGAGTGCCTGCACAGAGGCTGATAAATGCTATTGCCATTAGAAAGGCTATACTTTCTAAAACCAATTACAGTAATCATTTTGAACCTTAAGAATGACCTTTAATGCCTTTAATATATGAACTGCATGACAAAGGAGGAAAGTGCTAGGTGCATTAGGCCATTTAAGTTGGTTAAGCTCAATAGACTGAACATGCCAATGAAAGGGCATCCACTAAAAAATTCTGTAAAAGGGGAGAGGTTTATACTATTCAATTTATGATGTTTGAGATGAATGAATGAATAATTTATCGTGCTTTGCTTAAGTCAATGAAAAAAGGCTAAAGTAAGGCATAGTAAATAACAAAAGTTTGAAGATTGCTCATATGTGACATTTATGGGCACTGTATTTTGCCTCACAACATTACAATACAGACATTAAAATAACAGGTCTATGGAAAATTTATTTAAGTTCCCAAAATGTTTCCTGCAGATCACTCACAGTATGAAACCTTTTCATTTGACCCAGAGGCAAAGATGCATTTGTGCACATTTTTAATTCTGTGCTTCCTGCAGAATTCATAGATGCATTAAAACTGGAGGAGTTTTGGTGCGCGACCAAATATTTTGGGTTTTTTAAATTTATATGGAACATGAAGTAGTTCTTTCTCAAACAATATCATACTGATTGGCAAAACCCTGAAAAGAAAACTTTAGGCATTCCTATTTAGTTGTGTCTGAATTTATTTAGATAATAAAGTGGAGATTAATTTTGCAGAATGGGTGTAACTGGTACAGATACAATTGTATTAAGTCAATAAAGATTAAGAATTACATTTACTGAAATGCTGAATACTTAATTTCGCTCTAAGCTTTATCACACAGAAGTGAAAAATAGAGCACACCACAGGCTTTATTCTCCTTCTATGTATACTGGCAGCTGCTTGGAGATAAGCAGTCCTGTTTCTGAAGGCATCTTCCCAAGAGGCACTTGGCAGACAATGCACTGCCTGCTAACTGACTTCACACAATGGGAATTGTTGGTTTTAGCCAACTTCTGTACCAACCGAGAAGTCAGACAGAAAGTATGACAAAACCCTCTCAGCAACACCCTGACAGTCACCAGTAAATTCAACTACACTGCAATGAAGCAGCATTTTGGCTACAGGCTCTGCCTCCTCCTGCTCAGACCATCACAGAACGCCTGCTTGTTCCTCAACCGCTTCAGCTTCCACCGCTAACCATTTTCTCAGTGTCCTAGGCCATCACACCAAACTTGGAGACAGGAAGGCTGCAGCGCAGTGCAAACACATACTGTCCTTGCCAGCTCTGCTACAGAACCAGTAGCCATCAGCAGAGCAGACAGTTCCTGATGTCCTAAAACAGTATTCCAAGACAGCAGAGCTACCAAGGCAATGTAAAGTCACAACATCAGTGCGACTCTAAACAGAAAGCCTTTTCTTGTACTTTTCCCCAGACAGCTAACTCACAGCTTCAACATGTAAAATTTTACTCAGTTGAAAGTGCCAGTGTTTTGGGTGGGTTTTTGTTTGTTTGTTTGGTTTTTTACACATTATTTAGACACAAGTTAATTTATCAACCCCCCCGGGGGAAAAGAAAGTCATAAAATGGTCCACAGGGAACATTCACTTTAAACATGTCGTTTAATTAAATATATCACAAGGACCTAGAATAGTAACATTACCAATATCACTTGTCTGTATGTAACGTTGCCCCACATGGACTGACAATGTAACAAAGTATTTTTGTGCGGAAACAGATCAGACATTTTTTTTTTTCAAAGAAAGTTTGTGTTGGGCAAAGAGAAAGAAATCAGTGCCCCATAGGTTACTGAGGAGCTGATTGAGGTCAGGCTTTCCATTGAGAGAAAGGATGGAAGAAATGGATAGAGAACATAGCAAAATATCATAAAACTATGAGCATGTGTTGAAGAAACACTTGAAAAATGTCAAGAAAAAAATAATGGGACTACGGATTTCCAAAAAGAAAATGTGGATTATATTCTTATTAAAAGTAACCATCCTGTCCATATAAGAACAAATAAATAAGAGGTAGAAATGGATGGAAAAATAAAATCTCACAAAATAAGTTGTTAGATTTTAAACACCTCTAAAAAGGAGAGCTGAAAAAGTCAGTCTTACAGGTAAACATTATTCATACAAAATAAAATGAAGACAAAAGGAAGGAAAGATGTAAGCCCCAGAGATGTTTGTGGACCACGAAGTTGGCTGAAGCATAACATGACAGGCTGATAGTACTCAGTACTGGATTCTGTCAATACAGCCCATAAACAGGAGAGAGAGAAACTTCTTCAGAGTAAGGGAATTTGAAAGCACTGTGGATTTTTCAAATGTTCTGAAAATTTCAGTAGAAGATTAACATAATAAGGAAAAGGTCTGAAAAGACTGGACATCTGGTGCAGGTAAAATAGAAGTATAATGCCAATTTTCTTGCAGTGTGCACAAGAATCTTGTGATGGTAGTATTATAAAAATGATTCAATAAATAATAATTTAGCCTGTACATCCTTCAGAAAACAAGAGGGAGCCGGCACATTCCTCTTTCCCTCTCTCTCTGAGAACTGCAGAGCTCCTGCCAAAGCCTGTGCTTAAAGTGGTGACTAAGGTAATAAAGCCATGTGTGTGGGAATTGCACAATGGTGGTGGAAATACAGGGCTCACTATACCCTTCTGCCTTGTGTTCAGCAGCTCCTCAGTATTCTTAACACTACCACGACAGCATGGTCTCATCTCTTCAAGTGTTTACTGTCAGCTACCATTTTGACATACTGACATTATCGCCTAAGGAATAAGTGAAAAAACCAGATTATTTTGTGGGATATAATAATTCTTTCCAATCTAATCTCAAGGGGTTGCTATAAGCAACAGCTGCAGAGTATTTCCTTTTAAAATGAAGCTTTAAACCACTTTTTATTGTATGATAACAATACTGGAATGACACAATTGGATATTTCAAAGAAAATCCTTTTTTTCCTGAAAACCATGCAAATTTTCAAGTTTCAGAGAATCCCTGACACATCTTGGGAGCAAAGAAAGTACTTATGCTATTGGTGTTTTACTTCTGAATTTGTATATCTATTTCCAAAACATGCTTCAGGGACAACTGATGAGGGTCACTAGCCAGGGTAGAGTGCTGGTTTGATCCAGTCCCAGACTTTCCTCACTTCATTATTGATAAAACCTTTTTCACTCCATAAACCACTCCTTTTCCAGCCTCTTTGCTCTCTCTCTCATTTGTTTCGATGGTAAGAAGACGAATACACCTGCCACCCATGAGAATCATAAGAGAACTATCAGTGATTATTTTATTCACAATAAAGCAATGAGAATAGCATAAAGCTTTCCCCATACAACCATAAAAATATATTTATTTGTCAAAACTTCAATTCCTCTTCAACCTATTGACAAGGACGCAGAAAAGACCCTGTGATTCTCATCTAATACTCACAAGATCCTCTACTCAAATTCTTCCATTCAATTTATCCCTCAATTTCATAGCATTTCATGTGCCTTATTTTATTTCTTCCTTTTCCTGTACATTTCTTTCCTTACCCTCGCCTCAACAGGAAATCTTTGTTCTCTCTGTATGGTAAGTGCAACCTACCACTGACTCAAATCATATCTTATTCTTCTGTCTGTGCTACTCAAAATCTAAGTCATCACTGAAGTTCAGTTTTTTCATCACACCAACATTCACTGATGTGCGTCTGTTTAATACAAAATAATTACTAAAATTTTATTTTCTAATGTTCTATTTCTTCTTACACCAGCTTTTAAATAAACATGCGTTCAGGTTTTATGGCATGAATGGTGTTATTTAACTGAGCAAAATACTACAATCTGCATTTTATTTAGCCAGCACCTACAAACTAGATAAGCAAAGAGAGAAGACAGAGAGTTTATACTGTATCACTGTGAACTATACCCACTGTACACATTTATATGAGCACACATATATATCTATATTTTAACAGATTATCCATCTCAGAATATGAAAAGGCCTCAGTTTGGAATCTGTCTAGCCTAGGAGAAAACACTGAGCACAAGTTTGCAATCTGCTAAATGCCTCACCAAATGCTGAAGGTGTTGTTACATGGTTACTTTTATTCTCCAGGACAATAAACTACTGAAGATCACAGCATTCCACACTTAACAACATTTCTCACATATGTAGGAAAAGCATAGTGAACAAACTCAGTCTTCAGTGTTTGTAATCAGTGGTTAGCAGCAGAAATATAGTGGGGAATGTTTGACACATACTCCCTCCTTCTTTCTTCCAGTATTTTTTCTCCTTCTCTATGCACAGAAATGCATATATGCAAATAAAAACACCAGTAGACAACTCATTAAATAGTGAGAATGATCTTATATAGCCTTTCTGGGCACTGTGCATGGATTTTATGAAAGAGTCACTTTATTTGCAAGCAGAGGGATTTTTCTGAGAAGGGTGAAAGGCAGAAGAAGTGTTAGTATTATATAGCTGAATTGGGTCAGGAAGGGTCAGCCAGGTCAGTTTTAACAGCAGTAATAATGAACTAGACATGAATAGACATGAATAGAATAATGAATAGACATGACTATTATTCACATCTTTAGAAGAAATCACAGTAATTCCAACTCTGTAAAGTTCAAAAACACAGATCAGATATCAACAAGTCAATTAAAATCTCATTTTGGAGACCTGTTTTTAAACTTTCAGGAAAATCAGAGATCTATGTACAACAGGATGTATGTTCTAGAGACATCTTCCCTTTCACTTCAGGCATCTTGTCCCATCACCTCCCCTATCTGAAATTCTTAACATCATTTTATATCATCAAGGTGCTCATAAGCTTTTTATTCTGAAAACCTTACCAGGTTGTTGTCACAGCTACTTTCCCACCATTTCCCTAAAGGGAACTCCCAGTTTCCCTTCCAGGACATTGCCGCTGCCAGCTCCAGAAGAGAAGAATGCTCACGTTGCTAGGTCCCTGCCTGTCTTGCCAGCAAGCTCCCCCCTTGCTTTTGTTGCTCCCATGCACAGAAGATGGGGCAGCAGTAACGTTCCTTCTGTGCCCACACAACCTCTCAGCCACATTGCTTTGGAAGACAGAAGGCCCTGTGGCACCCTTGCCCTATCAGTGTGCATACTCTTTTATCCACAGGTATGTGGCATTAACACAAAGACTATACCTTACTCCTGCTTTCTCAAATTACCCTCTGAGGATACCGCTTTAAGCAGAACAGTTCTTACTGGTGGTACTGGTTGCTGATTCTTCATGCAAAGATATGCTGATAAGTCTGATGAATAAAGTGACTGAAGGTGAGTGTCACCCCACACTTGCTCACTCCCTCCAAAACGGGATGGGGGAGAGAATCAGAAGGGTAAAAATGAAAAAACTTCTGGGCTGAGATAAAGACAGTTTAACAGGTAAAGCAAAAACTAAGCAAAACACGGAATTCATTCAACCACTTCCCAGGGGCAGGCAAGTGTTCAGCCATCCCCAGGAAGGCAAGGTCCCATCATACATAACAGTGACTTGAGAAGACAAACTTCATCACCCTGAATAGCTCTTCTTTCTTGCTTCTTCCCCTAGTTGAACATGCTGAACATGATGCTGTATGGTATGGAATATCCTTTGGATCAGCTGGGGTCAACTGTCCTGGCTGTGCCCCCTCACAACTCATTCCCACTCCCAGCCTACTTGTTGGTGGCACAGGATGAGGAGCAGAAAAGGCCTTGACTCTGCGTAAACTCCACTCAGCAGTAACAAAACATCTCTGAATTGCTAACACTGTTGACACAAGTGCAAAACATGGCAACATACCAGCTAGTATGAAGAAAATTAACTCTACCCCAGCCAAAACCAGCCCAGAAAGCAACCCCGAAGGCAATTTGGTTTATAATCTGCAGAAAAAAGTCACTCTACTTGTAGAAAAGCAAGAATTCCCAAACTCTTTTAAGACTAAACCAGAATGCAGTTTTAACTATTAATTTTGAGTACTACATACAAAACTAACTCATAAGATAACATAAAGGTCTTAAATGTTTTCATAAAGCCACATATTCCTTTTATACCTTGAATTAAATGTGTATAACAAAATTCCTACCCTATATAATGAATCACTTTATACAAATAACAAAAATGTAAGTTCATAGAAAAAAGTCAGATTACGCACATTTCAGTAATGGTTTCTGGCAGGTTCGTTGGGATCTCAGTAAGGCCCTTCCCACGACAGTCCACAATGTTGTTACTACAGGTACATGCAGTAGGGCAGTGCAAGACACTGCAGGACGGAGCCATAAAGGACTGGTGACCTGCAAAGGAAAGCAATATTTCACATTTACTTGAAAAATTTAAGGCAGAGCTTCTAAAATAAACATTGTAGCCTATCAACACTTTCCAACTGCATTAAAGAAGACCAAGCGTGATCCATTTTTAGGTGTATTTTATTTATTGAATGTTATTGAAAACTAATTACTGATTTGTTCTGTTTTCAGAAATTTGTGTGGTATTAAAAATGCATTCCAAGAGAAATGAATGAACTATGCTACAAGAACTGAAGGTGTCCTGCTAATTATGTTCAGTTCTGCAAATACTTCAGTTCTATATCGCTTACCGACAGTTTTGCAGTTATGACGTTTTCATTGTCTCACACAATAATACATAAAAGCTTTGACACAACTTTACTCTCCCTGTTTTAGTTCAGCAGACTTCTTCCTCCCACAATCTTACTACTCTTACTAACTCAGGTGGCTAATTTACATGAGTTCCCCTCCTGATTTCTCAGGGCTGTATGATAAACTCAGCATTTTTAATTACATTCAAACATCACTTCATATTTAGGTATGTTTTAGAAAGTAAAAAACTCATTATATTTTCCTGCAAATAGACGGATTGCATGCTTTTAAATATTATTAATGCACTCATTCTTCTATGAATGTAATAATAAGGAATAACTGTTTGGTAATGGTATAGAAAGAAACAAAGCAATGATAAGGGCATGATGCCCTCCTTTTTTTTCTTTTTTCATTCACTTAAAAAAAAGAGCTAGGGATTGTTTTGAAATTCTCAGGAAAAAACTTCTTGGCTATGAAACCACAATTTAATTTAAGATCACTCTCGCAATGTTTAATGTCATATATTAATATAGGAAGGCTGTACTGATAATGTAAGTTGCAGCTCAGTGTTGTTCCCACTTACAACTTCATATAACAATTGCCCAACTTTTAAATTGCTGGAAAGATTAGTCTTTTGAGGCCAAGTTGGACGGGGCTTTGAGCAATCTAGTCTGGTGGAAGGTGTCCCTGCTCATGGCAGGGGAGTTGGAACTAGATGATCTTTCAGGTCCCTTTGAAGCCAAACCATTCTATGATTCCATGAGATGGAATTTTATAGTATAATAATGTGATTTCACATTTATGTATGTGTTACAAAAGTACAAACTGCTGCAAAAACTACTAACACACACTGCTCTTTTTATACTAACAGGGAGGAAATGTTTCACCTACCTTTATTAAATAAAAATACAGTGATCCAGGGAGAAAATCTGGTTGTACCCCTTCCTAATAATCAGCATTATAATGACCAAGTTATAAAACTGTTCATGACACTCAGGCTCTGCAGCCATAACATTTACCAATAAGATATATGAAATTATCTTGTTAGGAGCCCTTTAAAATGTACATAAAGGCAGAATTAGTGGCAAGAATCCTGCCAGCATTTGCCATGTGAAGATGGCAGTGCATTAAACTTTGATATCAGAGACTTTTTAATGAGGACAGAACTTTGTCCTCTCCATAAAACTCTTTCAAAAGCATAGATCTGTGCAAATTTTGGCATATTTGGCAATAGGCTTCTGGGACTTTGCAGAAAATCAGTCTGTAGAAGAAACCCTGCTGAACCACTGAAAAGACAGATAGCAATATTGCAACGAGTTTTAAATGTTCTTATAACAGTAGAAAAAGTTTACGGAAGATTTACAGTCTGAGTCTAAAAAGATTTAAATAAGAAAGATAAACTTGCCTTCTTCCTCATCTAGAAGACATGAATAAAGGAAAAAAATTGAATAGAGAAAATGCGATTAGTAATGAACTGTTAGTCATTTCAATATTTCATATCAAAAAAATAACCTGATGCATTAAAGCATACCAATAAATTTCAGAAAAGTTACTTAGGGATTCAGAATAGTATTTAAATGGCAGAAAATGACAACAGGAAAAAGCATCAACCTGTAAAGTTATTTAAAAAAACTAAATTCCTTATGACTAAAGGCTTTATGTTCTCAGTCAGTGCAGCTTTTATTTAATTTTCTGTATCTCTCCTCCCATAATCATACTTTCTATGTGAACGCAGCATTTACACATAATTTATAAGGACAAAAGCACGCCCACAGAAGATACAAACACGGACAAAAAATGATTAGGGTTTTTTTAATGAACATTAATGCTTGGATTACGCAAAAGCTAAAAAAAGTCAACATGCAGCACTAGCAATCACCACCAAGCAGTGGGTAGGCGTGTCTCAAAGCAGGACTGGAAGAGCAAATGTGCCTCCCTTACCGCTGCAGACAAACTCCCGCTTTTGGACCTCGGCCACGTTGTGTCCCCGCAGGTGGGATGGCCCCATGCACTGCGTGTAGAGCCCGACCCGCGGCCGCTGCCGCAGCCAGTCAGACAGCCAGGCCAGGTGGCAGTCGCAGTACAGGTTGTTGGAGTGAAGACGACTGCATGGAAAGAGACATATCAACACCTTTAAATTAGGAGGAACAAACAGAAAAGTAGCCAACTCGCCCAGCCATCCCTCCAGCAAGCAACTATGCCAATTTATTAACATAACTACTAGTGAGGATTCAATTGTTTACATCTTTTGTTCAAAGTCTGGGAGTTACAAGATAATAAAGAAAGCTATACAAGCAGGAAAATGACTTTTTGTTTGTGGTCTAATTAATTGGAAGGAAAAAAAAAAGCTTCCTAATAAATTTACTTATCTGCAGTTGCCTGTCTCTTGTCTAAAAGAAAGAAGTAAATACATACAAGAGCTTGAAAGGTGCTGTGGGACTCTTTAGTCCAGACCTGAGCAAATAGTCAATAAGACAAAAATGTCTCAAGAAAATTGCCCTATGGTGATAATACACTGTCAGAAAAAAGAGTTCGCAAAAGATTTGGTTTTCAATTAGATATATCTGTAAGTCTGGCCATTATTAGTCTCTATAGAAACAGACTGAAAAATCCCTTTAACAGGTCATACTCATTTTCTGCTGAACAAGATAGAGTAATAACTCAATATAAAGCACCTTTTTTCACACCTCTTTTCTGATTTCCTTTCTCTTTGTTTAACCAGAGAAAGTGGGATTAGCTGCTTTTGGCTAGTAGGGACCCACCTTCTAAGCAATGCTGAAACGAAAAGACCAAATGGAAGTAAGTGATGGAATTAAAGAAGTTTTCTCCCTGTTGGAGCAGTCTGACACAAGACCATGGCTCCTTGCCAAGTGGCAAAAAGCACTTTGCCATTGATAAAATATCAGACAAATGTATTCCCTAAATTAGGTAAATTACTCTTCCCTGGCTCTTACATTTTCTCAAACTATAGAGAAGGATGTCCACAGCTATAAATCAAATCATTACTCAGAATCATCCATAAAAGGGTAATGCCGTTTTGGTCCTTTTTAGCTGATGTGCTCAATCCTAACTAAATAACTGCAAAAGAAGTGCAAGAAATTCAAAATGTAGACAAGGAGTGTAATTAATCCATTGCAAAATAAATACGCAAAGCAACATGAAATGTATAACCAACATAAACGAAAATATTAACACTTTCCCTGCCCTCAATAAATGAGTAGAAATGAAAGACAATATATTTCCTGTACGAATTCTTGAGTGGGTTCTTTGCAAATATAGCTCACAATACAGCGCAGTCATTCAGTACAATCTGTGGCCAGGTGTAGGCAAGAATACCATTGCAAATCAGAACTAATGTCACTGAAATCAATACAGTTATACAAGCGTATTCTGACTGCAAATGGGATGTTACAGCTATAATCTGGGACTTTGTGTGTCCAGTTTAATTTGTTTCTAAAACATATTTTCAGAAAATTAAATATCTCAGTCAAAGAAAATGTAAATACTGTTGATTTTATTCACTCTATTTTGTGGTTCAGAACAGAAACTATATTTAAAGGTTTGAAAGACGATATGCATGTTTTCAAGACTCAGATCGGAAAGAATGGAATGAAATTCTATTATCAAAATCTAGCTGAGGCCACCAAAAGCCCATGGTCAGCATTATTTAAGTGCTCTTGTATTTGTCCAAGCAAGAATAGTTACAATTCTGTTATGAAATCAACAGAGCTACTCACCTGTGTGAAGTTTCTTCAGCTAAGAACAGTATATTAACTCAGGTGAACAGCCCTACTGATTTCAAAACAGTTGCGCAACCCCACGAGTAAGACACAAGACATTCCTTTTGTAAAAGTAGTTCTTTAACAGTAACAGCCACTCTTGGCCTCTGATAGAAACATCCCATTAATTTTTCATTTCCACTTCACTGGAAAATCTGCTTGAAAGTGAGTCTCAAGACTAAACGTTCATATATTCTGGTTTTGCCACTCAACACAATATACATTTATTCCTAGTCAGTAAAAATTCACCAAAAATAATTTCAACCTGTATCATTTGCATACACACTCTTGTCACTGTGTTGTGTTTTAGAAGACTGAAGTGTTCCCCTGTGAAAGTCATAACCTCTAAAAATGGGGACCTTATTGTAAATGCTGACACAGCTTTAATTATAATAGCACAACCGGATGATGCTATAATTTTATGTTACAAAGAATGTTGGTGAGCCAGTTTAGTTTAATTAGGTCTGCTAGCAGTACAGTAATAAAAGCATAAAGATTTCCCATTTATCACATCTGACAGTCAATCAAAGATTCTCCCGTGTTCCTAAATGAAATGTGACCCATTCATTAGCTCAAAGTAAAACAAGTTTTTGACTTTCAAAAAACAACAATTTATTTTTCTATAGAGCTGTAACATGTAAAAGAGAATTCCCCTTGCCCTCAGCTTTTCTTTGGTTAGAAGGTGAAGCTTTCCTGTGACTGAATACAGCACTATGTAAAACCCACTTGGGAAGAGGCCAAGAAACCATTTTCATCGACTCATTCATCTCACATCCTAAAAGAGCTGATTGTAAAGGATGCAACTGCTCCTTTACCTCCTGAGCCCCAAGTATAGCTTTGGGGTCACTTGTTAGATGTTTCTTGCAGAATCAGCTTCCATGGATGCACACACAGACTTCACACTCATCAACCTCACGATATATCAATACCTTTTAATTGAGCTTATGTTTGCTTTGCCTATATATGTATTTATAAGCCTCTGAAAAAATGCAATAGAGATAAAAATAATACACTAGACTGATAAAAATGGCAGCTAGTTTCAGTGGAACTACTCACAATGTTCTGAGTTTGGGCATATGGTTGAAACTCGCCACGGACAGTCGAGTGATGTTGTTATTGTTGAGAGTGCTGTGAAGTCAAGAGAAGCATATTAACATGTTACAGTTATGTCACATTTAAAAAAGGCAGAGCTAATGAAAGTCATGCTGCACTGCTTTTAGGGATGAATATCAGTAAACACCTTCCCCTCGCCCGCTTTTAGCTATATTTTATTTCCCTTTTGATTTCCTCATAAAATATTATGGTTTTACCATTTATAATCCTAGGTAATTTGAGGTCTCTATAGCCTATGATTCACTCATAAGGAAATTCCTTGGAAATGTTGAGAACATCTATGGCATTCAAGCTAAGCTTGACATCCTGATGACAAAAAGGGAGTCCTTGAAGAAAATACCTTTGTTCTAGGACTCTGATTTCTCTTTCTGTCTTCTGAGTCCATGCTTTGACAGATGACATAAGGTTGGAATGTTTTTTTTTTTGAAAAATTTGAGGAAAAGACAACCCTGGGCTGCATTTAGGTTTTATACGGAACAAGTTGCTATAGGTGATTCAGAGCTACACAAATCCAGTTTCTGCTACGTGATGGAAGGAGTCAGGAATTACACAATACTGTAACAAACTAGTAATTTAAATTTTAGACAAGGTGTTGGGGACTTGAGATAGAAACTAGAAACAATTCTTAGCCAATTGTTGCCTAGCTCAGACTCATCATACTCGGTAAGTGTAGTTTGTAAAGATTTGGACAGTTTATGAATGAACTTGCAGTAAGATATTGTCTTTAGGCTGCAAATAAAATGCAAACAAGCTTGACTCCAGAACAAGGAAGCGAGGGATAAAATTTACAGTTTCGACTTAGAGTTTACTCATTTGAGCAGAATGGTGAATAAGCTCTATATAAACCATAATAGTAATACATAATAATTTTCACTGAAAACAGACTTTTTCCCTTTTGAAACAGAAAGTAATTTCCTTTTTCTTATTATTTTTTAAAGCACAAACTGTGATTTGTACCTATTTTGAATAAATGTTTAAGTACTCTCGGATCTTGAAACACAGAAAGGTAAATTCATAGCACCGTGACCGGGATCAGGTTATATATCTCCACATTAACCAAGCAATTAATTACTGGTGCAGTGTGCTGCATTTTACCTTTGTGTGCTTACTCATTCCATGTCCTAAATCTTTTCTTTGCTGAGCATAAGGGATGTCCCCTGTGCGTTCTTAGGGCGACATAAGCAGAGAGGAGAATAAAAAAACCAACCAACCAACCAACCAAAAAAAACATGCCTTTTTTCAAAACATAACAAAAATGAAACGATAAAAAATGGCTAAGTGGGTACATCCACAAAAGGTGTCTTAATGAATAAATGAGTCAGTAAATCTTGGCAGAATTTTTTTTCAATGCCCACATGGCAAATGATAGTTTCCATAGTTTGTCCTGCATAACTTCTTACAAGATTTTAAAATCCTACCTTTGCAATGAAGGGAAGGGAAATCAGTCCATATTTCTATAGCTGTTAAGAGAAGGCGTATCTACAAACGTTTTAATTTTCAATTTCAGCTGTATGATGTTTACCTTGGCATTCTGTGTATCTGAGCTATTAGTTTAGTTATTAGTTTATTTATGCAAGGATAAAAAAAATTTAAATATAAGAGTAGATGTAAGGGATACGCAAAGAATTAAAAAATGTTTATGGCCCTTTCTATCTAATGATAAAAATCCTTGATTTCATTACAGAGATGTAATTTTAAAAAAGTTTGCTCAATACTTTCACCTAAGTGTTGCATACTGTAGCAAAGATTGTGATTACTTTTTTTTCCATTTTTTTGACAGTTTAATTTTGTTTTTAACATGATAGCACTATATATTTACCCCATAGCCTGTTTCCTAAATACAGCAGATTTTCCATTAAAAAAAAAAAGAAGGAAAACTAACATTTCACAGAAATTCACAGAGAGGATCATACTTCTAATTGCTTTTGTTCTTTCAAGTTATTTTGCATCTTTAACACTAACAGCCTCTAAAATTCTGCAATTTTTTAACCAATGTTACTTTGTAAGCCTTTCAAACTGTCACTAAACTGGACTAGAACCTATTTAAAAGCTTTATCTCATACTTGAAGTTTGAAGTAATATACACTTTCTGTGCTTAGATAATTAACTCCAAATGAAAACAACATGCATAGTCTTATTTGCTCCCCAGTGCATATACAGCATGGTCTGAACTACACGTCTTTCATTCTTTAATCCATATTGGAAAGGAAGCTGAATAACGTACAAAATATTCAGTATTGTTAGAAATACCTAATTCAATTTTTTTAAAAAAAACCCTGAATCTTTATATCATTTCCTAACACATAGCATAAGGCAGCGAAAATTTACTATTATATTTGAACAATGTTTATATACTATGTATATTGATTCACAAAATTCTAGCTGCCTACTTTTCAGCAGACTATTATTTTAGTGGTTTTTTTCCTCATTTGCACTTCTAGAAATCAATTTAAAAATTTTACCACAAATGTCAACTAGCAAGGATGACCTTTTTAGAACACTAAAATTACAAGCACTAAAAAATGCAGAAAACATTTGATTTTGGTTTTTAATAAACATTTAAACCTTGCACTTATAAAGAAAGGCTTGTATTAGAAATCCTCATAGCAACCAGAGTAAGCCATCACCGGAAAAATTATTCTGTCACATACATGTGTTCCAAAGAGAAAAATCTCGCAAACATCAGGTTTACTGCCAGACAACCAACAATCCATCAATTTAACAATTAGATGTAGTATTGAACCTACAGTACATTTTACATGGCTTTATACCAGAGAGTTAAGAGTAGGCTTGTTATTCTATGATTGCAAAGTAAAAAAAAGAATTCAATTTAGTTGCCAGTTTTATTTGCCCATAAGTAAGACCAACTAATGCTTAATAAAAAACTTCGCCACCAGCTGCTCACACACTCTTTAGTTTCTTGGACATGCAGACACTATCTATTGCCAGAGAAGCTTCTTTCCATCAGAACACTTTTTATAAAAACCAAAACCCCAAACACAACAAAACCCGTCCCCTCATTCTCCTCAAGTTGTGATTTACTGAGTGTAATTCAAATTAACATGAAGTAACTCACTGATTCAGAAATTCTTTCACCTCTCTTTATGTAGAAAATCCAGAAAAAATGTGTCATTTTGACTGAGAGAGCAAATATTTCAGGAGTGTGTCCTGTGCCTCAGATTCCTAGGGAACTGAGGCGCTTTGCTCATTATAGTAATAGTATCAGATCAGGGGTCACTGGTGATAATTTTGTTACCTTTAACCTCACTGATGGCCACTTGGAGACAATGATAAAAAGTATGCAAAGGAGTATTGGAATAATAACCTTCTGTGACACACAAAAAAAGATATTTTTCTACACACACATATGCATTTATGCACATAAAACTTAAAACGTTTTAAAAAAAGAACTATGAACATGCACATGCTAAATATCTTAACATATAGCAGCAGTGTTTGATAGAAAGTGCCTCTTTGAAAACATCCACATTGTCAAATATATATAGCATATTGTTCCTTAAACAGAGCCTGAAAGATCAAATTGATGTCATAATATACAACAAAAGCAATCTGAAAATGTTCAGTACCCCAACAGTGATGGATAATTTACAAAATTAATTGGGTTCGTTATACTGCTGCCCTTCCCCTTTTAAGATGAAATATATTATTTTCTTCCAGTATCTGCCGATGGCTTTTTTCTTATTTTAATTATGTTTAATGGCTGTCTTGCAGAGTAAAAGCGTATCTCTGCCTCTCCACGTCTTTTTACCATTTTATAGCACATCGTGGTGGATTATTTTAAGACATCTTTTCAGTAGCCCATCCTGACACCAGGCTGCAGCTGGCAGATAAGCTTCTACATTAGTACTCCCCTGACACCGAGCCCCTGCTACGAGTAAGAGATACAAGGAATACTTACAGCACTTCCAGGTCACGCAGAGCCCTAAATGCCCCATCTTCAATACAGCTGATCTGGTTGTAATCCAGTTGCCTGTTAAACAGATTAGGAAGGCATTTGTAAGGGAGAGGCACACTGGCAACGTGAGGTGCAAGAGAAGCCTCCCGAAGGGCTGGCAGAGTAAGGCCACGCGAATGGAAAGGGTCTGGCCATTGCTCCCGTGCGCTCGAGGCTGTTGCACAGCGCGCTGGCCTGCACGCCGCCACAGAAATCCCTTTTTGTTCTCAACTGTCTGCGCAAAACAGCAGTGCTGGGAAAGCTCCAGTAAATAATAACTGCACCTTATATTAAATGCCAAAGGAATGCAATTTCATTACATCAAGAAAAGCTATCCATTAAAAGCTCTCAGCGTCATCTTGCTGAAACAATTTCATTAAGGTAAAGGATGGTAAATCACTTAATGTCACACGCATCCCCTCGGTGACCTAACAGAATCCATTTATCAGAGCAGCCCAGCTGCATGTTAATTCTGCCCGCTGTGGCAGGGACAGGCAAGAGACACCACTTTCAGGGGTCTCCCTGCATGCATGTATGCATGCAAGACCGGGTGAGAGCGAGGGTGGGCGGGGGGAGTTAGAAGAATTACGTTCTAGAATATGTCTGTATGTAGAAATAACAGTGTCCAAGGCATTTACAGACTTGTTTACTTATCTCCTTTAATTCTGCTCCAAATGAAAGTAGTGTTTTTGCTGCAACCTTCAGCATCTGGTTTTCTACTTTGTACTACTTTGTGCTCTCTGCAATTATATGCAGATAGTATGTTGCAATGGAGCACTTGAATTCTAGACGTAAAACTCAGCAATCCACCCCATACATTATTAATATTTAAGTATTAAGTTATGAAAAATTTAGATTCGTTTCTCTGAAGAATATTATTACCTTTTCAATTCAAAACATTGATACAGCACATACAGCCCAATTAAAAATGTCTGCTTAAATTAACAACCATGCAAATACAAAATCACTCTCCTGATAAAAGCTTTTCCTATAAATACGGCAATATCTTATGCATTTTAGGGCACGACTTCCAAAGTAAAGATGATAAAACCTCACTTTAAACAACTTGTCCAAGCTGGTAGCTTGGCAGTGTCAAATAATATATGAGTAAATGTGTGTGAACAATACTAAGAAAATGAAGAAAATACAAATGAACTATGCCCTTCTGTCTTCAATTATATATTAGCTAGCAGGGCTAATGATGCTTTCACTAAAGCATTTTCTGTGAGTCTTCTGAATGTATGATAACATTTTACTTTATTAATAAATCATCACACCCACTGCTGAACGTAATGTACCAACTTCTATAAAGTTCTTCTATATTTTTCATCAATATTTTTCATCTGAATTACTACTACATGGGACCAAAATATAGTTGCAACTGTAACAGTGCCTCTCTGTCTGTGTACTGAAAGCTAAATGCAAACTATCGGTTCCTGAATATGATCTATAATCATCTTGGTGCAATGTTACAGCACCAGTGCTGCAGTATTGGAATATTTAAGCCTTCAATTTTTACTAATGAATTTCATTTAACAATTAAGCTAATAGCCTTTTTATTTTAAAGAGGTAAAATATATACAGAGTACAATCCTCTAACCCCTCAAACAATTTATCAAAGCTATTTAAATTAGTACAATGGCATGAAATGTTACCCTTGACACAATACAAAAGAGAAATTGTTTCCAGACAAATTGGAGAAATCTTTTAATGCCATCAAATTTGCCTAATGCAGTCTGCAGGTTAATCTGTAAAAGGGTGAGCTGTATGTTTGCCCATATCTTATTATCCTTAGCTGTCAATGTATAAATCAGTGCTGACACAGCTTCTTCTAAATCATCCATATTATACACAAAGGAAAATCTTTTAACAGCAGAGAAAGCACTTGCGCAATTCTTGTCCTACACAAGCTGAAAGGCAGATTTCTTCCACTAGACTGGCAGCAATTCTGGTGCACCTAAAAACTTTTGGACTTCTTCCTTTAATGAGTCACCATGATCACTACCTTAGTGAAGGGTGAGTTGTTTCCATTTAAACCTTCTTACCACAAAGATTACTGTGTTTGTTCTGAACTAATGAATTGGGTTTTTTTTGAGGAAGGGAAGTTTGCAGATGGGAGAGGAGAAATATTTCTTAGTTTTAAAACTTACTGTCTTTGAAAGATACTGCTGTCTTTATGTTTTAGATTATCTTCCAATAGTTACAATCATCATATAAAATGATTAGACATACACCATGAAGAACAATTGGTGTGAAATATATATTATTTTTTTTTAAGTTATCAAAGGGACATGACTTTGAAGACTGTGTGCCTGACTTGAATAGCAATTTATAGCAGAAGTAAAATTTAAGGTAAGGATATCCACTGCATATATAACCAAAACAGAAAGTTAGACAATATTTCACAATCAGTGTAGCACTAACTCATGATGTCCCTCTAATGGATATACTGAAGCAGTCTGAATTTTTTTTTTAAATAAAACTGGCTCCTGATAACAAGTTGTGTGTACTATGACTTAAGACATAAGCAAGAATTTTAGAAATAAAAATGTACATATGTCTGCAATTTTAAGTAGTTTTATAATTTTTTTAAAGCATGGTTTTCAAAACCACACCTAAATATCTACCTATATCTATCTATTGAGTACACCAATAACCCTAACTCCATCTAAGAAAGCTTTTTTTTTCTTTCTCCCCCAAGAGCTGCTTTTCTTTTTTTCAAATCATTAGAACACTGAGAACAGAAGCAAGTCTGGCCCATTCTCATTCTTCCCCTCTCTTCAGACTTTTTTCATCATCTTCCCGCCTGCCCCATCACCATTTTGGGTCCTTTCTATGTGGATTTCTCCATACTTTTGTAATGTAGCTGTTCCTTTCTGTCTCCAACATTCACAAAACAGCTTCAGCAGTGCCATTCCTGTGAAGCTCATAAACACAAAACAATTGTCATATTCAAAATCTTTCCATCATTGCAGAGAATTAATTGGATTTTGCTCCCATATCTGCAGCATTACCTCGGTATTTCATACACTTACTAATCTACTGCTACTTAAAATGTTAATGTTTATGTGAGTTCAGCAATAAGAACTAGTAAGTACTAAACAAAAAGGCATTTGACTAATAATTAAATGGCTGCTTTAAAATGCTTTTCATTTATTGCTCTTGCTGATACATCTTACACTGTAAAAACATGTTGGTAACATATTTTCTTCCCTTTCAGCATATGTTGTCTACCAGATAATGATAAATAAGTATCTTAAAATAAACTTTGTTGACCCACAAGAATCATATTTAATGACTAAGAGAAGATGTTGCATACATTTAAAAACTACTACCATCGTACAGAAAAAAAATGTCATGTGACTCTTGACAGAGAAAACCTTTATTCATTCCTAGAGGCTGCTAAAAATTGGGACAATTTCAAACAATCTGTCTGCTTTACTATCCTGTTCTTCACAGCTTGAGGACACTTTGTGCTAGAGGTACCTCTTCAGCTTTACCTGCTTCTCCTTTGTTCAGAAATTATTATATTCTCCTTGTGTATCAACTTAATAATAAACTCTCTTTAACAAGTCAACAAAAATATTTAGAAAACATTTTAGCATCAGTGAAGCTCTTCCTTGAGTGCACAATATTTAGCACTGCAATACAATTTTTGGAAACAGTCACTGTTTTTAATGTCTCCTTGTATTTTTTACAACAGAACTGAGTTATGTTTCTTATTTTTTACTTCACTTCTCAATTTCAAGATCAATCAACAATTTCAGAGGAATTAGTTGAAACACACGTAATAAAATAATGCAAGAATTTATTCTAAGCTTTTATGAAAGTTCAAAGAACTACTTGTTTCCATGACTATTACTATTTATTGTCATTATTCTTTCATTTGGAAGTCAAGTGTTTTTTTCCTACTTGCTCTTTATTTTGCTAATGTAGTTATTTTTATTCTTTACTAAATTTTCCCTATAAAACATTTCAAATCAGTATTTTTTCCTCATATACATAATATTGCAAATTATTACCTTTTTCCTTTCATCCCAAAACTAAGAAGCAAGGCTTGTAATACATCCAAGTAACATATACTTGCTGAATAAACTAGAAGAAAAGGGAGAACTGATTAACCCCCTTAAAGCTATTTAGGTAAACCCAGAAGTATCTTACAGGGGGAAAATGAAACTAAAATAAAAATGAAACAGAAGAACAGCACCAAAGCAGAATGTACACAAAATTAGCAATCTTTATGTTATGTGATGCAGACACTGTCACATCAGTAAGAAAAAATTTATTTACTGCAATAATGAAAATAAAACTTTATAAATAATATAGAAATAGCATTTATTTAAACATTCAGAAAAAAAATACATTTTTTTTTCCTTCCCAAAGGCCAAAAGGTCACCAACCTGTTTGGCAACAAGAGCTTTAGGAGGCACTAGGAAAGTGTACTTACTCTTTCCTTCATGCCTTCAGAGCTACTTTTGATTTTAATAAAAGTCTTGAACATACACAGAGTACACTTCAGTAACATCCTGTGAAAATCCTTCTTCATGTATACCTGAAGTGCAGTTGGCTAAACAGACTCACAGTCCAATTGAGATTCCCAGTAAGAGTAAGCATTAGAAATGCTGAATTCTAAATTATTAAAGCATGTCTTAGACAAGCAGTGCATTTAGATCAGCACTTGCACAGATGAGTAGACAAATATGCTTCCAGTTTCAGTGGAATTCTGTGCATGATCTGAGAAGAAATCAGTAACTAGAACATCCTCACCAGGACTCTCTTTTTCAACTACTAATAATAGAACTTAAAGTCCAATCATTTCCAACAAAGATTAACAAAAAATTAATTTATGTGTTTAGTGGCAATGTCGGTTTAAAAATCTTTCACAATCAGCATAAAAGAGGCATCAGGACAACACCAAGTAATATCAGTCAAGGCTTTGGACAAAGGTTAGTATAATAGGAAGGACTTCGATTTGATGCTGGTGACGATCTTTCTCTCCACTAATTCTTCATTTTCCCAGGCAATTTAATCTGTGAAGCTACTACACTGCCCTGCAGCCTTTATCCCTGGCATGACAGCTACAGTCTCCTCTGCTTGCTGGGAAAAAACGGAACCAAATGAACACAAAGAGAGTGTGTCACAAAGAGTGACAAGAAAAACAGGGCAGAAGATGAAAATGTTCCTTGCTATTTTTGGTATCATTTGAGGTTGCATATATTTAGCATCACAAATCTGCTGTGATGCTGGTATATTCCTTTCCATCCTCTGCCAAGTATTGGTTACACAGAAGAAGGGAAAACTGGAATCTCTGAAAATTTTACACACTTGAAATGGAAAAGTCATAATGCCAAAATCTACTCAAAAAGAGAGTATAGCATGATTGTGGTGCTTTATATTTATTTGTAAACTAGTTATTTTTCTTACTACTAATCAGATTCAAAAAACAACCCATCCAAACTTACAATGAACCTAATGCGTTTCTTACAATCATAAGTACAAACAAAATTCCAAGGGCTGGGAAGATTTTAAACATCTTTCACATTCAGTATGAGAAATGTATCACCAGGGAGGGTTATGAAACCATCACTAACATGTATATTAAAAAAATCTGTGTTTAATTTCCCATTTATATGATAATTTCTATTTATTTTTACAAAACACTGGAAGCCACTGTGTTCTCTGAAGAATCTGACTTATTGGTGAGTACTTTTATCCCTGAAAAAGTAGCAAGTTAGGAAAAACTTTCAGAATTATAATTCCAGGATTTGCACCCTAATTTCTGTCACATTCCAAAACAGCAGTTACACTAAAAGTGTATTGCTCTTCAAGTCATTCAAGACTAATTCCTTGAACAGAAATATTGAGACTTTGACACACATGGCTATTTTTCTCCCCTACATTTGAACTGCCAGTATAGTGGGTACTGGGTTTCTAGCCTGGGAAATGCCTCTAAAATAAGCCTCCCTCATTTTTCATCACTTTTATTGAAGAACTTCAGTAATTACAAATGATTGGCTGCATTGTTGAGAGAGAAGGCAAGGACACTCTATTTGGCATTTGTGAGATGACATCAGAGTTTGTGAGATGGCATTTGGTGTCAGCCTCCCCAGCAGAAGACAGAGACTGAGCCCAAACACGACCAACATGACAGCCTTGAAGCAGGTGACATTTGGGGGCAATCTTCAAGAACTACATTTGTTCAGCCTTAAAAGAGAGGGTAAAGAGGGGATCTTATTGCTGCCTACAGCTGCATCAAGCGAGACTACAGACAGCTAGGCTCTTCTCAGTTATCAGATGCATAACAAGTTGGAAAATAGGCAATTCCAATTAGATGTAGATTTGTGAGGCCTAAAGGTTTCTCACGGATTTTTTAATTCTTTTTACTATTAGGGTGTGACAGATTGCCTGGGTTGTCAATTCTCATAATGTCTTGCCCATTTTGCTTTTATCTTCTACAGAATCTATACTGTGAGCATTATTAAGGCGTCCAGAAAGAAAGTATCATGGAGGCATTTTATGAAAACTAGACAGCCTCTTCTGAGAAACATCAAGAGGACTCTGGAGCTAACATACTAGCAGGAGATCACAGTGCTATCAGCAACCTTAAAGGAAGCAATTTCCTTCAGAGTGACTTGAGTAAACACCTTTGTTCTGCAAAGACTTGAAGAATACAGCAAGATGTTTTCCAAAATATTCCAACTCCTGATTCAGATGGGAAGTATTTGGTGGAAATGAGAAAATGATCAGTCTACACTCAGGAGCATAAAATATGCTATCAGATCAAGTTCTGTGAAATTTGTTAACCACTTTTGAAACAGCTTAGTAGAGCTACTATATGGGATGGTTATCAATTGTTTCATGTTAAAAAAAAAAGCTCAATTTATATTGAAATTGATGCAATTACTATTGTTTTATAAAGCAAATCTTTCATTTACAACATGTTCTAATACAGATTTCTTTAGCATTTGTACCTTAACCCATCTCTTACATGAGTTTGGAAGAGACGAAACATCTTTCACATTATGCTCAATTACTGGGCAATTACAGAAGAAAGGCCAAAACTAGAACAAATATTGAATTCTGATTATGACAATTCTCGATAAGTATATACACCTATTTGGTTCCTGGACCTTAGGTTAAACATCCTCGTAGACTCACAGAATCATTTAGGTTGGAAGAGACCTGTAAGATCATTGAGTCCAACTGTAAACCTGACACTGTCAAGTCCACCACTCAACCATGTCTTTAAGTACCACACAGGCACAATTTTTAAACACCTCCAGCGACGATGAGTCACCATCTTCCCTTGGCAGTCTGTTCTGATGCTTGACAACCCTTTCGGTGAAGAAATTTTTCTTAATATCCACTCCAAACCTCCCCTGGCGCCACTTGAGGCCATGTCCTCTCATCCTCTCACTTGGTACTTGGGACTGACACTCACCTGGTTACAACCTCCTTTGAGGTCATTCAATTCCTTTGTTTGCAAAGTGATGCTTTCTATACATATCAATTATCAACTGCCTCTTTAATTTTTGTGAACAATTAAATAAAACCTGTAAAATTCTTGCTATCACCCTTCTCTAAGTGCAATGTCCAAGGCTAGATGAAAGGCTGAGCTTTCTATGAGCTTTCTATCTCCTTGCTTTAGATTCTGGAAAGCACAACAGCCTGATGTAGTTATATAAATGCTGCGTTAGAATCCACCCGACTCACCCCCTGACCTCATCTGTCATTCTGTAGAGGGATTGTAGAAAGATCATAATGTTTTCAGATTAGGGGGTTGGTGGTTTTTATTATTGCCTTTTTTTTCTCTTTTTCCCAGGACTACTAGTAAGGAGATATCTGTAGTATTTATTCTATCACAATAAAAAATATCATGGATATGAGTTGGACTTTATGGCAATGCTATGGTCTTCATGATTTTCTTTTTTTCTTTTTTTTTTTTTAATTATCCCCCCAAATGAGACAGGTTTTACAGGGAAGATCTACTGTTTTATGGAAGTTTTAGACATAATTAAGGATCCTTAGCTTGAAAGTACGCACAAAGATAAAAACAGTATCTCAGATAAAGGTTAGCATCCTAATGTTGTCTCTGACTGGAGTTATCCCACCATACATGAGTACACTTATATTCTAAATTACTGCTTTGCCAGTATGATGATGTTATTTTTACTACAAAAGTTCCTTTCTGTAGCTGTATAAATTTTCAAATATAAAAGATCATTTAGAAAAATGCAGGCTTCTCCTTTTAGCCAAGCCTCTTTTTGACTAGAATAGTGATGGAACCTCTTCTGAATAAAACCTCATAAAATGTCAATTAAGCAAAGTAACAAAGCTACTTTGAGAAGCACTTGCAGGTTTCTGAACATAACAGATTTGAATATAATAGTTTTTCCACTGAGGTATGGTAGCATTTCACTGCAGGGAAGAACTGTAGTAGGCCAAACTCTTAGGCATTCTGCTAAATCATTGAAAAGACATTTTCCTCACCAATTTATTTGCAGTACTGCGGGCAACAGAATGGAGTCTACCACAAAGGGCTGCCTGTCCCGTCCTCTCCTACACCATCATGACCATCCCTTCATAATCACAGAGCACCCTTTTCAGAGCAGTACAACTAGAAATTTCATCTTTCTTTATAACACTGACAACCTCAATTAATAAAAAGTATTCAAACAGAAACTACATTTAAACCTCCTATAATGACCTATTATTTCCCTATATATGTTGATACCACATTAGACAGAAATCATACACAGCTGTATCACCGTCGTTCTGGAACCCAGTACTGTATGCCCTCTGACCTTGTTGGTTTTTTATAAGTGATGAGTTCTTAGCTTACAGCAGGGGTTATAGCTTTTGAGGGCATGACCTTACATTTCCTACTACAGACGCTAATCACAGTCTTCAGATTGTTCTGCTCGTTCAGTCCACCAAACTGATCTACCACTCTAACCAGAAAGTTAAAAAGTTACTCCTTTGCTTTGCCTTGGAACTCGCATATTTCCACATTTAGAAGCCATAAGAACTCAAAACCTGCCCATGAATTTCAGGGTCACCATCTTCAGGAAAGTATCTTTCTTTCAGAAAAGACCACAGAAGCAAACTATGTAAGAAAAATAGTCACACAAGTGTAAAAATAAATGCTAGCAAAACTAGACAAGTGCATGATTTTTCTTTGTTTTATACAAGAAGACCAATGGCAAACTTTTGGAACTAAGACAAAATGGTTTTTTCCATGTTAAACAATAAAATATTTCAAGTTGCCTGACATTTAAATATTAAAGTCAGGTTAACAAATAGTTATAATGCCATGTTATCTTCAACTCTATTTCGATGTTTTACATTTCACGTAAGGCATTTTTAGGATGTTTAAGATACGTTAAAGTATTTTGCCAAAACAAATGGTAAGTATTGGTTTCGTGCAGAGATTCCTTAAGTAGCTACAATTGTGCTCAGGAAAAAGGACACTATATCGACAAAGCATCATCATGAATATATATGGAAGAAGGAAGAAAATACTTACAGATTTTTGATGTCTACTGCTCCTCGGAATGCCTTCCTTGGTATTGCTTGAATCTGATTTTCACTAAGATCACTAAGGAAAAAAAATAAATTAAATTTAAAAATGTCATATATTTATCTAGTCCTGTGTAAACCACAAAGGAAATAAAAGAATTTCAGTCATTATTGTTCAGTCAATGTTTCCAATGAAGCTACTTTATTACCTTAACTGATTTGTAATTGAAGAAAATGTAGCAGCAACAATAGTCAAATTATCTGTGTTCCACTAAGTAGTTCCTTTACAAAACAGCAACATATATGCCAAACAATAATTTAACAATGAAGGCACAAATAATTTAAACTGTTTTCACTTTTCAGCCATTCCAAATCCATGACATCCAATGTTTGACACTATGTTCAGCAGTATGTAAGGAAGACTGAAATCCAGCAAAAAGAACGTAGTGAGCTGTTGAGACTCAACTATGAAGCTGTGTAATATGTGAGATCAATAGGTTTCTGACTTTTGTTTGTGATGAGCACCATATATTTTAAAAGAAGGCATTAAAAGACATTCTGCAGCAGATATCTAATGCCCTTCCCCAAAATCCCTGCCTGAACAGCTGTATCACACTATCTGATACTATTACCTTTTCCAAAAGTGAAATATTTTAAAATGTTTATGAAATGATCATTCAGTAGTATTTTTGCTATTATGAATAAATAGCTCTTTTTTTTTTCTTTGTCTGAAATTCAGGCACATTTTTGCCCTTCACCATTCAATATTGAAAATAAAATTTAAATGAACTGAAGTAAAGAGAGTAGCAGAGGAGACAGAAAAGAAAAAAAAGAAAACCAAATTAGAATACAGAGGTTTTCAACTATGCTATGTACTATCAACAAGCAATGCAGCACAATAGTTTGGAGGTTTCACTTGAGACAACAGTGCTACCCCAGACCAAACACATCTATTACACAATGTACACAAATGTTTAAAGTCCTTCAAAGGGACCTGTCTACCTTGGTGTATTAAAATTATGAAATCAGACTTTCTTTTGAAAGCCTTCCAAGATGCACCTACCTATACCCAGTGTGGGGAACACAATTAATTACATGAGGAAGCTTGCTTGAGCATCTAAAATGCCCAAACAAATTAGATGCATACAGATGTCTCTAGACAGGGATTTTCAGTCCACTTGCACAGCAGTTTTCTTAACTAGATTATATTTTGCTAAAACCAAATATGGACCTTCACTCCAAAAGCACACCAAATGCAATCCAAACCCTAACAGAAGTAAAGTTTCACTATATCTTGTGTTTTAGAGAAATCTTTAGATGACCTTTTTCAGAGGAAGCTTTTAGAGAAACATTCCAATAGTGCACATAGAAATAAGAGATCTAGCTCAGGTTAAGTGAATAAGCAAAATCATTTAGTTGATTAGACACAAACATGCTTTCTCTGAAACATAATCTAGCATGAGCCCATATTTCCAGTTCTGAGCAATCACTCCTGAAGATCTCTTTCAGATTTATGAACATGCGAAACATAATTTGAGGACTTTATAAACCCCCACATTGGCCAACTTAAACAAAATTCATACATATATAATTATTTTGAAAATAATACCACATATATTGACAACAGTTTTGCTTTATTCAATTCATTGTTAATTTATGGAAAATCACTTTCCATTTACTAAATCTTTCATAGTTCATGTACCTAATTGCATTGCAATATCTTGCAAAATATACTTAAAACTAGACCCAATTTTACTACTCTTAATCGTGTGTGAAAAAAAAAAGAATCTGTGAGCTGTGATTTAATTTTCAAGACACCTAAGTAATCTAGAAATGGGATATGACTGCACTGCTCTGACAATAAATTCAGTGGCAATGAATGAAAAAGTAGCCTTCAGCATTTGTTACAGTAACATGATTTAACAGTCTACTTCCTTTAAAAAAATTCCCTTATAAGCAGAAAATGCAAACATCTATATTTACACTTCTCTTTAATTGAATAATATATTTTACTTATATGAAATTTGTGCACAAAGTGGTTAAGCTAGTAGTAGTGATTTGTACCATGATCAATGATTAGTTTATAACACAGATATACATATATATCTATGTAAACCACTGCCATACTTTTAAATATATACTGCAGGAGATAATGGGTAACAGTTCATTAAGCTTTTTACGGCATTTGTTAGAGTATCATAATTCACCATTTTATATAATTTTAAAAAAGTGGAATATGAGCAATATTTAGACAACATGTAAATTATTTTTAAAAATCTAATAGAAAATATCGAGGGTCAAAATCTTTCCTTGACTAAAGACGAATCTTAGCACAAACACAAGGACTTACAAGTGACAGCTACTGAGCCAGGTTCCTCAACAAACAATACACTGGGGTTGGATGCTTGCATAGGTACATCTGTGTGGATACACATGCAAAAGACAGGCTAACTTAATTGCATGCTAGATTTGCTGCTGGGTCCACACAGTTAACACCATCTCCATGTAGCACAGGCTCAAGTACACTCAAGTATAGTGTTCCCTGCTAATTTTAGCACATTTCAAATGTAAACTACTTGACTGCAAAGGTTCCCAACCTTGCTATACAAGGCGCTGTTTAACGCATCCCTCTAAATGTGAAGAGCTCAGTAAAGTTGGCAAATGTTTTTTCCAAGAGTAATTTTTTGCAATGCATCAGCTGCATTTGTGAAACTTTCTTGGAACTGTTTCTGTAACAAAAGTGTAAGTTCATTTCTACACTGCAAAATTCTACCTCTCATAAAAATTATGATTTTCAACACAAAATTTATGTCTCTGTATAGCAGAAAAGTTTTTAGTAATTATTTATTGATTGCTTCAAGTTTTCATCTGCTCAGTCTAAAAAGTTTTCCTTATAAAAACCTTGAGGGGCTTAACCAAACATTCAACTTTTTCTTGCATAAATTAAATCTCCATTTCACGACTCAGAAGCTGCTGTGTGGTCTTTTTTATTGATGTTTGAACCTATTCCACTGTAATTCTTAGACTGCTCACAAAAAAAGGTCACAAGCAGCACAAGGTGCCCTGTGACTTTCAAGGGAAATGGGGCAAAAATCTATTTTGTAGATAAAACCGGACAGTTTTGCAGGCCATTTTATGACATTAATTTGACTTTGCAGCTTATATTCTGCAGTGAAAAAAGGTGCAAACCTTCTTTTCAGCCTGATGGTAATTGTTTTCCTTCACTAATAACTATGAGAACTTCATCCCCCATTTCAAAAATAGGCAGTATCTGAATACAGAATATACTTTACAATGGTGCTTGGTACCCCTAAAATGGAAGAAAGTCAATAAAATTGAAGCCATGAAACAAAACATCCTACTTTTAAAAGAAAAAAATCTGTATTTTTGAAAAAAATATGAGCTTGCTTCACATTTGAAAGCAGCAATCTGACCAAGATGCTTGCATTAGAACAAATTGTTCTCCACTATTATTACAGTTCAAGACTTTACATCAAAATCTAGCATCCCTCTGCTGGAATAGCACAGTTGATTAAAAAACGTTTTGTATACAGCTAGAGTGAAAAAGACAAGGCTATCTGATAGAATTTTTTATTTTTTTTTCCTTTAAATAGAGCACAGTGGTCTGGTAAGATGTTCTGACAAATTCATCTTTGTATAGATTCTAGCTGTCATGGAGGCCTCTTTCAACTAAATTGTTCTTGACTCTATTTTATCATTCCTAGAGAGATATATTCCGAATTATTAAGTCTGAACTGGAGTATCTTAGACTTTGGCCTTTCAAAAAAATTCCTTAGTGCAACTTTGTGGGCCTCATTCATGTCATTCACTGACATGCAGAGCACCTTCATCCCTTGGCCTCCACTGCATCTCCTTGCCCGGGCATTACCAAAACTGTGCTTGTGCAAATTCAGTCTCTCTGAACATGAGATGTTCTCACGGAGAGCTCCCAGGTTTGTTTCCTCAAGTCAAAAAGTGGCACTGTAATACTGGTGTAAAATAGCAGATTTGCACACAAAATACACCTGGACGAGTTATGCTGGTGGCCCCTGACAGAGGCTCTTTTTAAAGGATGCACAAATGAGCATCTCTGCTGCTCTAGATGGGACTGAACCAGCCTAGTGACCAGTTTGGTTCAGATATGTTTAAGCTGTATACATGTAAACATTCTTCTGAGTTGTTATATTCTGGCTGCAACCACATTTTCTCAAATGTAGAACCAGAAAACCAAATCCATGCACCAAGCAAAGTCGAATCCCACTCTAAATGGGATGCACAGAGGAGAATGCAGGAAGATTTCTGAATTTCTGTCCAACTACAGCAATTATTTGAAAAACTCGCATACCATTTTTTTTCCCCACAGGTCAGGTGTGTGTTTCTAAATAATATAAAGCCAGCCGCTCTAAGATCTGTGATCAAGTAAGTTCTGGAATTACTGTGCTTACATAAAATATAATTTATTTTTAAAATAACAGGATCAAGGCAATTTATATGCAATGTACAGTGATAAGCACATCTCAGCTTTTAAATCAATTTCCAAAGATTAAAGATTTAATTCTGACATTCTGACAAAGCAATTGACCTTGTCTAATTTGAAACTACACCTAAAAGAATGTAGATTTCTGTATTTCACAAATGAATGAAATAGGAAAAAAAAATAATAACCCTCCCAAAAGAAAACCTCCACCCCACTCTCCCCCAAAAAGCAGCTTCATTTTATGTATTCAGTTATTTTTTTCCCTCGTAATGCATTAGTAATAATAATGCATTATGTTTTGTGGAAATAGCCAAAAACATTGCTGCTACTGAATCCTTCCTAAGAACAGGATAGATCATATTTACTGGCTAGCAGAGAGAACTGTATCAGGGAAAAAAACCCACAGCTTAGAATCCTCTGAACATTTTAAATTCATACCAATAGAAAATAAAAACCTACCCCCCAGAAAACCTCAAAAACTTATATACAGTGTTGCCTTTTTATCTGAATATGAAGCCTTTAGATAACCTGAAATTAATGATCCTGACGGAGTGCTTCAGCTCTTAAAAAATGCAAACAGTACTGCATTGCAGCTATTTTATTACTCACCATGTATGGTTCACAGTTGAATAACCTATATACTTTAAAAAGGAGCACTCAATTTTTAATTATTGAAATTGAATCACCACATATAATATCTGTATCACAGATACAGTGCTAAGGCTGTATCACAGTTTTTGTGTGTGGCTAAACTATTGTGAATTCTGTAACACTAAATCTTTTGAAGACGGCAAACCTACTTGTAAATTTAATTACTTGTAATTTTATTTTTCCTCTATGGGTCAACCTCCCTCTGTGTCTGACCAGTGATATAATAAATCTATACTGCCATTCTCTACTTTGCAAAATACTGAGTACTGGGAATGAGTAAAGTGTCCTGATTTTTAAAGGAAAAGGCAGAAATACTCAGTCAAACTAAGTATTGAATACTTACCAATTTATTTATGCTAGTTCATAAAGACATTTCAGAAGGTGACTGACTATTCCATGATCAATATCCTTAATGCTTACACATAAGTGACACAAATGAAGCAAGCTTTACTTAGTAAGGCTTATTACTGAAAAACAATGGTTTTAACATCATAACTATATTCTTCATGAAATCTCCATGCCTGTCCAAGGTGGCAGGGAGAAAACAGACACTGCCTGTTCCTTAAGGAGCTCTGTGCAGAAAGAACCTGTGAAACATGCTCCGGGGCACAGGATACTCGCTGCATCCTTGACTTCCATAAGGTACCTGTGAGGTCTTGCATGGCCCAAGATACTTCTCCACTCACATTCACATTAATAAGGCACATTATCTATAACCACACAGCTCTTCCAGAGTAAGACTCAGGTTTGCAAGAGCTATTATTTATTCCCCTGGCTTTGATCTTCGGGAAAACAAAGTACTCTGCCTCACTGCACGGCACTGAAGACACCAGCAGTAAAATCTGAGATCTGGAAGGTGAGAACATGTTACAACATGACAGCATAAGAGAAGGGAGCCACAGCCACAAGTTTCAACTGTGTCTTGATATGTCTCCTGAGAAGTATGGGGAAACATTATTCCATCTTATCATTAAGTCTGACAGCTGCCTCTGTTTGCAAAAGCTGCTGTAGCCATGGGCTTCTCCAACGCAAAGAGGAGATTGAAATGCCAAAATAGCTTTTTCATGTTTGAATGGATCTCTGATTTGGATTTCACTCCTAAAACACCAGTTTTACACTTTCTAAATTTGAATAATAAATATGTATTTCTGCTCTGTATTAGGTGGCATGATTTATCATGGAAAACTTCTGATTTAATTTTTGTTTCTGTTCATGAATCTTTATTACAATACAACCATAACCCTAAATTGCAAAGTTCTGGTATGACTAGGACCTTTTCCAGATGCTACAGAGGCACGTTTTGGCAACCACTGGTTTTATTGTATTAGGATAAAGCATGTAAGCATGCTTTAATTATTTTCAGAAATATGCAATGAGAATCAAACCAAAGTATAAAGTCTTCACGAATACAGATGCTACTGAACATTACAGTGTTAATGCAGGGGGAATATCGGACAGAGAGTTCCTGCAAAATTAGTAGCTCAGGTGAACTGAACCTACTGAAGCCTATTTGGAATTCCATCATGGTAGAAATCATATTGTAACATGAGCTTACTAAAAAAACCACAAATGTTTTATTCTGTAACACAACAGGGTTTATCCCATGTTCAGCAAATACATTAATATATGCAAACAAGTAACTACCTTTCCCATCAATCAAATGAGGCTTATCCAGTTAATTGTTAGAATACTGACATATGCTTGCTTTATAGAGTTACTGTATAACAAGTTACAGCACTGCATCACTTATTTATGACGATAATCTTATACCCAAATGGCTCGTCATGTCCTTTTAGCAAGGCACAGCTTTCTGGCAGATCTACGGATCAATTAAAACAGACAGAACAAGGGAATGTTTAAAAATATATATACTTAACAATCCAGACTAAACCCTTGTTCTGAAAAAAGCCCCAAACAAACAAAGAAATAAAACAACCACTGCTGTACCATTATTCTTTGAAGAAAAAATAAACAATTTAGCTTCCTATTAATTTCAATGATTTTTTTCTGTTTTTCAGTAAATCATTCATTGCAGCTATTCCTCTTTGTAATGAAAATACAAAAGGTGTCCAATCCTTTCAGCAGTAGCCAATATGTCTCTAAAGTACTTATTTATCCCCTTATGAAGTTAAAAACTATGAATTATAATTTCAAACATTAGTTCTGTAAATCATTATTGCTGATGCTTCGCATAAAAGGGATAAAATTTCATGTATGAGAAAGGTATTATTCACCTTGTACAGATGGAGAAACCAAGATACAAGTCTGTATCTGTGGTGGCATTTATCAGTACCATGCTGAGGAGCACAAAACATGAGAAAAATTTAGATCACAAAATTGCAGATTCTCTCTGCATGACTAATTTCCATTTGGTCTGTTGACTCCCTAGAGATTCTGATAATGTACACAGTAGGCACGTAACCTATTCGCACGCTAAAGCAGGATCACTCCCCATGCCGTGGTGTGCTACATTGCCCAAGTGAATATTTAGCATTTCACAACACAGGGCTATCATCACTGCAACATGGACTGTATCATTTGAATCCCAGCAACTCCCATGGTAAAGAATGCATCTTTTTCTTTTTAAGAGTATTCAGACTGAATTTCCTTGCACACTTTCATCTCGCAGTTTTTAATGATAGCACTTTTGATGATCCCATTGATGTTTCTTTCATTCTTAAGACTTGAGGTTTTTTAAATGTCATCCACGTATAAATCCGTTAGAGAATCAAAATGTATCTCTTATTATAGCTTTTGGTATATTATTATTACCTAAGCAGTAGAACTTTTAATCTATTTTTATCTATTTATTTATTAAAGCAGAGGTAGAGATCACTTATCATACATCATAGAAGAGAAAAAGTAACACACTACACAATAGTAGTACTGGTAGCCTGGCGATCTACAGATTTTATCAGTACCTCCAACCTTAACATTTAGAATAAGTCACCAAAAATATTAATTATGACAATGAGCGCTATTCTTTTTTTGTTTGAGAAACAGCCTGACTCTTCATACCTATGCAATATAATACACAGCTTATTTATAATTTTGAGTATCAGTAATTAGTTCTTACAGATGAATAAAAATAGCAGAGAGTACAAGAACTAGGTCTTTTAGCTTTCAATAGCTAACATTTTGGGTTTGGAGTAAGACAAAACCTTCAATCTTATTCTTGGCATAAAAGTTAATCCGCGGGCTGCAAAATCAATTCTACTCTACAATGTCTCCAAAAGTGCACTTAAATCAATTTGTATACTCTGATACCATGGAAAATAATTTCTTAAAGACATTCACCCTTTATTGTACTAGAGTGGCCTAGCATGGCAAATGCTAACTGTGCAATAAAATAAGAGTACTAGGACCACACATGTATTTTATTGGAGTCTTAGAAATTATTTTTGAAAAGGAAAGCAGTCTTTATTAGTCTGTTCCACTAAATTAATATGCAATTCTTTTTTTGTTTATACTACAAAAAAAGACAAACAAACAAAAAAAGGAAATAATTATATGTTGGAGCTCCTAAAGAGGAAAGGACCACCTACAATTTCAAAGAAAGAATTACAATGCTACTTCAAATTTGGCCTGTGTAATACTTTTGATAGAAAAACTTGAGGCTCTTAAGAACACTTCTCACTCCCCCTAAGATAAACTAGACAATTCTTTATTCCCCATAGAGTCTCAGATGGATCAGGCTGAAGGAAGGTACTAAGTAACTTTTACTAATTGCTGCCTGTCATGCATGTCTAATAGCAATATCATTCCCCTAAGAGTGTCCCGGCAACAGCACAGCTGCAGTGTGTGAGGGTATCATTGACCTACAACCTATAACCCTAGCTGGAGTTTGCAGAGTGGGAGATGACTCTTTACCCCTATGGATGTATATTCACATGGTGAAGCTGCACCTCAAGTACTGTCTTTAGATTTGATCCCTTCACTACAAGAAAAACATTGAGGCACCAAAGCATTTCCAAGGAGCAACAATGCTGGTGATGGGTCAAGAGTACAAGTCTGATGAGGAGCAGCTGAGGGACCTGGGGGTGTTTAGCCTGGAGAAAAGGAGGCTCAAGGGAGACCTCATGGCTCTCTAAAACTGCCTGAAAGGAGGTTGTAGCCAGGTAGGGTTGGTTTCTTCTCCCAGGTAACCTGTGACAGGACATGAGGAAATGGCCTCAAGTTGTACCAGGAGAGGTTTAGATTAGATATGGGGTTTGTTCATGCATTGCCTCCTTCTTTTTATTTAACAAGGTTGGAATTGATGATGAAATAGAAAATAACTACAAACTTTATGTGCCATTTTTTCATACAAGGCCACAAAAGACCGTTTTTCTGTAAGGAAATAGTGAAGATTCTGCTATTTTCATTTTACCAGTCTGTGATAGGTGATTTGGGGATTAATTTTTAATCAATTATTACACTTGACAGACTTGAAAATGCATTACAAGTTAAGAACTTTAAAAGAATAAAGCAAGATGCTGCCAGGTAACTTTCACTTCTTCCGGTACGTTAGACACTCAGCATATGCATGGCTGAAACATCCATTTGGCTTGGCTGGGGATCTGCCCACATTAAGAATAGATGAGATGGCACCCTTAACTTTCCAAAAGACCTCTTCAACAGTATCTGAAAAATCTATCACTAGTTTTCCCTGTAACAAAACTTCTTTTTTAGGAGAAGTTTGCAGCTGTCAACATGTCTTTAATATTTAATATTGTTTCACCTGCTTTGGAATTGAAACTATAAGCACTTTTAGGAACTGATTGAAAGATTGTCTATTTTCACTACACAGTCTATAACCGTGTATATTCTCCTCTGAAATATCCCTTAGTGAGCCATGGCAATTTCTCTCTTCCTTCAAAACAGAGCAGAGAGGACTCCTGATCCAACCCCATTGGGCATGACTGCTATTCTAATACAGAGTAATAATTACATTCCTGGACGCAGCCATTTTTCATGAAGTACCACTCCAAACTTTTACTCTAATAATAAATTGAGTACTTCAAATGTTTCCTAACAGTAAAACTAACCTTGAACAATTTGTCAAAGGACAGGCAAAATTTGGAGCAAACTAGAAAAGATCTTGAAGACCATTAATGTTGAATAGCACTGCGCTCACCGTTCCTTCACTTGAGTTGAATGATGCAATTTGGGGATAGTCTCTTGAGATGTGCAGATTGCTTAATAAGACCGATTTATTGTACAGCCTTATCTTTATACAATATGTGTGTAGTTGCATAATATATGTGAAGTAGTGTTGCTTCAAGCTTTGAGGCTGTTGCCTGTCAGTGTCAAAAATTATGCTAATAATAGTGAAAGACAGAAAAGAAAATTATAAAAGGATTACCATGGATGATTAAAAAAAATTGACAAAAGCTAAGCAATCATCATAATTAATGCTTATCAAGATGACCAATATTATATCACTGTTTTCCTGGGCTTCACCCATCTGCTTATACCCATCCGTCATTTCTTAGATTGTAATATCTTCCACAGAAACTGTATTGTTTTTCTGTGTGTTGGCTGGATGGTATTTTTGTTACTCTGTGTTTGTACAGTGACTAGCACCAGTGGGTTTCTGGACCAAAAAACTAGGACTTTATGCTGTTCTATGAATAAACTAATAATGTTCATGTCATCCTCCACTTCACCGAACTATAGTGAACTATAAAACAGTAATAATAAGCTTAGTTATTTGAGTAATTTGATCTGACTGGATTTTTTGTTTGTTCTATTTCTTGTGTGTTGTGCATGTGCTGGTTAATGCAAGTAAATTGAAAGCTCTTAGGAGAAAAAGAAGATAAATTGTTGGGAAATTTCAGGGCAATTACTGATATTCAATGCTCTGGAACTAAAACTTCCACTGACCAGGATTAAATTACTTTAATATTCTAGCAGAGCGTTCAAAAAGTGTCAAGCCTCCAGTTTCTGCTCAAGAGCTCTAAGCTTCTCTTTCTCTTTGAGCCTGCCTTCTTCTTCTGGGTTGTTACAGCCTCTTCCCCCAAACTCCTGTCACCACAATCTCTTCCCTCTCAGTGCTATGCAAAGAATCAGAATTTCAAGAGGTGAATCCCTGTTGTAAAAGTAGCTGAGAATACAGAAGAGGCAGCACAATTAGTCTGTAAATGAAGAAGAGTGCATCTTAGCTGGACTCAGGGCCATTTTGAATTGAAAACTCATGTAAAAATGGTAAAAATGTAGGGAAGCAATAAAAAGAAAACTGGTCATCCAGAATGAACTGATCTCAATGTATTCCTTCATCAATAGCAAACTAAAAAGAACAACCATGAGTAAAAACCTGGATCAGAGTGCTTCCAAGTGTAAGACTGTGAAAAATCCCACTGCATGTTACAGCTCCAGCTGTATGGTATTGCCACAATAACAGTATGTAAATTACATTTAAATGTTCTAGGAAAAATTATCAATGCAAAATGGAATTTAATATTTTTTCAAGAAAAGCTTAAATTGTACTGCTACTTCTGCCATATTCCTTTTCCCCTTCAAATTTTCAAAAAGCTTCAGCTGCTTGTACTAGGAATAACTTTCATTCAAATATTTTATTAAGGTTGAAGACCACAAAGCTGATTTTCTGTTCCAGGGCTGCACTTTTCCACTGACACCATCAAGAATAGTCGCTCTTAATTGCACTTTAAAAACCTATCTTTCCTCCTTTCAGACTTTTTTCCTCTATCTGTATGTTTTCAAGTCTTTTTTTTCCAAATTTCTTCCATGCAAGATTCCTTCCCTTCAACCAATTTCCAGACTCTTCTAAGTACCTGATGGAGCTTTTGCTCAAGTAACTATACGGGAAAACCTATTGAGAAACACCAATAATTACAATGAAGAATGATCATGTGTGGGGTGTGGCAGGCTTTTTTTTGTTGTTGTTTGTGGGTTTACTTTAGGAGTGTGAGTGTTCTGTTTTGCTCTTTGAGAGCACACAAAGGCAGTTGGATAGGATGGATATCAGTTAAGCAATTGCAATCTAATGAGATCACAGCATACCTGGGATAAGTGTGACAGTGATGTCTCCATGCACACATTCTTGTAGCCAGCAAATAGATAATTTCAGAAAAGAGAGGTCTAGGTGACCACAGAGATTTGAGGATGGTTATGCTAACGGAAAGAAAGAGCTATTAAATGCACTTAAAAAATACCCCAGCAAACAATATATAAGCTTCTTTATTGCTTGAAGACTAATAAAGATATATATCATGAAATGTTTAAATACTTAGATTAATTTAAATTAAATTAATTTAAATTAATTTAAATTTAAATACTTAGATTAATAGCATTTTGTTCACAGCACAAACTAAAAAAAAAGGAATTTATGAAATAAGTCAATTTAAGAACACGTGGCATTGTGCTTGTATCAATTTATTGTGCTCTTTATCAATAAGAGCACAATAAATGGAGCAACATCTCAGCACTACATAGCCAGTTTTTCTGCTAAAACATTCTGTGTAAATCCATTTGTACTTCTAGGGAATTCAGGAAGAGTTTCACTAGGTCAAAAGTACCAGGACATGCATCTTACAACAGCAAGCGCATCTGTACTCACTCTTTTAACTGAGTAAGAACAGATCTCCTCTGAGAAAGAGACCAGCTCTGAGCTCCGAGGTGATTGAATTTAAACAATATTTACACAGATAGATGAGAAGGTGTGAGGATTTGCTTCTTCACAGGCTCCACTGCACTTGCTATCTGTTGCCATATGGTTAATTCCCTCTCATGCTTATTCTTCTGTTTCAGTTCACGTTACAGTATACTCTTTTACAGACCTGCAGCTCCCAACATCTGTAGCAAAGGTTCCAGAAATTGATTTAGAGGCTGAAATACAAGCATATCCAATCCTGCTCCTACGTGAGGCAATATATCTTCGTTGGAAGACTGACACATGGTCCCCATATGCACCAGTGATAGCACAAGCCTGCCAGGCACAGATGTACTTACAACTCCAGAGAGATGCAATCTAATGATGGATAGGAATAACCCAATCATACGAACATTTGTATTTGTAAACCCTACCTAGTGCTACAGACAATATGTCTACATTTCACTGCCACCCTTCTTCGAGGATATCAAGATGTTCCTAACGTATGACAAGCATATGATGAAACTTAATGGTATGTAAGATAGACTGCTTTCTGAAGCACAACATAATAGTTGGAAGTTTTAAAAATTAATTGCTCTTCTGGCAAACCCAATGAAAATTAAATTAAATTAGATACTGGAATTTTTTCATTAGAAGGCTCTGGCAAAATAAAGTTAATAGATGGAAAGCTTTCTGCAATTAAAAGTGACAGGTGCATTGCTTTCTCTAAGCTTTTAAATCACATATGTCAAAAAGCCTACTGAAATGCATTTTTAAGCCCCTTCCAATCTACTCAACTTTTATGAATCAAAATACTGTAGAATTATTGAAGATATATCACTTAAGTCACAGCTTTATGGCAGTAAAGAGCTAAAATTTCTATAGAGTTATACATCTAACATATTTAGGACAATGTATTAAATCACAGAATGTAGAGAAAGAAAGTTAAACATGGAAGATTTATTCAAGGAGGGAAAAGAGTTTTGCTGAAGGAGGTTTTTGCTGCTCGGAAGGCCAGGCCTAGTAAGAACCCAGCCTGGCAGAAAATTCCTTCCCATGCACAGCACTACCTATTTTTGCCTGTCTGTTTTGAGAAATTAACTCCTCTGTTGCAAGAAGAGATAAAAGTTCTCACATTTGTTGGAGGCCTCTCGGGGAGAGAAAGAAACCATAAAGCACAGAGGAGATTATGGCTTTGAAGTTATGCACGTGACAAAGGTGTTGTTATAAAGGCACAGGGATGGGACACCTGGGGCTGCTTTTTTACCCCTGCTACGCTTTGACTTAGCAGTGCATCCAGGGTTTCTGACTTTGGAACAAACCTTTCCTTAATACTTTAGTCGTAGTTTGGTCATCTGGGTTTACCTGTGTGCATATCAATTCTTACACAGAGTAACTCTGTCTCCTGTTTCCATTCATTTCATTTGTCAGCATGAGTTCCTGCTTCAATTTTTAACCAATGCACAAGAAATACACATCTTGATTTCCCTAATTTAAAACCAAGGTCATAGTAAATTCAGGCCAGTCACAGCTTTGTTTGAATTGTCTATTTTATGTGTTTAAACTGTTTAGGAAGAGAGACAGTTATCAGTATTTATGACCTCTTGGAAGAAACTTTTTCAAGACAGAAAATGTTTTCCTCGAAAACAGGCAGAAAAATTTGAGGTCAGCTTCTGCTGTGCTTCTTACAGAGTGAAACTATTTTCAATGAGCATGTGTTCCAACAGTGGGAGCCTCCCAGACACGCCTGAGCCAATCCTGTACCTCTCATTCCTCACTCAGAAAAACAGGGAGTACTTAAACCCAAAACTCAAAACCTGTCTCAAAAGTTCAAACTCTCTCTAATAATAATTTCTAGGGGTTCTTTGGTTTGGTTTTGGTTTTCATTTTGTTTGCTGGATTTTTTTTAACTAATCAAGAACCTTAATTTTGATAGGTTAGAAATTAAGTATATTTAAGGGAATGATTCCCATCCCCACCAATCCTGAAAACAAACAAAATCATTACTCTTCAAAGCTTTTAATTATCAACTAAATGAAAACCCATTACATATTGTAAGATGGACTATAACAACATGAATTGTACAGGTTATGGCACAGCACCTTCAAAGATGCAGGACGGAAAATTGCACTGACTCAGTTAAACATAACTCTTATTAACCATAAACATACAAATAATCACATCCTAATTCTGGATATCACTGAAGCATGTACAATTTGAAATATGTGCTTAAATCCCATTGAATTCATTGTAACTACTCCTAAGTTTAGTGTTACAACATGTGACCACATGTATCTTTGAATCACAAACTACTTACTGAAAAACAGCAATGCACGCATTTTACTCCAGGCTTCCCTAATGTGAGTATATATGAACAAAGACAAAATTCCTCTCAGATGGAGAGACAGAACAAGAAAAATAAAAAACCCCACTTTCCATAATCAATCTATAAATTCTCATCTTGCCTCATGACACCAAAAATAATATTTCAGACAACTACATCATGTATGAGTCCTTAACAAGATTATATTTAATAAAACTCAAGGTTTTGGTGCTGGTTTTTGGATTTTCTTTGAGGAACAGGAGCGAATCTTGCCAAATTCTGTTACCCCCTGTAAAAAAATAATTTTGAAACTGCACAGTCCTCACATGCATCTCCCTAGCCCCACTCTTCATGATAATGTTAAAAGAGATTTTTCTCAGAGACAGAAATCTCTTCCAGTGACCAGGTAGATGAAAGCTTTGTGGTGGAAGGTCAGTATTTCAGGAGGACTGACCATTCAAGAAAATACTTTACTCCAAAATTTTGTATCAGGTCTACATCCCTGCAGAATAACACAGGAACTGTGGTAGCAAGAAGAGCATCCTGGGAAGAATAAAAAATAGTTAACACATACACTGGAAGAGTATATATATTACTGGATGAGTAAACACAGATAAGGATTCATCCCTGACTTGCAACTGAGTAAGTCTAAGAGCTGAACTGCAGTGGTACTGAGTTCTTCAGATATGCAAACTAAAAATACACTAACTGCTAAAAGAAATGAGGAGTCATGAGAATATGTCTACAAACATTTTCACCAAACTGGGATAAAAATATTCAAATATTTTCCCTTAGTATCACTTTTAACTAGAGCGTGGATGAGAATGGAAGGTCTGCAATCTGTGAAAACGAAAAGATCAAATTCAATATTCAGTAGGAATAACTAGTATCTAATTAAGTCCCGTATCTGCAGTATATTTTATTTTTTTTCAGTTTCTTCTTCCATATATCTTTGGCCCTCTGTTAACCATCTTCCCATCCATGTCTATGAAATGAAAATAAGCCAAATTTTCTGCATTGATATCATGTATTACACAAATATATGAACTGAAGTCATGAATGGTTTTGATGAACTATATTAATTGAACGGTTTAAACAAACACAAAAAGACCCCATATAGAAATACAGACTTGAAAAGAGATCTTTGATAACCTTATCCTAAACAGAGCTTAAAATACTGGTACCATAAGGAAAAGGATTTACCAGATTCAGCCAGCATTCAAAATAGGCTGGCCAGACAAAATAAACTAGAATCTGTGTGTTGGTCATACTGATTTTCTTTGGGTGTTAAGTCTACACTTAAAAATAAATGCTCTGATGAACTTTAAGTTATGCATTTTATTCTCCTGAATTTCTCTTTAATATTTTCCTTCAACCTAGCTGAAATTTCATTAGAGATACTATTTATAATACCTATTAACACATCTTTTTTGTATAGAACAGGAAGAAAGGTCCTATATAGACTTCTGTATACCTACACCCATTTCTGCTTGTAGGGTTTTCTTGTTTCGGTTCTAGTTTTTTAATTAGGAGCACACCACTTCTAGTGGGTGATTAGCCTCCACACACATACACAAAAGTTATATATAGTACAATGCTTGGCCTGAAGAACCAGCAAATAACTCACAGTGTCTGTTTTCCACAGTATTTTTAATATTCGTGATTCCCTTTTCCATACACACAATAATAAGCAACACAAAATAAAAATTCCCAGTTGAGGCGGAGATGACATCTTAGCTTGCAGTTGAACAAGAAAACAGAGAAAAAGCATTTAAACAACAAAGAGAAACTGAGAGGGTTTTTTTTTTTTAATTTTTTTTTTAAATAAAATCAAGATAAACCTCTGGGGTAAATGTGCTTAACAATGAAAATCACAACAGCTAGAATTACAGTGTGAGGATTTTATATTACTACCAGGTATGTACATGTCTAACAGCAAATGTCTTTGTCTTCCTTACACTTATGAACAGATAAAGATTATAGTAATAAATCCCCATGCTGAAATACAATTGAGTCTAATCTCAAGATTAGGAAACTAATCTCCATCAGAAATAAGATACAGGTGTTTAAACTGAATAGGAGGTCAATTTGCTACAGGCAACCTGATGTTCTGTACTGTGCATAATGCCTACTCCTGCACCGCAGTATTTTAAAACTTACAAGCTCACACAAAAAGCAACACATTGAATGGACAGTTTCATTAAACGAAACAGAATGTGTAGCAAACATCTTCAAGTTGAATTTTGGTCATACAGCTCCCTTGTACTTTTTACTTTGCTTTTCTAACTAGCTCCCCTCTGGATTAACCTCCCCTCACCTCTGGTTGTATATACACTGCAAGATGGAGCTGCCAGATAGTTCATTAGAGAAGCTCCTGCTGTTTTTTCCACTGGAGAGGAGGCACCTCTAAGTTATCAGACACAGGCAGGCCCAAGTCAACATGTCTTCTAACAATTTCTGGCAGCTTTGATCAGGCTGGTGGTTCACACAAGTTTCACAGTAAAAAAAAAAAAAAAAAAAAGAAAAAAGGGGCAGGAACTTGGAGGCATTTCCTGCTACTCCTCTGGAAACCAAATACCATCACTCAGTAATTCACACACCATACTCGTATCACTGAGTGGGGGTAGTGAGGGACTCGACTTGGGGGCTTCTTCTGTGCGGCACATCTTAAAACTGGAAAAGATATATTTAAATGCAATGTTTCAACTCAGTGCTAGCAAATTTATATCTTAAATAACTGCTAGATAGAGGATCAAACATAATATTAAAACTAAAGTTTTCTTGATTTGGTACTACAGTTGCCTGTTTCTGAGCATCTGATGTGGCCCATGTTTACAAGAAGCTTTGCTTTTACAGCCTCAGCTTTGTAAAGTGCTCGAGGCTGTGTGCTTCGATTTTCCAGTGCTGTTCTATGTGGCATGGTGGCAAAGAATGTTAAATTACATTTAAGTGCTGGAAACAGGCTCCGTGGTATCCAGCAACATTTCTCACTGCTCAGCTTGGTCTGTTTTCTTGACACCTCTGGTGGCCAAGCCAAAAAAGTCAACAGTCTGCAGCAATGAATGAATACTCCAGGATCCTTTCATAATGGTGGAGCTGATTGAGGCCCTGTTTGAGAGACCTTACCTCATTTCCCACACATTTTCGGACCCATTTTGTCTGTCTCTTCTCAGAGGGGTTTCCCTGTTATATTGTGGGCTAAGCAGTAAACTAATTATCTTGTTCAAATCCCTTTGCAACGCCTCTAATCCTATTAGTTATAAGAATGTGTAAATACTGATTGCACAACTTAAAACATGGAAAAAGAGAAAAAAGGACGGAGGCAGAGGGAAAAAGCCAAAAGGCAGGATCTGGGAAGATGTGCTAGCCACTTCAGCCTTTCAAGACTTATCAGGACACTCAAGACTATCATCCATCACAAGATGGGACAATTTGTAAGGTCCATATTTTCATTTTCTGTCTGTCTGTCGCATGTGCCCCAGAGCAGCCCCTATTATCTGAGGCAGCCCGGAGCCCTTTGCTCACAGCAGAACTTGCTGACCCTTGACTTCAGTTAACAGTTACATTTTCTCTCTTTCCCCTTTCATAATGAACATTTTAATGAAGGGGGTGACAATATTACAATGTGTCAAAGAAGCCATATGAAGTACCGGAAATGAATGATGTTAGTGTAGGCATCTATAGGCACACGAGTCCTACTTCTTTTCTTCAAAGAAGCCTCACAAGTCTTATTAAAGTGCCCTCTCACCCTCTGCCTCAGCTGAAGATACCGGAGCAGTTGCCTCCTGCTGCCCAGTACTGAGTGAACTTTAATCACTTTTCCTATTTTGTTCACACTGGGGAAGGAGCCAGACTTCGGTGAAAGGCCTGCAGTCACAGTCGATGTTAAAGAGCATGAAATTTATCTGACTTCCATAAAAGATGAGCTCTGCCCTTCCATTCCTGCTTTTGCTAAGCTGGCTGCTCCGGGGACAGCCATTCTCTCCTCCAAAAACAAATATTTGCTTTTAGTGTGGATGGATGCTGCTGCCTAGGAGCGCCTTTCCCCTTGCTTTTTAAACTGTACACTTAGTTGTTTCCACCTACAAAGAAGACTTGTGGTCTTGGGAAAGAAATTTAACTCTATCATTTAGACATGCTGTTTTGCAAATGAAGGTTTTAAAAATGCAAACAGTTCCTGTTTTATATGAGTAATAAGCTCTGGTTAATTGGTTACCATAGAAGCAAATTCACCAGAATTCTGAGACAGTAAAAGAGTGATTCACCCACCTTTTTTGCCCCTCCTTCCCAGCAGAAATGTCTCTCAGTGAAAAGCCAACTCTTAGAATAAAATACAAAGTTTCTTTTCTCACATACTGTATTTGGTGATTTGAGACACCACTTATCTGGTGAGAATTATAATAAACTGTGTTATTACATAGCATTCCATTATTTGTTTTTAAAACCTTGCCATTTGGAATTGGCTCTTCAATCTTTGGAAATTTATATTTTCATTATTAATGCTTACTTACCTCACAATGGCAAATCAATGACACATTTGTGCACATGTCTCACAGTGCACATCTTCTCTAAGGATCACTGCAGCATAAATTAGCATTTTCAAAACAATTGAGTGTGTAACTTTAGAAATGTGTATTTTGGAAGTAGTAAAACTTCTGTCATTTAATTACTCACATATTTCAAGTCCAGTAGAGAAATGGAATGCAAAGAACCCAAGAACAACAACTCCAGAAGCAATTTATCCCCAAAACATTTTATGTGTATAAAATATCTGAAAAGCAGTAATAAAATTGTATCAATGAGCTTGATAATAAAAAGATTGTGTTAAAAAGGAATAATGAAAAGCGGTACTTATCCACTGACCATCCGCTCTGTATGCCATAACCCCCTCTAACCCCCAATTGATACTGACAACTGCAATGACAAGGGCTAAATTGGAGCCATAAGTGGGAGTAATGATAGACTGCCACTTCAGTATGTCAGCAATTGCAAGATTAAAATTAATACCACACAAACGTTCTCCTGTAAATTGGAGACCTATCAAAGGGAGAGAAGTGCTTCTTTAACTGTGACGCACCTCAAAAACGTGCCACTGTGGGCAGGATGTATGCCCAGTGCCCACCAGAGGTGAGCTGGCCCTCATCAGGAGCCAGATGTGCAGGGGAGGCTGTTCCTGCTGTACTTTTAGCAGTGACCACCTAGGGGCACTCAGCGTCCTACAAATCCATCGCAAATCTCAGCTTTTGATCCAGGCCCATTCTGGTATAGAGCACAAAACATATTCTCTGTCAAGCATCCTGCCTTATATACTACTTGAACAACAATGATGAGTATTGTTTATTGATACCTTAATACTGGCAGATAACCAGCCAGACAGCCTTGTTCCCTCTAAACGCTTCTAAAGAGCATTTTTTGATAAAGGCTTTAATATACCATGAAGATTTTCAATCAATAGGCAAAAATATACAGACCATATCTTTTGAGAAAGTGATTTCAGATTTTGAGCCTGGACTTCTTCCAAACTGCCAAGTAACCAGAAACTGCATGGAAAGCTGTCTAGAGGGAATTCTCTTAATTACAATACACTACAGCTTTGAAAAGGACATGGCAAAATGGACAGGAATATAAAACTGAGAAAGCATCACAAGGTCAAGAGAAGTGTAATTTTTTTCCTCTTCATATGCATTCTTCCTTTCGACATCCCATTTTTATATACAAAATGTGAATGCAAAGAGGACTGTATTCCTATATTTTGGGATTCTCTGTATTTTTTTTTTTAAAAAAAAGTATTTGGTATAATTAGTCTTTAAACTTTTCCTCAAAAAAACCCGAACTTAAATATGTTCATTGAAGCAATCAGCAAAACAGAGTTTTAGATTGAAGCAAATGGTTCATTTAAGCTAAAATTGCAACAGCCTACTAGCCAATCCTATCTGATATTTTATGGTAAAGTTTTATAGCATGAAAATTCTGACTTTCTGCCACATTTTTTTCCGTTCAAACAGGGTTCACTTAACAAGGAGAATGCAGACCTGCTGCTTTCCCTTGTGGCCAACTTCACTTGTTCAAAGTCTTTGAGAATCTTGGAACACGGCAATAGCTCTTAAAGGAACTTTGGCCTGCAGCTGTTATTAACTAGCTTTGGATGTATGGACCTCCGTTGACAAGCACCTCATGTACAGAGGTTAAAAAATTGCTACCATATGCTTTCAGCTTTTTAACCTACAATGTAAAGGCTCAAAAAAAAATAGAAACCCCTCCTTTCAATACTTTAAAAATACAAATCGATTTACACATACACCAACAGTATCTTATACTGCCTTACGCTTATGAAATATATATTTCATTTTTACAAGGGTACTGCAGTGTTCTAAAAGGCGAGAGCTGATTTCAACTAGAGGAACAACTGGCTATAGGTACAAAGATCTCAACGGGCTTTATTATTGGACAGAAATTAAAAACCACCACACTCTTAAAACCAGCATTAAATTACAATAAAAAGGTGTGTCACGAGAACATTTCTATAGCACAGAAAAGCATTCTCTCCTTAATGAAAGCTAAAGCTAGCACTGCTTACTGCACCTTTACTTTAGCCTCATGTTTTCATTTGTGATCTAGCTCGGTTCTGTAGTACAATCTGTATGTACAACTACTTGTTCCTTTTCTCCAGACAGAGCACTGGTTTACAGAAAGGTAAATCGAGCACAATCTCACAATGAGATATGAGACCAGAAAACTTTTCTTACTTGCTGAACTAAGAAAAGCACCAGTACTTGTACCAAACATAGCCTGAAATGGATATTCAATATTTTTAACTTGCTGAAATTAAAAAAAACAACCAACCAAACAAACCATTAATTGCTGAACTCTTCTGTGTCTCTCTCTCTAAAAACACCTTAACAGCGTTTAGAGAAGAGCGTAGTGAGCCTCACTTCAGTGTACATCAGAGCCAAGTTCACAGATTTCAGATCCTATGGGTACTGTACAGATTCCCTTAGTTACTGGAGAAACACCACTGAATATCAACAAAAGTTTATTTTTTAATTTTAAGTTATCAGTGGGTTAAAATGCCTATTCAGACTGGTAGATGAAAAAAACCAAGAAAAATTACTATTAAATCAATCCCCTTATACAAGTCAGTTTTGCCATGCACAGTGTAGCCAAATACCCCAGGCAGTAATCAACAATAAATCAGAAGTATGTTTACAAATCCAAGCTATTGCTCTAGCTGATGACAAAAAAAAAGGCAAGGAGACATACTTTCTCTTCTGCCATAAGAATAAAGCTTTGTGTATTTAAAACAAGGCAAATTTTCCCCAAATCCAGGAATATTTCACAGGACAGATATGTTTGTAGTCAGATAACAGAATTTGCCCTGGGAATAATATTAGAACTACTAAGAATTATATCTAGATAAACAGACAGAAAACTAAATCTAGAAGAAATGCAGTCACTTAAGGATCATTTGCTGTTTGTCCTGAGTACTTGCAGATTTTCATTACCAAGTTGCCTAAATACTATTCATATTTAATACTTTTATAGTAAAAGAAACATTCATCCTGCAAAGTAGAGTATAATAATTTCATTTTAAAATGGGGGAAAAAGGGATCAGTACCAAAGGATTAGCAGTGGGAGTCATGTCGCACATCTTTAGCCGTGTGAAAAACAGATAACCTAGTCTTAAATGTCTACAGAAAGATGAAGAAAGACACCATCAGAAGAAGAGTAGCTTTATCTCTGTCTCCACATCTGAGAATGCAAGAAGTTTTGAAAGGCAACTTGGACTCAGAACCTCAATTTCAGGAAGGTCAAGCCAGAAATCCCCACAGGCTGACCCTGGCACAATGCTTACTCAGGGTCAGGGAGCAGTCCATATTAGCAACGTACTGAACTGATGTCTCCCAAATACCAGGATATATATTATACATTAGGATATGGGAATCTCCAATAATGTTGGTTTATCCAGGATTTGTCTGAGTAGTGAAAACAATACAGCACTCCACCCTCCTCTAGCCAAACTGTGGGCATCTCCTGAGCTCTGCAAACTGCTCTGAAGTATGACAGAAGGACAGCCTGTATTAGAAAACTCACACTCGCAACTGCTCGAAGCTAGAGGCCTTGTCAACTATACCAAAATATTACTGCCCCTTACTCTAAGAGATTTAATTGACAGCTTTTAAGGATCAACCAACTTTATATAACTTTATGTTAATCACAAGCAACATGACCTGCCTGTTTCCCAAGAGGCGGCTGGAATTAACATCCTGGAGAATTTGATACTATTTACCACTCAGACCTGCTCTTCAGTCATTGGCAATTTTTTTTTTTTTATTTAAATGATTAGTTGGATCAACAGTTACCACTTAAACATGCAAATCTGCTTAACACTTCAGGCTCAAAAGCCTTAGTTGAATTCTACCCATACAAAAATGTCATGAGAAATTGCTATGACTCAGAAAATGCAATGCTATTGAATGTCCATATAAACTTTCAATTGAAGCTGGTCAAAAGGACTTCTTAACAAAGACAACATGTTATACATAATTTATATTGCAGCATTTGTCAACCTGTGGACACATTGTCTTCTGATGAAACTGCATTTGTGTGCTTGTTTAGTTTTGGAGCTTTTTTAAACCTGGCTTTTGGACAAATTCTTAGACCACGTCTTCCAGGATTACACAGCTTTACCACACAGACACCCCTGAAGGGAGGGATCCCCATTCTCTACCAACTGCACAAAGACATAGCATAGGAGGTTCACGGAAGTGCTCCATCTCTGCAGACATTCCCTGGCACACAGCCAGGAGCCTGACAGCCTCAGGCCAAGGAACTCTGAGGATGGTCCTTGGAGCATTCCCGGCTGCCAGCTACCCCCGCCATGCCAGGATAGCCCAGGAAACCTGCTGGGAGTGGGGAAGCCAGAGGAGCCTTCACTCCCCTGCCAAAAAGTCAAACACAAACGTTTGAATTTTTTCAGTTGGGAAAAATGTTCAGAGTGGACCTTCAGGAGTAAATTAAAAGGCTCATTGAGAAAAAAACAAACACACTTTTCCCTCTGTTTGGGTTTTATGCATCATCTGATCATTCAAAACCAAAATCCACATAACCAAGAAAGGAAAGGGATATATTTTCAAAAATGTATCAACATGTATAGGCGACTAACAGAAAAAAAACAGATATTTTTCAAACCTTTCAATAAATCTTATGTAATTTCCCAACAGCATTATCAGCCAACTAAGGCAACCAGTTAAAATGTATCTACACTGCCATGCTGATGTAGGCAGCAAAAACAGGACAGCTTTTCTGGTTGGCGTTCTTCATATAAAACATGGATTAGCCAGTAGTATATGGCATAAACTATCTCCTTTTACTTCTCTTAAACACATCATTAGTATTGGAAGTTTACTGCTTTTGGAATGGGGACCTATGTTTTAACAAAAAACATCCCTTCTAGACTACTGTTTTTATATGCTTCTATATGTGAGACTACTGAGTGACTCACAATTATTTTAGTCTAAAAAGTTGTCAGTATTTACAGTAAGTTCTTTATAACTTCTTCAGTATAAGTAACTCAAGGATTTTAATTAAACCTGGTAAAACTAGGCCACAACTCTTTATTAATTTTGCCACTGGTAATACAAGTGAGTGTCACAGAAGGAAGAAACAACATTGGGACTAGTTTCATAATATTTTTGTATTTTAACTAAAAGTAGGTTTTAAGTTTATAATGGAAGTTTCAATGATAAAAGTACTCTGGGTACTACTTTTTACTGGCATGAAACTAGGAATCTGATAATTACCTGAAACATCAAATTCAAGACGTAATAAGTAAATAGTCAGCTTTTGTAAAGAACAGGCCTTTCTTATTGCAATGTGAAATATGACATATTTCCTATATATTATGGTAAAATAACAGACATAAATATAGGAAAAGTTTGTGATGTATGAGGAACATTTGTTTTGTCCGAATTTAATAAAGATACCATGGCCTCAGTACATCTGTAACTACTGAAAGCCACAAGAAGGTGGAGTTCAGTTATTGCAAATTTAATGAATTTAATGAACCCATTTCATTACCTCAGCATAGAGCATTCTTTACAGAAACATATTTTATGAAGTTATTTGGACTATATTTAGTAACTCTCATAATCTGGTTGAGGAGCACAACTGACCAGCTCCTGGAAAGAATCAGTCCTGATTAACATGATTAAAATGAAAATGCACAAAATGTCCTCAGATCAATACAATTCTCAACATAGGGTGATTTGTGTAAACCTCTAACTTTCGATTCAGGTTTTGAAGTACTAGTACTATCTCTAGTGAACCTCTGAAAAATATTTTAAATCATGCAGGCTTAAACATCAGTACAATATGTCAATATGAGCAATTCTTGAATGAGAGGACAAAATAAAGTTCTTTGAAGAACAAGCATTCTTTATGGATTATTTCTCCGTGTTGCTTCCTGGGTTTAGATTTAAATCAGGGCAACTATTAAAGCAGGCACCTCCATTACTGGGGGATGCTAATGCCATCTCATGCAGCTTACCACGAGGTAGGCTTAGCCTATTTATCCGAATGTCAATAGCATCGTACAGTATCACACAACTGACTAAATAAAGATTGAAAATCTGCTATTCAACGACCATGTCTTCACGGTCACTTGCACAAGTATTATGTGTCATGCCACAGATATTATAACAATTGTGTGAATATACTTTATGAGTAACTAGCAGCTTTTCAGAGTAAATGCAGCTCAATTTCCTATTCTAACAAGCAATAAGAAGTTATTCACAGAGAGGTGATGACTAAATATCATACAGAAAATTTATGAGGAGTTTTTTCAATAATTATTGTTTTCCTAAGTATAATTCTTTTATTACTTATTATATGTTAGCAATCAGCTTTTCAGGATCCTGGTATGAAAACTCTTTGGAGATTTCAGCAGTACTGCAAAGTGTAATTATCCCTTGTATCTGCACAATGTTAAACTAATTGCCCTCACATTTCAAATGCAACATCAGAAGCCACGTGATGGTTTAAACTGAGCTCTGCGTTGTGACCAGATCGCTATCCCACGAGGCTGGCAACAGTGTGCATATGTCTTACTCCTTGCAACTTCCTTTCATAGCTCCATCCTGAAGCATGTTGACTATTTATAACAGAGAAGTAAAAAAGAAGGCAATAACCAGAGTCATGCTAACACATTCAACAACTGTCAAGGATATTCTACTTCATAATAAAGCAAATCTAATTTTGGCACATATATCCACAGAGTTATTTCTAAAGAAAAACAACAGAATTTTTAAAGATACCATGTTTCTGAAGCTGTCAGAGAAAAACCAATGATAAATATGCATAAATGGCAATAGTGGAACTCCAAATTCTGACTTTGTCCTTTAATGTGTTTCTTTGACAGCCACAAGCTTTGACAAAATACCAATTCTGGATTCTGATAAGAGTGATCAGTCTAGCATCTGAAAAGCAAAGCATTGAAGAGTTTTGAAATGAGAGTAAAGATGTGTCATATGTGCCAGGAGGCCATGTGCAAGTCCTACCAAACCCAGTAAAAGTAGTAAGAAACCACACCAATGAGAATTTCAGATCACATCAATTTTTGCCTCTGGCAGATTTGATATACTGTGATACTGAATCACAAGGTGCTTATCAGGCTTTCTCTTTCCTGTCTACAATAGAAAAAAACGTACCTATTTATCATTTTTCCTTTTGGAATCTTTAGAAAAAATACACAACTTGAAACAAATGGAAAACTAAATGAAAGACTGAAATTGGTATTTTTGGTTTCTGTACTTAGCATCTCTCCAACAAATAGAACAAAGAGCCACAAACATATTTTAGATTAACTTAATCATAACCTTTTCACATGCAGGGATCTAGAGACAAACTGCAATCAGTACCAAATTTTCTGATCTCACTTTTCTGTCTCTCAGTTACAACCCTGTTTTGCACATAATTCAACCCAAGTGTATTTCTGCTAAAACATTTTAAACTTCAAATTTAGTCCGGTGTAAAAGCAGCAGCAGCTGCCAGCCTAGCAAGTACTGACCTAGAGAATTCAATTTGTAACAAATTAAATACAGTTTAATTAACTAACTACAGTTAAATAAGTTTGAACTGCTAAGCATGAAGAAAACAAACCCTAAAAATTAAATTAGGCTTGAGGTTTCATAGTGATTTCAAGAACAGCATGTACACATATGTAAAGAGGAAAAGGTTTTGAAATATTCAATAAAAGTAGTTTCCAAACATTAATATCAAAGTCTTTAACAAGGCTTCAGTAACTTATCTCTCCGCTTTATTTTTATTTAAACTTAGTTTATAGGAAATGACATACTATTCAAAAATTCCATGCAGATACGTTCCACACGCAAAATTTAGAAACAGATTTGTGACCAAACCTTCAAGTTTACTAGTTCTAGTGGTTAAAATCTCTTCTACCTGGAAAATCATCTTGAATAGAAAACATCTGAACCACCACCCACCACACAACTCTTGAAAGTGCTGAGTACCTAAATCAAAATCATACGAGCTCTTGGTGTTGAACTAAAACCAGCTTGTGCTTGAATCCAGCCCCCAAAATGGCAAAGAGATTAGACAAATATTGAACAGCTCAAAAAGCCTGAGAAACACACTGAAAAAAGTATGATTACATGTCAACACACAACCATAGTTAAATGGCCTACACATGTAATCAGTAGGGACCTTGCACATACTATTTGCATCAACTATAAAAGAGAGACCTGTCCAAACCATAGCTCTTATTAGATGCTGATGTATTCCAAGTAAACTGTGGGAGTTACTCAAAGCATTAAGACATCAGATGACTGCCACTGTCACAATAAACCATTGGGAAACAATCCAACTCCAGTATTTTTATGAGGATGTAATCAAAGTCATTCATCAAAACACCATTTCAGCAGAGTATTAGGGCTCCACTGGCATTTTCTCCAGGAGTCCAAAGTTTACTATGAAGAGGCAACTATACCACATTTCAGTATTTTCCCCTTGAAGCCTAGATTACATCTCCTGGTAGTGACTGACAAAGTAAATTCAAGCTTTCTGTATTAGTTTAAAGGAATCTAAAAGGGAGGTATGGGAAACAAATTCACAAACATGTCCAAGCAAAAGAGGCACAGACATCCTGAAATGGCTGCTGAGAAGCTACTATGGACCACAAAACAGAGAAAAATGAGTCTTTGAGCAGGACTGTGGTTTCTAAGTTCCCAGGGAACTTCTCAAGCAAGAGATGGAAAACAACAGGATGAGAGATACCAGGATTTCAGAAGTAACAGCTCTTTGGAGGATGCTTGCACGCCCTCAGCACTGCCATCAAAAGGCTGAAGATCTTTTAAATGTAGAAAGTCTTGCCAAATTCACATTGTTCCCTAAAAGAAGTCACAATTTCAGATTTAACCATGCCGATGAGATTTCCCTTCTTCTTTCCCCAAGGAGCAATGAGGAGGAAGGGAAAACAGGGAAAAGCATATGCGCCCCATTGCAAAATTTTCCATGGAAACTACTTAGGTGTAGATGTCAGAATGGCCCTCCAAGCTGTTAGAATGCCTCCTCATATATCAAAGTGGGAATGAAAGGAGGTAGCATGGAAATCTCTAACAAATTCCTACTGAGTCAAACTATAAATTTCCATCCTAAATTACACAACAGTTTTAGTATTATTTTCCTTATTACAAAGAGTTGTGCCTAAAAATAACTGTAAGACTTTTAACATCCTTTCCTGGCCATTATTAAAAGTCTTCACAGTTATTCTCCAAAAATAATATTCCACATGGATTTATTTTACTATTTAAAATCAAAGTTTTTAATTCAGGAAGAGAATACTCATCAGATCCTACCTAAATAAAATTTAAAAATTTCATGCAAGTGCAGAACGGAAATGAGGATTAATTTCCCCATGGAAAATATTTAACATACATAAGACAGTTAATGGAAACAGAACTGTGCTAATGTATTTTACATTATGAATACACATACATATGTTATTACTTCACACTTACATCATGCCCCTTATCTGATAATCCTCAAATGTGTTTAAAACATTAATGACTTTATCCTCACAGAAGCTGTTGGAAGCATTTTCCTGTTGATTTTATTCCCCTCCTGAGCTCTCTGGGCACACAATACTACACTGTACCTTTTTGGACAGTGTCTGTCAATACTATGGAGAAACCATCATTAGCAAATTCACAATAATTAAGAAGTCACCCCAGAAAACTGAAAACTGCACTGTGTAGGCACCCAGAAATTTCTTATATGCTGCAGCTATCATACAGCCATACCAGATTCCTATCAAATCCCTCATAACCCTAAACCAGAGCTGGTTCTAATGCGTTATACATCACACAAATATACCATGAAAGGAGAAAAAGCCATTATTTCAGAGAATTTACAGCAAACAGATTAGGCAAGAGAAGGAAGACATGATGTGATTATAAAGCCATAGGTTAGTGGTATCTACAATTAAAGCTATTAAGACACTGGCAAGTTCTCTTCTGCCCCTCTTGCAAAGATCAGTTATGTGTGAAAGCCACCTAACTCTGTCCAAATGGCTGACTCACAAAGGGGACCTTAACAAGATAATAAAACCCACTCTTTTTCACAAGGAAAAAAAAAAGCCTTGGAATTATAAAAATTGTTTAATTACATATGGCCTATTTAACTGAAGTTTATAGAGACTAGAAAAGACTTTTAAATACCGAGGGCAGGACGATTTCCCAGCATATTTTTCTATAAATTATTAGTATATTTAAAATTTACATTATTCCTCATAGGAAATCTATATAGGTAGAAGGCATTGGCAAAGTTGGATTTGATAAACAGAAAAGAATATTTCTTAAAAAAACCTGTATATCAGAAGTTAAAATACCAACTGAGATAGGATTCATGCTCCTCTTAAACTGAAATTTTGCCTATGGATATATATCCTGGTGAACTGACAAAAGAGCTGCCTCTCCCATCAGTGGTTTGCATGCTTTAAGCTGTAAATAAATAACAGTTCACTTTAAAGATGCAATTTATAGTTTTTTTCTATAGGTTGAGACAGAAATCTCCCTTCAGTAGACATTCTTAGTGAAATATTTCATGAATTACTTCTAGAAACAGATTTTCAAGCAGCAGTAAAGACCTCAGTCCTTCAACTATCTGAGAAAAAATGTCACACATGATTTTACTTCATTTTGTATTTGAAGTTGTTTTGTACATTATGTTCCCATCTTTATCTCTACCAATGCATATGTCAAAAGAAGATAAACAGCTATCTTATCATCCTCCCAAAATGTCAGTCTCCAGGAGGCTATCTTACATCTGGTTTTCAGTGTGCTTCTTGGAAACTGGACATAAATGATTACAGGCAGCTCTTGGAAGGCTTTGGTTGAGCAGCAGCTCTGGTCAGGCTTTGTAACATAAGCCTTCATCCTTCACTTCCAGAGTTAGTGTTCACCACTTGAATCCAGACACCAAAAACTAGAAGGCGGAGAATCGTTGGATTATAATAGGTTTGCATGGAGTATTGCTATGCTTTCACAGAACAGGAAATAGTATTATGCCAAGTATTCAAAGTGAACATTTTATTGCCAGCTCCTGGAAGCTAGAGCGGAGCTGTTTCTCTAGCTCAGCATACTTATATTGCATATACACATATGTGAATTAACTGGAGTAGTGCTCATTAGGTCACTTAGATTTGTAGTAGGCACATGAGTATTTACTGGAAGGAATATCATATACATTTTATTAAAGGTTGGGTAAATACACCTGGGCTGTGTATTTCTTTGTGCTTCTGTATTAATTCATGCATTGAATGAAAGAGACCTGCAATTTTGGCTTCGATATTTCTTTCTTGTTTCCTAGTCTATAGCCTCCCTGTGACAATTCCAGTACTGCCTAATGTGATAGATTTTTAACTAGATTATATTCCTATTTCTATAAACTCCATCAGTTTCTAGGACACAAATTGAGGCATTGCACTTCTCAAACTGACATCATTCAATGAGATTCCAAAGATCTGTCCTGGCTGAGGCACTGAACACGTAATTATTGTGAGCTACTGTAAGGAATAGCATTGCTGCAAGCTCAGAGCAGGCAACGTTTGTATTGTCATAAAGTGAGTAAGTGGTATCAGGAGACAAAGAAGTGACTTGGGGGGGGAAAAACCAAAATATGAAACAAATCAACACAGAAACATTATTTTCTAATCATGTTTCTGGACTGTAAAATACAATTTAAAGTTGGATATGATACAAAATAGCCCACACTGACAACATTTCACAGACTGTGAATCATTATAGTACATTTTTCCACATGACAGCACATAGGCTTTCTAAGTTAATGAGGAAGAATAAAGACTAAAGTGCTGCACTTGTTGACCATGGAATCAGAACCATAGCCTAGTACATCACTTAGTCATACAGAACATTTTTACTATAAATGAAGATGCATCAGTATGATTGTATTCAGCATGTCATAGCAAATGGATACATTTACAATACTTCAAAGATATCTTGCTCCAAAATCTCATGAGAACACACTTGTAAATTTACCATTCTTATTCTTTTGCTTTCTATTTCAAATCTGTCTGGACAGAATTGTACTTAAAGACTTATTTACTTAAATGAATATTTTATAGGCCTTGCTAAGTCAGTCTTCAGCCAAGAGTCCATTTGCTCCAATTTTCTTCAAACTTGTTCTTGTTTTCAGGTGTTACATAATAATTTATGTAATCCATAAAACCGCTTACCTATAAACAATTGCACAGATGGGGTTCAGTAATGCCTCTGCAACTGCCCATAAATTGAATGTGGCAGGAATGAAGGAAAACTGTCTATAAAGAATCCTCTCAAAGAGTTAAAGCAGAGACTGGAACCAGAATTAGTTTCTGTACAGAAAATACTCTGGTAGCATGTGCAATCTTTAGAATGCAATTTAATGTACATAACTTTGTACCTTGAACCACTAAGATGCTTAAGTATTTGGGGCGTCAACAGTGTATTGGAGAATGGGCAAGCAATATGTAGATAACGCTTTCTTCAATTTATAGCTTGTCAGCTTTATTCTGGAGAAGATTTACCAACCACAGTTGTAACAAATGCAGAATCTGTACATTCTGAAGATATTGAAAAACACCCATTTTCACAGGAACAACACAGGAAAGGATGTGATCATATGGGTTTCTAGCAAAACAGACAGGGCAGATTGTAATGACCTAAGTGTATTGTGAGACATATACAGAATATAGTTTTGAACTAACATAAATATATTTTACTGTAGAATCTGTTATTCTACACTAGTTTCAGCAAAGACAAGTCCTCACCTGACAGTGAAATGAGTTAGATGACTAAACACATTGTCCAGGCTGTTTTTCATGATTTCAGCTTATACAGATACAGAATAATTTTTTCAGGAAAGGACATTCAGAGGTCTCTATTTCAACTCCCTGTTTAAAGTAGGTCTAACCTGATCAGGTGGCTCAGGACCAAATCCAGTTGGGTCTTGGAACACCTCCAAGGAAAGTGATCCCACAATCTGTCTGGGCACCTGCTCCAGTGTTCAGCTATCCCTCATGGTGAACTTTCACTCCCTATTATACAATCAGAATTATATATATTCAATTTCTCTATTGCCTCTTGTTATATTGCTATGCAGCCCTGAGAAGAGCATGGCTCTGTCTTCTCTGCATCCCCTGATCATGTTGCACAGAGCAATACGGTGCCTTCACTTGCCCTTCTCTATGCTAAATTGACCCAGGTCCCTCAGACTCTTGTGCCCAAGATTCCAACCACTGCAGTGGGATTCTGTTCCAACAAGGAGCCCAAAACTAGATACAGTTACTGAATTACTTGAAATTCAGTAACTGTATTTCAAATTACACATTTGAAAAGAGCACTGTTTGAAATAAAACTTTAAGTCATGCCCTTAAACGAAGACAGCATTCATATCATAGATTAATTTTGAAAATCTCTATACTCTTTCAGATTGCATTTTCATAAGTATTTCAAAGATTCAAAATCAGTCGAAAGGAAAACAACACATTGATTAGAATTTTTGAATAAAGTATTATGTGTCATAAAAAATACAATTCCAAATAATGCTATGAATGGTAATATGCCACCAGAATTTAAATAAATCCCGATTAGACATCTTTTAGGCACTAGATAAGTAAGACATCAAGACAACTATTCCACAAGATATTATGACTGCTAAACAGAATCTCTATGGAGACCACTTCAAAGGCCAGTTTCCTGCATCCATAAAATCAAGTTTAAATTATGTTCTGCATGGATCTTTTTTTTGTGGTACTGTTACCATGAACAACCAAATTTCATTACAGATCTATGAGCAATTGTTTTCCATTTTTTCTTGAGAGTGAAAAAAATAAGCTCTTTAAAAAGGTTTTCATTTTTCTTTTGATTTTACAATACTAACACTAATAGACATTAAAGGTTAGCTGAAAAGGACTGATAAAGCATTTCTATGAACTTTTATTTCACCTCAGACTTAGAACATAGTATTTAATCCTCTATATACAAAACTTCCCTTGGTGCAATTTGTTATTTTGTCTATGAACAAAACCTGCAGAATCAGTTTGAATTATTCTGCTTTTTCTTTTTTTTTTTCTTGCTATATCCAGTTTCACAACTGTGATAAATCGACTTTAAAGCAAATAGTGAAAGCAACAGACCTGAGCTGTCTTTTCACTGGAAGTCAGATTACATATTAACAGAAAATAAATTAAAATTATTTAATTACAAATTACTTATTACCAATTACAAATTACCATCATCTCATTAAAATAATAAAGTAATGCTCAAGCCTCATTATTTGAACATTTGGGGATTTGTTTTTAAACCATTTCCTCTCATCACAGGTCAACTTAAATGGAAGTAACTTCTCAGAACCACATATAGTTGTGAAACAACAGGAAAACTGAAAGCATGTGGGATTTGCAAGGCCCTTCAGTTCATTCCTACTCTTCTTTAGGGCTCCCCAGAAGAAAATCAAGACTAAGCTCTGGCAATATTATATGACTTTACACCAAGAATTTTCATTAAGAATTGACAAATTTTGCAGATTTTCAGATGTCCTTCACCCCAAATGATGCATTTCTCCCAGGCACCAGGATTTAACTTTCAGTGTTTTTAAAGTTTCACACTTCAGGTAGGCCAGACACAGATAAAACATTTACCTCCTTCTACCTTCAGTGGCGACTGGCACTGGACTAAGATGTTTCCTGTGTGCAGTAATTTCAATATGCAATTCTCAGAGCTGCAGAAAATTGTTTACTTCCTTATGGTACAATGCTGAATATAACTTAGAGCAGATGAAGCTGTACTGGTACTGTAAAACACTGAAATGCACCCTAATCTTGACATTCCACAACTGTGACATCAAATGAAATCTTACAGATAGCTGTTCAGATTTTCAAAATATTTTCTGGGTGTCCTAATCCTGGAAGTTTTAACTGTATGCACTCAACAGCACTTCTATTAGTGAGCTCAAGAGAACCAAGATTTCATCCTCTAGTTCAAAGCATCTATACTGGATTAATCACAGCAGCTAATTTTAGGCTCCTACACATAACCTTGCAAGAACAGCAAGTATTTATTAATGCAAGCTTTTCTACAAAACTGTTCTAATTTTTGTTTTTTAAACAGCAACAGAATAAGAAAAAAAAGCATTCACTCTCTTGCTTTCTCATTCTGTTGCTGTTTTAGACTCTGTCACAGAAACAAATTGTTTTCAGCAATGCTTGTGTGACTAGATCTGTGCAGATGTAACAGGACAAGATTTGCCAATCCTCTATTACAGGAAAGCATGAAAACGAAAATCTGCAACATCTCTTTGGAAACCTGATTTAAATTTTCTAATCTTAATGTTTTTGAAAACTAGTCTAAACAATAAAATCACAAGCACACAATAATTTTCCTTCCAAACCAACAGAGTAGACTGCCTTTCCAGTCAACTGAGCTCTTTCATCAAGCCATGCCACCTCTTCCCCCTTTTTTGCGCTCAGAATAAAACTACTATTTTGTAGAAGTCTATTTCCTGAAGTGCTAAGATGAGTAAATCTTAAAATGCATATGTTCGTGTACAAAGGTGATTTTCACTCTTTCCAGTGACTGCTGTTCACTGTATAACTTAAGATTTGCAAAAGTTTTATTTCCTGAAATTTAATAAGCTTATGACGTTAGTATTCTTCTAGCCAGTTCCTTGGAAAGCTGGTCTTCAGTTACTGGATTCACATTTTCCTATTCTCACATTCTCAAGTTTTAGAAGTATGCAGAACTAAGAACTAACTTTCATTTGCTTTAGATCATCTCACCAAGTTTGTTTATGTTTAAATCAACCTGTCAGTAAATAACACTATGGAACCTTCTGACTTGCAGAATAAAGACTATATATAATTTCAATATGAAGCAATTAATTTTGAAACAGGTGGGGTCTTCTTGGGCCAGCATTTGTGTTAATCTAATTTGGTGTCATCTTGAGGGCTTTCCACTCAACTTTGCTAACTCCACCTTTTCTTTCATGTTCCCTCAAGCATCTGCAGTTCTCATTCTATCCAATATAATTTTCTAATACCCAAATTCTTCTCGGCTAATACAACCATCTGCAACATCTTACTGATACCTTCCTTTACCCTCTGCATATGTATATAGACCTCAAACTGCTACTTTAATCACATGTATCAAAGCCCACATGAAGTTTCTATAACCTTCCTCCCGATCTTGGTCTCCATATCCAGCTGCAGGCTAAATTAATCTCTTCACTATTAATGTAGTTTTCAGGAAAGAAGTAAGTAGTCCTTTGAAAATCTGTATGAATAACAAGAATGTTATTTTCATCTATTTTCAGCTGAAAAACTGTAAAGAGATTTCTAAAATGCATTGGTGGTGTTCCTCTTCCTTGCATACACAATGTATGGTCACACTTCTGATTTCACAGTACTGTCATCTAAAAAAGCAGATGCATCTAAATACGGAAATGTCAAAAAATTTATTTTTTTTCATACAATAGGAATATATTCATTTTTTTCTTCAAGTTAATTAGCTTTCCTATTTACAAGGAAACTCCATGGTTTTTTACCATGGAAAGATTATTACTTTGGTAAAATATCAAACAGAATAGATTTGTAACATGTTGTAAATAATTTCCCTAAAAATAATATTGGATATATTTATCTTGGATACAGCCAAAAGCTTAACTGGACATTAAATTAACATTCTCTGAAGAGTTACATAAATGTTAAAATTTCTTTCAACTCCTGTGGGAAGCAAGAAAATAAGCACTGTTATTTCTATTTTATGGCTAAAGAAACACAGACAGAAGTTAAGTGACTTGCCCATAGCAATGCCGTGAATCAACGTCAGTGCCAGGACTAAAATTTATGAGTTCCTTTTTCCCTCCAAGAATGCTAAGACACACACTGCTCTTTAAAATATATACTATTTAATATTTATTACTACAAAAATATGCACTGTGCACCTGGAATTGGATTAGTACAAATATGAGTTAAAGGTTTATAGTCCTTTGCCATTAGGTGAGTTGGTAAATGGATAGAAATACTCATTTAGGTACTTCATTACAGCTTTACAATTATGCATTTTAGGTCAAATTAATATTCTGCTAATCATTTGCCTTGCCTTAAAGCTCCTCTCTCCTTAGTTGAATGCAGTCCAGTGATAATCACTGGCATTTGAAAATTGTTGCCCTTGGGTGGTCTTCATTCCTAACACAGCTATCTGTACACCACATATTTCAAATGTAACACTAACGTACCTCACTTCTGCTTGGATCAATATTTCTATTTATAAATAATGTTAGGGATTTTTTATTCATGTGAATACAGTAGCACCTGGAGACCAAAACTGAAAGGATGGCAGAACTGCTGAGTAGCACTTAACAAATGCACAGCAGGAAAGGAATTCAGGTGGATGAGAGAAAAAAAAAAAAAGTAAAGAGCAAGCAAAAAAATTGAAGCTGTTCATTCTAGAAGTCTCAAAGATGGTAAAAAATTTAACTGTACTTTCTATTGACGTTATCGTTGCTTAATATACAGTTTTGCCCCTCAACTGACATGCATGCTTCTTCCCTGAAGTCGCAGGTACCAGATTTTCCTTCCAAACCTAGGATGACCCTCTCCATAGGGTAACATGGAAAAGTTCAAAACACAGTTGCAATTGTCAAAGCTGTGCCTGGGGAACTCTCTAGTGCTGGCCCAAAGTCTATGTGCAGTTTAACACATATGTAACAAAAATTAAGCACCAAGAAGAAGTTTATCAACGACTGAAAAATGTAAATCCAGATAAAAATGCAAAGGAGCCAGCAGATTCCATTGGCATAGATTATATACCTAAGATTAAATATACTTTGCTGCATTATGCTTGCAATATTTCCCTCAAACACATTCTTAAAACAAATTAACCCTCAGCATAGATTTATTTCACATAGCAGCTGGCACTTAATGGTGTATGAAAATGTAATTTGGAGTTTAAATTAAATCTTGTTAAAATTCTTATCTGTGAGATTTACCCAATCAGCTTGAAACATCAGTTAATCAATGAAATAGTGATAGCACTGTGTATAAGTACAGAAGTACAGAAAGTACAAAAGTACAGAAAGTACAAGACAGAACAATCTGTGGGTACTACATATTTCAGTATGGATGGTTTATATATCTGCAGGAACTTCATCTTGCTACAGGGGATATGACATGTGATATGTTATATATTCCTGCAGACAGCTCAGGAGGATCTTCTCAGTACTGAATAGTTGTGAGACAAGAGAAGGAAAACAGGGTTTGTTAAAGGGAGGCTGAAGGAAGTGACAGCAAAGAAATGCGTTCAGATCAAGCCAAAACATGCAAGGAAAATATTACAACAAAAAGTCTCAAACAAAAGAGCACAAACGCTGAGTCACAAATTTGTTTCCTACAATTTAAAAATATTTGAATTTTGCCTGGCTCTGCTATTTTGCGGGAACTCAGGAATATCTACTTCTTTACCTCTATACCTTCATAAACAGTGCAGACTCTAAGTAATGACAGCAGTACTACCTCTTCGTACTTATAACAATGCAATTTAAACCAAAAGCTGCCTCTAGCAAAAAACAGATTTAAGCACATTTAAGCAGATTTAAGCCTTATATTTTGCCTTCTCTCCTCCACTTCTAAACTTATTCTTTTTCAACCCTGCCAAAAATCAATAGAAACTAACAATACAATTAAATAAATATGCAAGAAATACTCCAAGAAATTGTTGCCTTATCATCTTTACATCAATAATGTCATTTAGATTCCCTGGTTTTACCTGTTTACAAAATAGCCAAAATGTCTAAACCTTAAGCATCTAAGTGCTAAAACAAAACAATACAGTATCTTTGGGGTTTAGTGTATGAGATTGACCAAATACTTACACTGTTCATAGAAGGGAATAAAAATTAGCAGATCATTACATCTGAAAGGGTCAGTGATTTCTGATGCTGAAGTAAAGTTCAAGAAGTCCCTATACAAAACATGGACTATGAAGATTACCCACCCCATTGTGGGGCTGCTTCTGTGGATCCAAACCCTTCTAGGCAGAGCCAGTGATAGCCCCTCAAGGGAAAAAAATTGTCACACTACAGAAGGATCATATCCAAATGGAGACAACATGGCTGTGGTGGAGTTATTCCGAACAGTCTCAAAAGACTGTTCATCACTACTCTCAAGAGTATTCTAGCTTAATGTTACAGTTGTATTATTATATATAACCTAAACATTATTTAGGTTAAATGTTAAATTTCATTGGCCAGTGAGGCAGGAGGGAAGGTTCAATTAAATATTATACAGATGGCTATGCAGCATTTTAAAAGTCCTCTCAGACACACTACAACTCAATCAATTGTAATTAAAAAAAAAAATCATACCTTTAATTTAGCAGGAATGTAATCCTGTTTTACAGATGAGTTGGTGACGAATGTAAAATCACATTAAAAATACTTTATAAAAAAGGAACTTGTAATTTTAATATATATTTATACACATTATAAAAGATCCTCTTTTATTTGACTTCTCTTTTTCAAACCAACAGCATACCAATCCTCTACATTATTGTTGTAAAAATAGAGAAAAACCCCTCCAACATTAAATTCATGAAACAAAAAAAGAGTTGGCAACTTTTACCATAACTGACATTAACCTTACAGGAACACAAATACCTGCGACAGAAGGCACTGCAAGCATCCCATGAACATGAATAATTAATTCATTTCACAGCACCTCTTGAATACAGTTCTTCATCTCATAACAAGGTGCTTCAAATTTAATTACTTCATATTTTACATTATTTTTGCTGTTATAAGATAAAAAGCTATTTGGCAACCTGCCTGCTTTGATCAAAGTATCTGATTTAAGAGAAAAAGAAAATGAAAATTGAACATGAAATTCTTTGGCAACTAAACCTCCCGTATGCACAAACATACTGGATTTCTTAATAGCATTATTTACATTCATGTCTGTTCCTATACAATAGCAAGGATTTGTCTTTACTTTTCCTTTGTAATTTTTTAAGCACCTCTTATCCTGGCGCCTGAAAGTTACTGGCATAAATTAAAACACAATTACATCAGAATTTTAACTGCACATTTCTTCCAAGCAGCAAAAAGAGACAGTTTGGGAAATTCCATCACATATGCAAACATTATTAATATTTCTCAAAACTCTGTATGCAGAGGTTTCTTGTAGCTTCCTATATGTTTATTTTGTTGGATATTTTATGCAATAATTTCTAAATCTAAAGAAAATTATAAGAAAATTTTGTGAGCAAAAAAACAAGATTAGTGGTCCCCATCCAGTTCTGTGTAACTCAGGAAGGGAAAACCTTTTCATCATGGCCAACAATTACCTTCTTCAGATGTTAGTCTCCTTTGAAAAGAATGTTTCACTGTGTGTTGGAATGAAAATCTATTTAGCTAAAGGGTTCAAATATAGAGGAATTGGTGTCTTTAACACTAAGAGANTTTACTATGCATGTTTTGAAGTGGTGGTGCTTGGAAAAGAGTTCACATGAGTTCCTGAGGCCATGAGTTCATCCTAGCACCGGTCTTTTCTATCTGTTACGTATCAACACGTGTTGTACTCTTTTATACTTTTTATAATTTATATACTCTTTTATACTCCTTTATATGCTATACCCCAAAACCCTATAAGTAAAAGAACTCTTCTCTGCTTTACCTACATAAAGTTGTCTTGGAAAGTTTTTTTTCCCCCTTCCTTAAGGCAACACTGTCCACCACATTCTTGGAGTGTCTTTTGAAAAACAATTAAAGTAAACGGCACAGACATGTTCATTTGGAATAATAAATTATTATTTGATTACCACAGCTATCACTAAGTTACACTCAACAAAATTCTAATCCTGTCTTCTGTACTTCTTCTATACTACAGGAAGTTTTCCAGCCTTTTCAACCAAAGACATTTTTCAGATATACTGCTTTTGAAGTATCTGTGTGTTTTAGGGATGAAACCCAGGAATCCAAGGAGAAGAGAATGAACATGAAACCCATAGCATGGCTATCTACAAATTTCTGGAAATGATTCTCCTTAAGCTATAACATCCAAATAAGCGCATTTCATTTTGAGCAGTAACCAATAAGCATGGCAAAATAATGCTGTGTTGCAGAAGCTAACCAGTATCTTTATTCTTTACCTTTGAAGAAAGATGTAATTAGGAATATTCAAAAACTGCAATCCTTTCAGACACAAAGATGAGGCTGGCCTTGCTCACTATCCTATTCCTGCTTTCTCTTTTGCTCTCCTAGACCAACACTGCATCGCCCCATTTCCTATTCCCCAACCCCACTGTCCAGTGCCTTCCCCCAGCACAGTGGTTGGCACTCTGCATATCACCTTCATAGTGTAAGTTAGTTCTCTATGGGTGCATGTCAGTATTTTCTGTGTATGTTAAAAACTAACATTCAGAAATAATGTGGAAATATTGTTTTTAAAAAAGCCTAGTGAGAATGAACAGGGAAAAAAAGGGGAATTTAGAGCTGTTGTCTGTGTTTTTATAAGTTTTCTGACAAAAATGAAAGGATTATTTGACTTCCAACCTCAACATCACATTACCAAAGACTAAATTCAGGCACAAGAGCAAACAAAATTAAGATGGTTGCTACTGATTTTTCATTGATGGAGGCAGGCTTTCCTCTCTTCCACGATGGCAAAGCCTTCCCTCAGTGATCTGCAGGGGATATATTGCTTATCATACTAGTCTCAGCTCCATACCCTCTAAAAATCAGCACAAAAGTCAGAACTGCAGAACAACATAGACTTTTTCTACTTCATAAACTTAGAAATATGACCTTGTGTAAAACAAACAACATTTGATTCCTCCTTGTGAATTTCTTTTTCTTATGAGACAGACTTGTATATCGTCTCTCTAATGCCATCATTCCTTGCCTTCAGCTTCGTACAATAAACTTACAGCTATTATTATTTCAAAGTTATTATTATTTCAAAATGTGAAATTTCATAACTGAAAACAGAGAACATTTATGCTGATGAAACTGCCTTCACAGTAAGAGAGCTTTCTGTAGTATTATTTCTCCTATGCTTTTTGCTTTGGAACTTGTTACTCTGAAAAGACTTGTCAGCATTAAACTTTCAAAAAGGAAAATTTATTCACTTGTTCCCTTAAGAAAAACCCAGGATATTTTCCTTCGAGTGATCAGCCACAAAATCATTTTTCTTCACCTGTACACAAAAGTGAACTTGAAAAGACTGGGGGAAAATAAGTCTAATAATGCAAAGATAAAAAAAATAAACTCTTAATTTCAGCATATTTTGACAGAATATAGTTCAGGGCCAGGAAAAGCAAGAGATGTGCAAATGTGTGTGTCCTGTTAATGAAAACCAGGCAGCCGTTTAATAATAAGATCACAACACTGTCTCATGACATCAGAGCTCAGAAAACTCTTAGGGTTTATATCTTTTCACAGATAAGTACAAACTGCTCCAAGCAAATGATGTTAATTACTGTTACTAATTAAAAGTCTAGACAAGCTAGATCTCTCACCCTGGAATGTTTTTGCCAAATAGTTAATACCTGCAGACTTCAGCGTGGGTGATGGTCTAGTAACACTTGGCGAGTTACGTGAGTGCAGCACTCGCAGTTGCTGGAGCTTTGTGTTAACTTTGCACCTGCACGGGGCCCCTGGCCTCGAGAGCCTGTGTGGGATCAAGTGCTCCTGCGACAGGGGTCAGTCAGCTGTATCAGAATCAGCAGACTCCCTCATAACAAACTCTCTTTTTTGTTGTTAATTAAGACAGTACCAAAAAAATAAAGTTACTTATTCAGTCAGAAGGGCTGAATGCTCCCAGTAGGTAGTCTTTTCACAATTCAATTTCCCTGATGGGACTTGAGGAGGAAATGAAACAACAAATTGTGCTCCTGATGATCTAAGCAGAAGCTGCAGTTCCACAGGGAGTCCTGCTAGGTCAATTAGTTCATCATGCTAACAGAATGGCAATACAGAAACCAGTGTCCCAACAACAAAGGTTTGAAAAAGTGAAGTTCAAGGCCCAGTTGTAAGGCAGTCTCCAGTAGATATTATTGTTAGGTTCAGCAAAAGCACATTTACTGAGTATAAAACCAGGGCAGCAGTACTGAAAAGCCAGGGGAATATGCCCATACTGCAAGATTCATTCATTTGAATGCAGCAGAAGCAGCCCACCTTTGTAAGATCTCTAATGAACACTCCTTGTACAAAAGAAGTTCATCTCATCAAAATGTTTTCGTCTTAAATCACTTATTCAAGAGGTAAGTGCCTTTCAGCAAGCCTCTCTCTGAAAAGTCAAAGTGCAGTGCTGCACCTGTTGGGTTCTTTTTCTTTTAAAGCATTTCGATACTGTGTAACCTCAGTATTATTTCATGTTCTATTCCTATTGCATAGTATTATTTTACAAATATGTGGCAAAAATAAGTAACAGGACTTTTCTTATTATACTATACAATAACATTGCAGTGTAATGGACAGCATTTAAATGACATTTTTTAAGCCGCACTGCAAGCAATATATGAACCTATGTCAACTTTCTTTCCTTTATGTTTTGAATAAGAACTTGATACTGCAATGCTAATTTTATAAATTTCAAGCACTGTTTCTGATGCCAAAAGAATAGGTTTCAAAAGAAAAGATGGTTGGTCTAACAGTCTGTTTAAACTCCTACCTTTCACCTATACTCCTGTGAATGTCCCCAAAATATTCAAGCACCCATTTTTTTCCTTTAACCTATAGAATATGAGATCAACAATTCTTCTGAGTTTGGGAACAGAAAAGACTAAATTTCAGGCAGCTGTACTCTTTCCATCTGCATATACTGCTGCAAAATAATTGTCTTACTTGAACTGGTCAAACATGAGGCAGCTAAAGCTGCAGATTGCTGTCAATCCTGTTGTGTTTATAAAAAACTACTGCAAAACTTTAGATATTGCAAGGTTTTGCAAATATAACAAAAAATTAATTTTCTGCTTTTTTTCCTATACTGGTCACAGTTGTAAACAAAGCTACGTAAAGAAAAGTGGGTTATTTGGTTTTAGTTTACTTTATTGCTATCAGCTACTGCAATATTAGACCTTGATGCTTTATTTACAGAACTCCCCACTGACAAAAGATAGCGCTGCATAATGAGTACACAAACGCATTTCAAGAGCACATCTTGAAAGCTGTTTTTGTAAAAAGCCTTCTGGCTGCAGTATTTGAATGTACTGTATGCTGACAGTCAGTAGGGGCAACAACACAGATGTGCTTTGTTTGGCTCCTAATGGATTCAATCCCGAAGAGCATTAAAAAGAGAGAGAGTGGAGAAAATTTAAGCTTTACCTTTTTATGAAACTCCGATCACTCACTCTCTTTCTCTCTGCCCATGTGGGTTGAAATACGACAGAACAATAATAGAGTCTATTTATGAGAGAATGTATTCTTGTTTCTTTTGAAAAAATAATTAAGCTACAATATCTATTCAGAGAAAACTATCTTTAGACTGTTATATTTAATTTTATTGCCTTACGAAGAGATTAATTTAATTTTAATTTAAAATCATGCACTGAAGTGTTTAAGTGAAGACTCTTTATGCTGTCTGTCTCGAAATAGAACTCTAATTGCTTGTAAGTCCTGCAGAGGTTTTAGAATTTGTTTTACTCAATTAGCTTTTTCTTATTTAAAAAAACCTGTATTTACTTGCACATCTTGAAATAATTTGAGCATTTTTACAGAGTAAATACACGTGACTGTTGAAAGAAAGTCACAGTAGATGATCCATCATAAAGTCAGCCCTAGCACTTAGAGTATGAATGGTAATGCTGTTGCCAGTAAGATCATAATACTAAAGATATCAAAGAAGCACCTTTGAACATGATTGTCTCATTGTATGCTGGGAACCTGCATTTTGATCCAAGCACAACCAGACTATCATTACACAGATCTGATTGCTTATACAGCTGTTCTGATATAAAACTGAAACTAGTAAGTAAGGTAGATATATGGGAGCAATCGCTAACAATTATGTTCTGTGAAAATCTGATCCCTGTGAAGACTGCTGTTTCAAGCACCTCTTACCTTTCCAAGAGGAAATGATTTCAATCACTTTGTAAATTTCTCTGGCAGGAGGACTGATGTGACAGCACACACAAGATGATAAAGATAAACCTTAGCTAGACTAAGGTTGACTTAGCAAGACTTAGCTTGACTTAGGTCAATTAAATTCATCCCGATAAAACCAGATCGTCTCTTCAACTAAAAGAAAAAAACATTCCATACACAAGAGCACAAGTTCTCTTCTCTACTAATTCTCTTAAGTTTTCTTACAAGGAAGAGGAGAGATTCCAGAAACTATAAAAAGGCTGCTGTACTCATTGTAAGAACATATAAGTGACCTTTACAACTGATGATACTTCCACATGACAGCTACCAGGGACACTAATTACTGCCCTACCGTCTTCACATTTGTGTGTCTATTAACAATTCTTAGCTCGCTGGACTTCAGACGATCACTTTATTTCTATCTACAATAGATTCTGTACTCAAAAGCTTCATCTAAGAACCACTCCAACAACTGCTTCAAAACATCTCTCATAAATGTCAATTGCATTTGGCATCATTTTAAATGACAGCTAAACCATGCAAGTGGAAACTTCCTCTAAATAATGAGATAAGATGTTGGGAATTAATTAGAAAATGCTCTCAGTCCTAGATTCTCTGCTGTTTAGTAGTAAACGCAATTTCACCTGATAATGGACTTTAAATTCAGTCCAGCGTACAGAGAAATTCTCTATAAAAAAAGCAAACATAATGAATGTCCTCACCAATGGACTTCTCAAAAAAAAAAGCTTTTGTCAAAAAATCCTGTCTGATGGACTCATCCAATCAATGGACAAAGGCATTAATAGAAGTGACTTCTGTAAAGTCTGTAGTTCAGGCAATGATATTATTTTGACCTGGAACGTAAAAGTAATTCTTTGAAAAACACATTATTTCTAGTTCCAACATTTCTAAATACTATGTTGGAAAAATGGAAAGAATTAAATGAAATGAGATCTAGAAAGCAGGCTCTTTAATAACAGTACTTCAGATGCTCAAATTGCATACACATCAGAAATTTTGAAGGTCAATTAAACGCTGACACTATGAAAAAATTTAAAGAAGATCCTATATTTAGAATCTGAAGATAATGTATAGAAAGCAAGGTGCATTTTTAATAGTAAACAATAAAAAAAATTAGAAAACCTACTGGGGAAAAAGCAGCTTTTCATGATGTCTTTGCATGAACAAAGCTTCTGTTTTAATAAAATTTTCTTTTTAATGTCCCTTTTGAAAACATACCAAGAACCACTGAGATACTTAAGAACATTAGACTAACTAGCCAATTGAAATTTTATGTTCCTTACCTAAAACATCCAGTAAAACTGCCTTTTATAACCAACTAGCAGTGGACACACAATGAAAAATACAATAAACTCCCTAAAAAAAAATGCAAGCATTATGCCAAAATGTACTATTTGTCATGCTTATTAATTTTGGGGCAATGAGACTAGTGGGATTTCACTTGGTGGTCTCAGCTCTTCTCTATTTTCATGCCTGCTGCATGTCCATATCACACAGTGTTCCTATTGTTCACTCAAGTCATTTCATGTGTCAAAAATATTGTGATGGTTCTTGGATGAGTCACTAAATTATATTGGTTTACTTTAAGAAAGGACTGAAACACTGATGTAAATGACAGCTTGGAATACAGATATGATTTCATAATATATAAAATATCTGCTTTTGTTACATGATTATCATGCTAATTATGTATGCAAAACAGAGTTCAACAGAGGAACCAGAATTAGAAATATTTTTTTTAATTCATATTAGGATTTTCAATCTTGAGCTCAAAGTACATCCACAAAATTAAATGTGTCATAGTAGAAGCAGAAAAGCAGCAAAACCCGATGTAAAACCCCAACATCATTACATTTTCTGCAACTATCAATGAAGCAGAGTAATAACTATGTCCTTTTTACGATTTCAGTGTGAATAATCTGGGCCACTGGATATGCAGGCAAAATTCACAGGTCTTTCTCACACCCATCTCAATCTGGATTTATGCAGACTACCTGCAGTCAATGATAGAAGCACACAGTCATGTAGTTTGGTCCCTTGCAATCTTCATATACATTTATGGAATATACCATATTTTCTTCTATATTTCAGATGGAATTGGTAAAACCTACCTCCTCCTTGGTTTTTATATATATACTTGCATTTTCATTTTCCCTACAATATAATCAGAATTCTATTAAAAGAATGCAGAAGATTACTACTTTTCAGAGGCACCCACACTTGCTTTCAAGAAAGGAACCAGAGCATTTATCCAAAACTTTTTACAGGCTATTTTTAAAGATGCAGATGTAAATGGAAAGAAATCTAATACTAGATGCTTAACTTTGATTCTAGTTTAAAAGAGTTAGAGCAAAATGCTAAGCACTAAGTAGTGTTGTAACACAGAATTGTCAAAATACTTTTAGAATTCAGAAATGTTTGTGGGTTAAGAATTGCTGAACAGAACACTACACCAGTTCTTTTATGCATTGCATAAGTATCCCCTGCAGTGCCATAGCAACTTTTTGATGTATTTTTCAAAAGGTTTTCAACTCAACCTACCAGGTGGCTTTAGGAACTCAAATTCATGTGCTGTAGCCCTGTGCCAGCAGTTATCAAAGAATGCGTGGTATGCATCCTAATATTCTTGCTGTGGATCAGTCTGTTTCTATATTTGTGTGCATATGTATGTGTATTTCTATATTCATGGTCCAAATCTTGTGACACTGAAAATGAAATGGTGTTTTACTACAGTTATGTACACAGCAGTGTCTCACCAATGGAAGTTTTTCAAGGAAAAACATTACCTATATTGACCAGAACATCTTGAAAAGCAAGCTATTCAGTTTCGACAGGTTTAATAACAATTTTAGTTTTTCCAAAAGAGATGTAAAGTTTGGTTTAATGCTAAATCAATCAGTGCATGTAGTTAAACAGAATAATTCTCTCAGTTTTCTACCTTCATACAATGAGAGATTTGACTAGGTTAAATATTGCCATGGTTTAAGCCCAGCTGGAAATTAAGCACCACATAGCCCCTTGCTCAGCCTCCACTCCCTCTGCTCCCATCCTGGTGGAATGGGGAGAAGAATCAAAGTAAAACTCGTATGTTGAGAGACTAACTTTAATAACTGAAAATAAGTAAAACACAGTGGTAACGGTAAGTGATAACACTAAGGATAATAAAGAGGGAAAACCAAGTGATGCACAATGCAATTGCTCATCAACGACTGATCAATGCCAGACCCCCCTTCCCAAACCCAGCTCAGCACCTCCTCCAGGTAACTTCTCCCTGCTTATATACCAGCCATGATGTTCTGTGGTGTGGAATATCCCTTTGGTCGGTTTGGGTCACCAGCTATGCTTCCTCTCAGTGCAGAAAAAAGTCCCTGGCATATAAGAAACACAACTTAGGAAAAAACCGAAACATCAGTGTGGTATCAACAGCATTCTCATTCCAAATCCAACACATCGCACTGTAAAAGCTACTGAGAAACTAACTCTACCCTAGCTGAAACCTGCAAAAATATTTATTTAGTTCAGGTATGTAATATATTGAGAATAGTGCCAGCAGAGACGACTATTTGTGTACAGAAATTACAGGAGATTCTCTGTCTGGCTGTTCTTTCTATCAGGGAATGAAAAAGTGAGAGAAAAACATTCTGAGCTGCTTTTCTCTAGTGTGTGAATTAGGTGTGCTCTCTAGTTTTAGATGGTCTATTCTAAACTACCAAAAAGTTTGATCTTTTCTTTCTGTGTACCTGAAGTAGTCTTCTGAGCTAATAGCAACTCAGTGTCCTTTCCTTAAAAGTCCCATTTATCATTTGACTCAGATGGTCACCACATACAACCACACAAGGGCGCTATAAGCGGCAAACCAGAGCTTCCTCCAAGATGTCCTGAGATATAAGGAAGAAGGCAGCTGACCTGTCCTTAGTGGGAGTCCCCATATAGAGAAATTAGAGTCAAATCCAAAACTGAATATCCTTATCAGCAAAATTTATACTTACTCTAAAACACAATACATTAAGAAAAAGCATATTAGTATTAACAAATGCTTAAGTGTATCTTTATTTAAATTATTAAAAGGAAAAAAATCAAGTAGTCTGGTATTTTATTCCTGAGCTTTTGTAGTTCCCTGAGCTTCCAATAAATGTATATACAGTATTAAAAATAAGAGTTATCAAACATTAAAGGAAACTTTGGTCTCCATGCTCTATCATGGGATATTGATCAAGTTCCAGAAAGTAATTATGACAATCTACTTGTAATTGGTTGTATCTGGTTACAGCCAACAATCAAATCTCATACAATGAATATCAAACTCTCCTTGACTTCAATCCGAACAGGAGTGAGAATGAGAGAATGCTCAATGATGCCACAGCAAGGGCAGTGCTTGTTGTTAAAAGCTTGTTGCTCACTCTCTGCAGGTACAAGAAACTGAAAAACTGGGTAAATTTGGTAACACTGCAATCTGTAGTATAGAATACAGTACCTCTAGAAGTAGCAGCAACTAGACCAGGAAGCTTCCTGGAAAGTCTTTTTCCAGAAAAGGTAAACACAACTCCTTGAATTTCGTAGAAAATAGCTCCCACTGAAGATATGCTATAATACCTGTGTGTTTGCACTTGAAATTTTGACTGCTGAAAACTATAGCCAAGCATCTGGGATCAAAATCTGCTTCAGCATCCATGTGTTACTACATATTGCTATATATCAACTGTGCCTTTGCAGTTTCACCAGTTAATATAAATATCCTTCATTCGAATTTATTAATTTTAATGACCAGCTCATTTAAAGCTGGACAACTAGAAAGTACTTCTTCACTTCCAAAGCTGCATACATTTAAGACGCCAGAGGATAGTACTTAATAGCCCTAAAAGCTGAAAGGAAATAACTCAGTATCCAAACCTCTATGAATTAACCACCTTTTTCCCCCTGTCCCCCTGCCATGTTTATTTTTTTTCAGAGAGTCAGTATAAAGTTTCTGTTAATAAACACATTTTTTAAAAGTGCATTTTAATACAAGTAAAATTTTATCAAATACATTACATTAAGGTATATCTATTACTTAAATGTAGCGCTTTTGGCAACATATGAAAGCCTGCAAAGATTATTGAATTCTACATTTTGTATCAACAGATTTGAACTATTACTACCAGGTATTCTCAAGGGAGACAGACAAAAACCACACACTGGAGAATAAAGCCTTCACCTATAACTGCAAATAACACTGCTTGATCCCATTCACCTGCTAATCTCGTGGGGTTTTTTTTTTTTTTTAGCAATTGTCCATGTGAGTTCTATGTTTTGCCAAAATTCACTAATTTTCTCCAAGTATTTTTTTCCACCAGTGTAAGATACATTGCCCTTTCAGACTAATGACAAAGACATCATGTATCAGGCTGAAAGTTAGTGCAGGTAATATGTGGTTGACACAGAGAAATCCACTCTCCACTATCGACAGTTTTTTTGCCGGCAGTCAGCACTTAAGAGCTGCAAAGCCAGAAGGTAGTTTGGTACTCAGAGAAATCTAACTATGTTTAGCAGAAAGTACTCTGCAGGCTTATGGGGAAGTGTATGCAGAAATAAAAAATTGAAAGTTGTGTGCAAGACTGTCTGGACAACTAAGTCCAGCACATTAGTCTAGCAAAAAAAGCTAAAGTAGGATTAAGTCAGAAATTCAGTGGTTAAATTCAGTTTACAGTGGTCCAGAAGCAGCACGATCTTTTCTTAATTTTCACAGCCTGTAGTTTAACACCTATCCTGATGAGTGCCTCCACAAGGAATCGTCAGCCAGCTGAAGGAGGTGATTGTCCCACTCTGCTCTGCACTGCTGCAGCCTCAGCTTGAGTGCGGTGTGAAGTTGGCACCACAACAAGAGAAGGATATAAAGCTACTAGAAAGCATCAACAGAGGGCAATGAAGATGGCGAAGGGCCTTGAGGGGCAGTTGTACGAGGAGCAGCTGAAGTCACTCGGTGCATTCAGCCTCGAGGAGACTGAGGGGAGGCCTCATTGCAGTTACAACTTCCTCGTGAGGGGCAGAGGAGGGGCAGGCACTGATCTCTTCTCTGTGGTGACCAGTGACAGGACCCAAGGGAATGGCCTGAAGTTGAGTTGGATATTAGAAAAAGGTTCTTCACCCAGAGGGTGGCTGGGCACTGGAACAGCTCCCCAGGGAAGTGGTCACAGCACCAAACCTGACAGAATTCAAGGAGCATTTGGACAGTGCTCTCCAGTACATGGTGTGATTCTTGGGTCTGTCCTGGGCAGGGCCAGGAGCTGGACTCTGATGGAAATAATTCTTTACTGTGAGGGTGGTGAGGCACTGGAACAGGCTGCCCAGAGAAGCTGTGGATGCCACATCCCTGGAGGTGTTCAAGGCAAGGCTGCATGGAGTTCTCAGAAATCTGGTCTAATGAAAGGTGCCCCTGTACTAGTAGATCTTTAAGATCTCTTCCAATCCAGGCCATTTTAAGATTATTCTGTGATCCCTGTGTGCCTCTTCCAACTCAGGATATTCTATGATTCTATGAATCATTTAGTTCAAGTATTACACATACTATGTGACACGTGCTCTGAAGTCAATCCGAAATTTTTTTTAAAAATAACACAAAAGGCAGCACACATGTACACACTTGAAAGACATTGTAAAATCAGAGGTGAAAATTACATATCCCACTTTCCCTTTTTACTAATACATCAACCAAGTACCTATAAATATGCAACGCTAATCAACATACAATTCAGAACCATTTAGAAGTGGCTTTAAATGTCTGATATCTTGCTCTTTAGGCAGTCTGAAGAATGATATATGCACGTATTAAAAATTCTCAGTATAAAAAGCAAGTTGCTGAAAAACAATCAATATTTATGTTTTTCACTATCATGCCACAGAAGAATGTAAAAATGCACACACATATATAGTAAAAATAGGAGTATGCAAAACAATACTTAAGAATTATATTAACTCCTATTTAGAGAGCATGAAGGATCCCAAGATACATTTCAGTCTTATTTATATAGCAGAACATATATTTTAAAAAAACCCCAACCAAACAACAAAACAACAACAAAAAAGACCCCCAAAAACCAGTCATGGTTATTTGAGCTTCCTGCACTGGATGAATTTCACAGCTATTCCATTTTTTCAACTGTGGCTTGAAACCCACTGCTTACCTAGGTCATTGGAAATATGTAGTTGTGTGATCTATATGTACAGCTGTGCATATATTCAGAATCAACATCACTTCAGGTTTTACATCAGTAATGCAAAACTGCAGAAACAGGCATGGGAATGAAGAAATATAGCATATCTGCATGTTTACAGAATGGTAATAGACAGTGTTACATGGGTCTAATTGTTTGCACCTTTTATTTAATAACAAACGAAGAGCAAAGTTTCACGCCATGCTTAATCCAGTCGCAGTGTGAACTATTCTGTGCAGGGTCCATCCACGAATGTACAGCCACCTCCCCTGCATCAGGTGTAGCAGCAAATAGGCAGTCAGACTGCTGATCCATAGGAAAATTAATCATATTTTCTTTTGGATTGTCTCTGGGTCCAGCTCAGTGTGTGCCACCTTCTCTGTACCAGGAGCACAGCCACAGGCTCAAGAAGCAAGAGGAACAGCACATTTTAGAAGGAAAATACCTTTATTTTGGATCCACCAACATGGGAAATTATATCCCCAGCAAAAATGAACCAAACAGCAGACCAAATGCAGCCACAGGAATATGCAGTAGTAAATCACCAGAACACAAGATCAACGGCAATGATGTGCTAATGCACACTGTGCTCATAATGTTATCCACTGAAATGCTATTCACAAAAACATACATTAGAACAACGTCATCCACTGTGCCTTAGGACCACACACACTTACACCCTTTCCTTTCTGAAATTAACTGGAAACCACATTATTCAGGTAATACTAGTGGACTTAATTCTCCCATGAGTGCCTAACTTCATCCAGCTTTTGCCCTGCTTATGCCTCACTGCCAGAATTTGTAACAGGTTTTGGTTTTTCAGCATGTGTACCTACACCATATGTTGTGAACTGTTAATAAGCTAGAACAAAATACCACAATATCTTCAACCCGTGAGTGTCTGGATTTAAGCCAGTATACTCATGGGAGAGACTTTATAGAATAATCAATAAAGGAGTAAAAAAGACAGCACAGCATCTCCTGTAGAGGAGGGTACTGAGGGCACACAGTTTAAAAACAATTTAAAAACCATGCCAGTAACGAGAAAGGAAAAACTAAAGTGGAAAAGGAAACCCAAAACACATCCTCTCAACAGAGCTTCCAGTGGAGTAGGAGACAAATCCACAAAGTATAATTTTTGGCATCCAGCTGAGATGCAGTAACAAACTCTCTCTAAGCACTCAGTGCTCTGCATCAGATAGCTATAGAAAAAACATAGCCATTCAAGAGTCCAAGACAGACCCAGTAAACAGTAACCAACTATCATATATCTTCATTACAATCAGTTCAGGCCTGTTCTGCTGCAGGAATAACCAGCATGTCCTATTCCTGACAGAGGCAGGTTATCCCCTAAGAGCAGACACACTTACACTTTCCTTAACAAGGTGCACAGGAGCTCATAAGCTTGCTTTCTTGCACATCATGTTACTCCTATCAGAGCTGCTCCCAGCTCCAACCTCTGCCCACTACAAAGGCACTAAGACCACAGTGCCACTACCTCCAAAATCAGAAGCTCAAATAAATGACTCCTGGAACATCCACACAAAACAGATCTGTGAAATGACACCAAACCTTACAAAATTATTCCGATTACAGAAATACAGCAGGATGGCTATAGTTATCAAAGACTTTTAAATATAGAGAGGATAACATTGAAGCAAAATAACTGGCTTCAAAAATGTTAGATTTGTTAGCACATACTATAGTGACATTAGTTTGTTTTGTACTTGCAGAGCTGAAAAAAGGAAGGTCATGATGATCTGCCAGAACCTAACAGCACACAGACACGAGAGTGCTGCATCAGAGGCCTCATCCTTACTCCAATTAAACTGTGACACAGCAACATCGATTTTAGTGTACTCAGGGTGGGATCTCTGTAGGAGTTTCTGTCACCATTGACCCAAATCAGAACTCAGCTGCATTGCTTGAAGCGAAAAGCTGATGTCCAGTAATCCCAGAAGCCCTCCACAGTAATGCATTTTTCAGGAATATTTTCCGTGTAAATATATCATTTGTTCAAACTGCACTTCTTTTCAGAAGTCTTTAAAAAGATCAAAAAATTTCCTGTAACATAGAATGATAATTTCCTTGTGAATTTTTTTAAAGATTAAAATCTTACATATTGAAAATATTCTGCAGGATTTAAACATACATAATAAATTATTAAAGGAGAACCCCATTTTAAAAATAAACACAAACCCAAAACTAAAGTCAATGTATACTTCAACATAATTTCTCCAGCGTTTTCAATGCATGCAACATCTACACAGGATGGCTGAGTTAGAAAAAAACCACAGTACTTACTTCTCTGGTTTTGGCCATATGCTTAAACAGTCATTACCAATTTTTGTCATTTCAAGATCTAAACTCCAGAGGAGGTAAAATGGAAATATCCAGTACTCAAATGTAATCATCACTCAAGTACGGATTTAACAAACTGTATTTCAATGATTTGAGGTCCCAGTACAATGAACAAACAAAATGAAATTATTAACGGAGTTTTTCACAGTTATTTGTTAATTAATCATTGTATTCAGAGATGAAAAGTAGTGCCACAGGACATTACCAGAATACTATATCTGATGCATATGCATAGTTTCTTTTCATAGATTCCTTGTGGCAGTGCTACCTTTTCAAATCCTGCTCATGTTTCATATCACTGCACACCAATGCACAACCACAATTGTGCTATTCTTTGTACATACTAAGGGACATAGATAAAGTCTATACAGTAATCTTCTGGTATTTTTTAATATTACAAATTGTAGAAGGAAAAACCCCACTGTGATCATTGAACCATATCATGATCCTTCCTAGGAAATCTCTACAGAGATAAAGATAACATAAACTAACCTTTAGAAATCAGATGAGGGCCACAGCTATCATAACAATGGTAGCTGAATTCAAATGCTGAGTCTAGAGGGAATAGGACTATAGCATACTCCACAAATAATTTTTTATTTCTTTCTTTATTTAATCTAAGTGGAAATGGTCTTTTCAAGCCTCTACTTGAAAGCTGGAGGGAAAAAAATATAAATATGCCCAATGGGTTCACTAGACTGCATTTTCTGATTTTTTAAAAAAAATTCTAAATCAAAAGATACTTCAAAGCTCTCCATTTAAATTAACAGATCACTGCTGTACTAATGTATAACAAGTTTCATCACTGTCAACAGGGCAACTTACGAGCTATTTGTACTTAAACATTATTATGCTGGAGACTAGCAGCTTGCAGCAGAAGCAGAGCATTCTGCCTTCTACATATTTTCAGGGACCTGATGACACATCAGCCTGTGTAGAAGCTCTACCTGGTTTCCTTTTTTAGCAAAAGGCAAAATGGGAAAAGCAGTCAATTTATTCTGATTTTCAGAGAATAAGTCTTCTCTCCACAAGCTGATACCCTGAAAACGGAACATCTGAAAAAAGAACACAACTTTGGCAACCGTAGACATTTTTATATGGAATGGTCAGGGGTGAGGTAAACACATTGGTAAACATATAGTGTTGCATCTATATTTCTTGATTCTGAGTTGTTGTGAATGTGCATGCAATGAAGGCAGTCATAGAAACCATGACATGAGAAATATGACACAAGTAGTGAAATAACTTACTTGGCATAAAATGCCAGAAAAAAATATATCTTCCTGTAAATATGCAAGAGTGTCTAATCACTACAATCTGATTTTTTTAATATGCATTGCCATACATTAGAAACGTTTAACCTTGTCCTAATTATTATTGACTGTCTCTGATTTAAATTCAAAAGCTACACAAAACCTTCACCTTTTACCGTTATTAATATGGAAATTTAGCATATAGCAGTGAAAGATTTTTTATGCATGTCCATCAGCATATTTATAGGTGCCTAAATATAAGCAGCTTGACGGGTTTTGTTCATAACACCAAAAAATTCTTCTGTCAGCAGCAAGAATTCATTGCTTAAAAAAATAAATTACTAAAAGATATCTAAATTTGGAGCTGGAAATCACTGTCACATTGAAAAATTGCATTATTCTATTTAGAAGCATTCATTTGAATAAAGTTTCCAATTTGCTAACTGAAATGCTTCCCCTCTGCAATCTTCTTCTAGTAAAGAATATAGATCGACCATGAGTAAAATGGTACTAACACATGAATGACTGTACCTAAAGGAACTCTTCTTAGAGACCAAAAGGAGATTCCTTTCTTGAATGAAAAAGTATCATTTTCATAGAGCATAGAAGCTACTACATGTTTTAAGAACCTTCATCAAGGAGAGGTACATCTGTTTATGCATCATCGGTTTGAAAGAAGTCAAAGTGTCTTATGTAATGGAGAAATACTATTGAAAAAATTGCTAGACTTTTCTTCATTTTTTTAAATGTCTCCCTTGCACACCCTTAAATGAGCTTATGGGCGTCTCCCAATACTCCACAGTGTTTATGAATACATAAACAATGTATTTAAGATCTGAGCAGATGATTTGAGAAAAGCCGAAACAAAGCATGAAGCAGGGAAAAAACTGCATCTCATGTTACTGTGATGGTGGAGAGGCCACTTGGCTATCTGAGGCACTTTGCACATTATTAAATTTGAAGATGTTTTGTCAATACAATTTGCTGATAACACAGAGGCAGTAGATACCTTGTGAAAGGCCTTATGTTTTAAACCGATTTAACTAATGTTGCTCTAGGAGTATTGCAAATAATTAAATTTTCACTGGTGAAAATGCATTGGTGTTTTTTTCCCTCAGGTCAAGCAAGAAACTGAAGTTCTATAGGAAGACGTTCTTTTGCCTCATAGACTTTGATGGAGCTATGTCAATTTATACAGTCTAATGATGTGGTTTATTCATTGCCTTTTTCTTTTTTTCTTTTTTTTTTTTTTTTGGGAGGGGATGTTTTTTTCCGGTTTTTATCCCCTATGGTGAGAGGGTTTCCAGATAAAAAAAATTGCTTTTAACTTCAAATTATACTTCTGGGGTAGAGCTTATCTCTTCTACCAAACTTTTCATCACATTGTTATAATGTTTTGTAAGGCTGCCAGATCCACACAGAGATGAAGACCAGACAGCCCTCATACAATTAAGCATTCTTTGGAATATCATTAAATAAATTAACTTAAATTGACTTTGGGATAACTATAGAACAAAAATCCACAAATCATTAGCAGGATAGTTTCAGGTATCACACTCTTTCTAGTTCTCCTACTCATTCTTCATGAGAATAAAGTAGATCCTAAGTAATTTAAGTGCCTTTATTAAAAATAACCCAAATATTCAATGTAATTTCTATGATCTTGAAAGACAGCCTTACACAGTATAAAGCCAAAAGGACCCCTGTTGTCATCTCACACTCCTGTTCATCACCATCCTCAGATTTGTTTGCAAACTATATAATTCTAATGAGAAGTGCCACTTATAATCCTGATTTTAAGTTAGAATCCATTTACCTTTTTAAAAATTAGCTTTCTTACTACAACTTCCTAGTGTTTCATGATGTATCCAACACCCACAGAGCTCCTCAGCTAAAAAGTTTAGATGCAAATAATCTCTACTTGCAGATTAAAATTTACTATTTTTAGCAGCTGTAGTTTACCACCATCCTCAGTTGAATGAAATGAAAAGAAGGTTGTGATCACCACTGATTTTTTGATATTTAATGAACCAGGTTAGGAGGTTCGCAGTTGGAATTTAGTGGGTCGTAGCAGCCATTGACCACTGTCTAATGATACGTGAGCGTTTAAAGCACAGATTTTCACACTTTTCTCTTAACTGCCTATTACTAGTAAACATATCATTTCATTTTAAATTCAGAAGGCCACTTGCTGTGTCTTTTGTTGACTGTTCTGGGTATCATGAGCATTAAGTTTTGTCAGGACAGAAAGCTCACTTACAAAGGAGCTGGGATGCGAGCAAAGTCATCATGTCTCTTTGTTTTCTCCCCAAACTAGTTTTCAGCTGAAACAGCCAAAATCTCTTCCAGAGCAAGCTCCTATGAAATAGGCTCCTGACCCCATTAAGTGTTAAGAGCAAAAGGATGAAATGAGTATGTCTAGCCTCTGTAAGCTCTTTATCCAACCTACTCATTGCTGAGCAGGTTGATGATGACTAGATGAAGATGTAACAAAAAGTAAATCATCACTCCCAGGCTTTCCCCCCTCTCTAGAACTGCTGGTAAAGCCGTTTGCTAGTTAACAGGTATGAACTACTTATCAAAAAGTTTTTGAAAATGTCAATAAGAAAAATCAACATACAACAGCCATAAAATGGAACAGAAACAACATCAGGGTTAAAGAAAACTGGATTTTGTTGGCACAACGTACAGCACACAGAACTAAGAGCTGATTAAGTAAATTAATCACTTATGCAACCAAGTGGAACTTTAACTATGGAGCAATAAAAACATCTCATATAAAGGGCAAAGGCATTCAGGATATCCAGTAATTCAAAAGACTGTTAATCTTCAAACTTGATAGTTAGAATGAACCTCCCCTCTTTAAACCCTAGGGTTTAGTTATAGCTCGTATGAACTGCTGAAATGAGAAAATGCGAGGCATGTATTAAATATCCCAGAGGCAGCAGTACTTAGTCCTCCAACAGCCATTCAGACTAGCTCTTTATACCTGAATGCTCCAGTGAACTCTTTGTGTTTGCTACACTAGATGGTATTTTTACCATGACATCAACAACTATATATCATCCCTCTTTTTCTCTTCTTAGGTGGACTTTAATTTTCTGCACTCAGTACAGATTCATCTGTAAACCTTCCCTTTTTTTAAAAATGGTTTTCATTCTCTTCAGAAGGCAAAACAAGGAAGTGTTAAGAGCGTATACCTTTAATAAATTGCAAAGAGAAAATTTTAAAATAAATGAACAAAAGTATCAAGTTTATATAGAAACTACAAAAGCCTGAAGAGTTACACTTCAGATCAGAAAACAAACCCCACAAATATTTATAGAGGGAAATATGCCATCTGAGTTCAACAGAATGTTTAGCAGCAAAGGGAGCAGCAAAGGTACCTCACTGAGCTTCCAATGAATGTTATGTGCACTTCCATAAGGTAACTAATCTATGCTTCTTTTATAGTCAGAGAGCAATAGAAATTTATAGGATGCAAATGATCAAAGCAATTTCTGATTTTATCAGTATCAGAGAAATGATACCCATTATTCATGTATACCTTTGATTCCTTTTTCTCCCAATTGACTTAAAGGGAGCTTAGATGAATAGCTCTAATTCAGATGTCTTTGTTGTAGAGAACAACTCTGGTCCTTAGGCTTCATGAGAGCTTGCCTTTCCAATCCAGCAATTAAATTCAGTTGCAAAGTACAACAACACTTAGTTATGAAAACTTCTGTTTATTTCAATAGGACTTTGACATCTATGGGTCTTAGTGCAATCACACTTCAAGACCACTAACTTCATCAGCTCCCAGATCTGTTCAGGGCCTTGCACACACACAGAAACAAAGAGAGTAATACTCAACTAAAGTGGCAAGAAGAAAAAAAAAACCCACAATGTTTCTATCAGGTGTTATCTACTACTTATTTGGACTAAAGAGAAGTTTTATATCTACTTTTAAGGGTAGATGAAAGGATAAATCTAGAGGGCATTAATGACCAGAGGTTCTTGTTTATAACCTGTAGACACAGAAATTCCTTAAATATTCTAATTCTCCTTACACTAATCCTACTGAATTCTCAAGTAAGTTCAATGCATTTAGGCTCATGGCTATTTATTGCTATCACTTATAATAAGTAAATAAATTTAGGTCTTAATGCAGCCAGTTTTCACAGCTGCTTTAGCAGCAAATCTAAGGACATACAGAATTTAAAAAATGCCTTAAAACTCCCGAAATAGGTGGTTGCTATTGTATCCTATGTGAAAAAAAAAACAAACAACAAACTACAATCACTTAAGTATAAAAAATATAAAACCTTGAAAGAGCTCAAGAGTAGAAGGAGGCAGTTCTACATAATTTTTTGCTTGAAGTCAACTCCAGCTCATTTAAGTATCAGTGATACTTCTCCCACCACCTTCACAGGAGGTACAATGCCCCATCATGCAAAAATTTCAGTACAAATAAATACTTACTGCCTAACAGCAGATAAAGATGTCTTATAGCCTAAATACAGTATGGCACAGGCACCTGGATCTCACTCTGTAACAGATACCACAGCTATTTCCATAAAACCCCTCCGTAAATTCATCAGAAAAGATGGGGGGAAAATCATGGAAAGTGACAGTATTTCACTGAGAAATAAAAAAATTCTAGTCACTAGACATACATAGATACACATCTCTATGGTTTAGTGAAAAAAACCCCAAAACATTCTTTACCAAAATTTTCATGAAACAGGGTGTGATCATAAGTATCAATGAAAACAGATTTCTCAATTTTAACTTTAACTGAAGATACTATTTTAAAAATGTCATTTATCACCCAAATTAATATGGATTCCAAAGATTTTAATTTGCTTTTGTGAAATGTTTCACTATGATTTGCAAATGCAGTATTATATTTGAAAGAAAACCAAATTGAATAGTGATGCAGAGAAAAAAATGGATAATTGCAACATCCTGTGCTGATGTCAAACCCTTTCCTTCAACAACGTATTCACCATTTCTCATGGACAGAAAACAAAGTCATGAACAGAGATTAGTGAAATACACCACCTGGCTGAAGCTGGTGCCTCAGCACCTTCTATTAGCTAAGCTGCAGCTGCCACAACATCCCATATGTCATCTGATGCAAACAGGAATCAAAAGGCATCTTAAAAGAAAGATAAAGAGACACTTTTTACCAAGGCCTGTAGAGACAGGATAAGAAATAATATTCATCTTCAAAAGAAAGAGGGTAGATTTCAATTAGACAAAAGAAGAAATTTGTTTTTGATGAGGGTTGTGAGACAGTGAAACAGGTTGCCCAGAGGATTTGTTGATATTCCATCCCTGGAAGTGTTCAAGGCAAGGTTTGTATGGGGCTTTGAGGAACTTGGTCTAGTGGGAAGTGTATCCACGACAGGGAGGTTGGAACCAGAGGATCTTTAGAGTTCCCTTCCAGCCCAAACCATTCTACGATTCTACACCACTACAGAAAATGTGATCCTTCAAGGAACAATAATTGCAAAGACACCCCCAAGGTAAACTTTGAATTAAAAAAAGCATTCTCTGAAAGTAAACCCAGCTTTATTTAAATATAATATGTGTTTTTGATAGGTAACTTGGATTTTCAGTGAAACTTTCAAGAAGTTTCACAACATACCACTGATGTACTTCTGAGTTCTTTTTCTCCATGTGATAAGATGATCAATCCTTTTCTTTTAAGGCACAATAATAACAACACTTTGAAAATGAAGTTATACCTAAATTTATGAAAAATATATTCTCTCTCAACTCACAATTTATCTGTTTTCTACCTTTGAGCAGTCATCACCTCCCCCCTCCATGTTTGTGACACAGTAACACTATCTGACTCCCGGAGATTCTTTCTTTCATTTGAAAATGATGCCCAGGATATAGAAGTACCCAGCAAAAAAGCTAGAGCAAAAGACTAGTGTGCAGTTGACTTGATGGTCCTCACATAAACACTATATGCTCAACTCCTCCTCATTTCCTGAAGAGAAATGTTTGTGTTTCAGACAACCAAAAATTCTTTTCAACAATATTTATTTATGTACCCTTAATTTTTCAATAAAGATGGGACCCTACATGAATTCTTACATAGGTCATTTAAGCTTCCTGGAAGCAGATCAAGTTCTTCCTTTTCATGTGTGATTTCATAGTAGACTTCCTTTGCCATGGATACTTTGGGAGATGGGAAAGTTATTTCTTCACTGTGTTGGGCAGGAGAAGCCTACAACCCATTCCACAGAATGACAAGGAAAGCCTCTTCCTGTACCCACTTGAAGTTCACATAGCCAGGAAACACAAACTGTCACATGACATACCAGGTAATCCTTTGAGTGTTATCTTTCCAGCCCAACAGCATTCTCAAGCAGCCAGCTATTTCTCCCCAACATCAGCCCAAAATACAACTGTTGTGGTTTAACCCCAGCAGCCACTTGCTCACTCCCCCTACCCAGCCCTCTCTGGCAGGGAGGAAAATTGGAAAGAAAGGAAAACTCAAGGCTCAAGATAAGAACAGCTTAATAATTGAAACAAAGTAAACCGTGCCAGTGATAATAATAACAATAACAAATGTAATGAAAAGGAGAGAGAGAGAGGAATAAAACTGAAGTAAAACAACTGCTGCACACTACAATTGCTCACCAGCCACTGACTGGTGCTCAGCCTGTCCCCGAGCAGCAACTGGCCCCTTTCTGGGTAACTCCCCAAGTTTATACACTAGGCATGACATTATGTGGAATGGAATATCCCTTTGGCAAGTTACAGGAGGCTGAGAGCTTCACATTACAGCCTTGGCAATATAAAAGCAAAAGAATCCAGGTCAGTAAAACAACATAGTTTAACCTAATTTTGGAAACACCCTGAATCTTTTGTATGCCACTGAACAAGTTTCTTCATGACACGTCACTGTTTTCCACCATAAAACAGCCATTTTTGTAGGGTTCTCTTTGCCACCTAGAAAGAATAGTGGGATTTTATTTCATATATTATTTATTAACTCGCAACAGCTTTCCCAAATAACTCTGGTAGGAATACTTGCATGCTGTATTACTAACTTACAGAAACTAAAAAGGGCCCAGTGGAAAACAGGTGGCCCCAATTTTACTCATCACTGCTGGACACAACTAAAACACAAGAGAAAAACAATACAAAGTTAAGAAAAGCAGATACAAAGTCTTCCAAGCTTACTTTCTTTGCTAGTGTAAAATCTAAAGCAATGATGATACATATATAACCCTAATTCTTTCCTCATTTTCTGTGTACAGACTGGCAGATTAAATATTTTTTCAATTTTTTTAAACATACAGAATATGCTATACATTATGCAAGTGTTTTACATTATGAAAAAATTACCACACATATTGGATTCTGGTTTATAGCATTATGCTTGTTTAGTCTGTACAGCTAATAGTTCTCTAATATTTCTCTCCCACTTAATAAAAAACTTAATCCCAAAGATTTCCCTTTATTTTTAAGTAGAACATTTCAAAATTGTATATGACATCAGAGCCAGAGCTATCCACAAAGTTTCACTTCATTTTACTGTTAATAATATCCATTTTTCTAGTTGTTTTACATTCATATGCATTTAAAAATATTTTTCCCAGAAATGTGCAGCACTTGTAATACTCTCCATCAGAAGTCTTTCTCCCCATACCAAAGCTGACAATAAAAGCAGAAGTATGAGATTAAAAAATTCAAATAGGCTCCAGCTAATGGAGGCTAAATCCAAGAGTAAAATCTGTGGCTCATTTTTTTTTCACTACTATTTGGAATCTATTTTAGTGAAGATTTTTTCTCCCTTTACATCTTTTGATTATTGAGAATCTTGCTTCCCACTGTTTCAGACAATGGAGGCTTAGAGAGCAGAAACAGTTTCAAGGGCTGGTGCACATTTAGCTACCACTTTTCAGCCCTAAAAGCACACACTAGCTTTTCTCTTCGTTTGGACAAAAAGACAAGGAGGCTAATTGAAAACTCTTATCTTGGCCCATTTCTACTGCTTTATCTCAGTTAAGTACAAAATACAGTTAAATGCAGGAATCACTTCATAAAATTCTGGTCTCTGAATACAGTTATACATAATGACAATTCTTTGATCTGGCCTTCAACATCTATCAATCCAGTTAAAAATGAACCTTTTAATTTGGCACACAATGAATCTTTAACTGCAGTTGTATTTTAAAATCTGAGCATTAACATCACTTCATTTGTAACTATGCAGAGTAATTACTGCCTTCCTTTAAACTCCTCCCATAAGAGTTCACAAACTACATGTTTTTTGGGTGCAGAGTGACTCATTTTTCTCTCACATTCATAGTGAATAGCCTATGGTTTGCAAGATTTTATTTCTGAAATGAAATCCATCCTTTTTTTCTTTTTTGATAGTTTGATATTTTCATATGTCATTTTTCTTCCACAGTGTTCCTATTAATCCAATTCAATCTTGCAAGGATGTGAGATGAATCTATTTAGAATTCAAACCAGTAGTATAGGTCAAAGCCACTAGTATAATCAACAAGGAAAACCAGAGGTAGACTCTCCTTCCCTTGCCAACATTAAGTATTTCAAAGGATATGCATGTGTGGGAAGAAAAATATGCAGTAACTGCAATCCCTTATTTTCAGTGATAAAATATTCCAGCTTTTCCTTTTCAATTGACAAAAGAACACTTTTTTTTTTTTGGTGGGGGTAAATGAAAGTGAAATCACTGATCCCTCAATTACAAAATTACACTGGGTTTGTTTTGAGCAGATTTTTTCTTCTACATAAGAAAATTATTGAATATTTTGTTCAAAGTACTGCTGTATTTACTCTGGGACAATTTTACGTTTTAGTTTGTTTGTTTCGTTTTGTTCTGGGTGGTACTTTGGCATGCTTAGGTTGGAATCAATGGAATAAGACCTTGCGTAACATCAGTGCAGAAGGGCATTTACTGAAATGTTACTTTCCTACTGACAGACCTCTCTGTGTTCAGGGCAATGACCCTGATGCACATTCCAATCTTTGCTGTAGTTAAGGACCGAAATCTTCTCGTATCTACTTGAACTTCTGCAGCCTAAGAGCATTACATACCTACTCCTGCTGGACTCTGAGCTTGTCTGTGGATGCCATGAAGCACCTATCACATGAGAATTTCACAAGTGTTAATAAAGTCTGATTGAAGCCTCCTTGCAAATTGTTAAAACTTTCCTTGAGAGATGATCGGAAACAAAGTTGGCTTGTATAAATATATATGGCACTATTCAAAGGTTGTATTTGACAATAAAAGTAAATTCATTTAGGGACTATATGTCATTTAAGACCTAATGCCAGAGAACTAAAGAACCTTTATGACAGGAAATTCTTAAGGAAACTCAGGAACACACACACACACATATATAATATACTACACATTACCATAAGAATTCTAGAAGCAAGTTTCTAAAATAAAAGACCTAAGGTGTATGAGATCATAGCTGAAAACAATCACCCAATGGCAAGATATTTTTAGGATAATGACTAAGTTGCGACTTGAAAAGAACACCTTAAAATACAGTTTTATCTTGTAAATAGAACTTCATTCTCATGCCACAAATTGGGGCAAAAAGAGAGATTTTCCTGCATTTTTACACAGCTGTGCTGCTTTTATTCTCATGTGTTTATATGCATGCATACGAAGTAGTAAAGAGAAATATATTCAGGGTTCAAAGTTTCCTTTTTGGGAAGTCACGAGTGACTCAACTCCCAATACAAAATTGTAATTCCCCCCTCAGCACTCATGGGGTTGGCTATATTATCTCCTTTTTATAATCCCTAATTCATTAATATCCTTTCTCTTATATATACTGTCATTCTTTCTGAGTCTCAGACTCTTCCATTGTGTTCTCCTACACTCTAATATATAAATGTCCCTGTCAGCTTTCCTTCTATACCATTCGTCTCATTTACACCTTATTGTTAGTGCATCATCTTACCTCTCTTGTAGATGAACAAGGAATGTTTTCCTCTTCTCACCTGGGGCATCTCTAAACTCTGGGGTAAAGTGTTCAACACTGAAGTCAGAGCTTCTGATACTATCAAGTCATCCCAGATATTCTTTTAGCAATTAATAATAATAAAGATAAATCCTGAGAAATAGTTCAAAAATGACAACCTCTACAATGGTTGGACTGATTAAAGATCTTGGGATCTTCTCTCTTTTGAGTTCTCAAGAGTGAATTCTCCTTAGCAAAGATACTTTATGTATGTATATAGACTATAACACTTTTGAGTCCATTTTGATATGGACTATCCCATTAGCTGTTTATTACATTAGTTATTTACTATTTATACAAAAGTCCAAATTGAGATGTATTTATTCTGAAAGTAAGGGGGTTTTGTGAAAATTCAGGTGTATAGCTCAACTCTTCTCACAGAATACTTACTGAGAAAAAAACAAAACAAAACAAATCCTAAGAGAAAAACCAAACAAACACTGAGATAGAAGCTACTGCAAAAAAAAAAACCTATTTTTAAATTTAGCTTTCAAAAGACTATAAAATAAAAAGTAACAAGTATCTGTAAAGACAAATTTCATTTTAACGGAAGTAGTTTTAATATGAGAAAAATAATCTTCTGAATACTCTTAAAAAAAAAACCCAAATAACCCAAAAACGAAACTGTTTTGCAAAACAGCAATCTATCTACTTTAATATCTACTGCAAGAGATCCATTTTCTATTTCTGATTTTCCATAAATATTTCAACTCCCTCAAATCTAAGGGCATGTTTAGCTATGCTTTGAGAATGAGAATTATTCAACAGTTTCCTTGTTGAATTACATAATCCTCTGCATCAATTATTTTCCCTTTCTTAGTTTCATATCCTCTGTGTGGATTTACATTACAGCATTATCTCCCTTGACTGGTGTGAACAGTACACTGCTCCCGGACCATCTTTCAAATTTTCATCCCTATTCTCCACTAAATTTTCTCTTTTCAAGGTCCAACCTCTGTACCTCTGTTGAACAACTAATCCTATTGGACTGAAAGGATTATACTACAGTCTTTCTAGTACACTGCAGCCACTGCAGTTCTTCCCCAAAGCAGCAATAGAAGCAGTCAATGGAGCTTCCATGAGGTGCCTGTAGTTCTACTTCGCACTCTCAATAAGCCCTGCCAGGTCTGCATTTCATGTGTAAGTTTCTTTTTTCCCCTCGAGAGTACATCCCTAATTCCCAGTAAAGGGCTGGATTTCTCCCCCATTTAGCCCAGCTTCTCCACAATGGTTTATGGGTCCTAGAACTACAGTTTAATATTTTCTGTATTAAACTATGTTTAGCACCTGTGGTTCTTGCAGCTGTAGTCATAGAATCCTTCCAAGTTTGCTCACACGGTTACAATTTTCCTGCACTAAAATTATGATTCAACTAATTCAGGGGAAAAAAAACCAATATTGAGAAGTTAATTTAGATACAGAAGTAAACAGGATTACATCTTAGAAATATACAGAGCAAGAGTACTAGGTGACTCTTTAGAACTCTAATAGGCACCACTCAAGAATAAAGAGGTTCCAGATTTTATAATGCTGCTCTTCCCAGTTGAGCACAACCTGCTATATCCAAAAATAGTCTGCTATACTACACTGATAAGCTATAATTTTCATAGTGCCTAAAAGAACAGTTAAAGGACTCAAGTAAAGATTTTTTTAAGTGTGGTTTTATCTATAGCAAAACAAAGTACTATACTGCTACTACAGTTGTAGGATGACAAAACTAAAATCTACACTCTAAGTTAGCAGAATTGTAATAGGGGGAAAAAAACTCCCACAGACAAAAAACTCCCCACAAAAAAAACCCAAAACCAACCAACCAACCAAAAAAAACCACCACAACAACAAAAAAAACCAAACAAAAACCAAAACCAAACCAAAATCCAAAAAAAGCCAGAGAATGGCATTTTATCCATACACATTTACAGAAATTGCTGGTTATTCCAGTATCCCGGAGCTATGCTCAAGGTAATATCCCAGGCAGCAGATAACGAACTGACTGTGGGATTCCTACTGATACAAAAGACGGTCTTATAAGACAGGGTTTTGATTTGAGAAGTTAGAAGCATTTCATACAATAGCTATGAATCTCATTCTGTAGCAAGACTGAATCTGGTCTGCTTATGGACTCCCATAAATCTTATTAAATTGCATCAATGAATAATTGCCAGACAATTTTCAGCACACTAACAGTGGGAGAAGTAGCTGGGATGTATTTTTTTAAAAATTATTCTAACACTTTTTAAGCACTTTTGTTTTCTATTACACAGTTGTTGGCTTACATATGATTAGACTTTACATGTAGCTATGTAAACTTGGGGGGTTAATAACCCAAAGTCACAAATCTTATTCTATCAAGTATGATGGAAATAAAAAAGCACATCCTAAGTCTAGCTATCTCTCACATTTCACACAGTTCTTATAACCAGGCTAGGAAGTTTCAGAGACATTTTGCTCTCCTTCATATCCTGGGCAAGTCGTACTGTTTCAGTCCAAGTTGATATGTTATGTTTGCAAATGGACTTAATGTCTTTTGGGAGAAGACTCGATCCCTTTGTTTCTGTGACCTAATCAAAAAGGTTGGGTGCAGGTCAAAAGAGACAATACACGTAATTTCCAATCCTTCAAGCATTATTCACTCATCTTTTTATAACTTCAGAACTCAATGCACAGCATCATGCAGTATTCCTAAAATACTAAGATTAGGGATGCATAACAAATACATATTTGTCAGTTACATCAGCAAAGGCTTAGCCTGAAGAGGAAAGGAGTAGGCTGCATGTCAGGAAAAAGAGAAAGGCACAGGGTAAATACATTCCAAAGAAACTGAAACATCCTGTGTCTGTGCCAGTATGACATTATTCCTGAAATCTCATGGAGCCAAGTCAGCAGAGACATCCTGATACATAGGACAATGGATATTTATAATGTAATACTTAAAATATTAGCTCAAAATAGTGGCAGAGAGAGAACTGAAAACCATCAGAATAGACAATAGATTAAATTATCATGTAGGAATTGCAACCTTTTTTTTCCCCACAGATCTTTAGCTCATACTACTTGGAGAACAGTGATGGCAATATCCAATTGCCTAACAAGAAAACACAATACCAGCCAATGTTTCACCTAATATTATGGCAGACTGTTCGTATTCTTTGTATTAAGGATATATCTACTACCAAGAAGGCATCAATGCTCAGATGATGTGCCTCAGCATTTATCATATATATAACATGCTTTATAAACCAACTGAAAAGATTTAGCACACTAGCTGCTGAAAAGATTCATTGGTTTAACACAACAGAGCAAATAAGATTATTTAGAACACTTATTTACAAAGATGGATCAAATTACATGGTATAAGTAACCATGGGATTTGATCTCTCCTGTTCACCAGCTTGCTCAAGCTAATAATGACTGATTCACTCTGAAATGTTGTACCAAATACAAATGATTTCTGCAATGTGAGAAAAGGAACCAACATCATAAAAGGAAGTACATGTTAGGGAAAACCTAGGTATAAAGAGCATCAGGTTGTTTTAGTATTAATCACATGCCATGTAAGACAAATTTAAAGGCACAACTTAAAGGCAGCGCATTCCTCAGTGTTTTAGCCTAAAGCAGAAGTTAACTATTAGTCAGGCTTTTTCCTTATTCCAGGATTTTTTACATCATCAAGTAGCTGCTTCTGTGGACATCTGATGACGTTACCTCTTGGTTGGTGCAGTGTTTGTTTTTTAGCAAGATAGTTGTGCATGCAACAATAGGTGGCTACACCACTGCATTTAAGAGGTCATTGGTTTAGCATCAAAAAGGTCACAAAAAGCAACCACATTGACTGTGATCCTTCTCTGAATCCCTAAGCACTCAACTGGTTTGACTTGGGAGGTAAAGGAAAGCGATTGGAAGGTTTTACTCAGTAGAGGGTTTCCAAGCAACCTTGCACAGTTGAGCAGCCTCAAGCAATGGGAACAATGGCTATCTTTGGCAAGGATCCATTAAAGGGAAGCCTGCAGCAACACCATTGTATTCCCATCACCAGTGGCTCTAAATACAAGCTACATTAAATAGGATAAGAAATAAAATAAAAACAAACCTGAGAATGGAGTGGGCAGACTGACTAATTTTTGGCATTGCTTTAATTAATTTAATTTAATTGCTTTTACTAATTCTTGCAGAATATAGTAAAAGCATTAAAATCCATTGCTTAGAGCACTAAACTTCATATTGTGATATTTCTAATGAATTTGGTGTCCTGTCTAGGCACAGTTCTGACATACAGCAAAGTTAACAAGGTGGTGTGAGATTGCCAGTCACTCACAATATGTAGCCAGTTCAACCTTTAAAGCTATAATTTAGATCCTTCCTGGGATACTTTACAGTAGGTCAGGCTCGGTCTTTTCCACATTCTTATCTCAAGCTTACAGAGGATTTTCTCAAAATCTAAGAATTCCAGCCCACACATTTGAGTGAATTGGTGGTGGTTCTGAGGAAACACAACTTGGACGCCTGACAGGTACTCAGTGGTTTTAGGCTGCAAGTTGCAAGATAGGTAGAAAAATTAAGGATATGGTAAAATATTTTTTTTATTATTTCTTACAGCCACACTTTTAGTGAAACTAGTAAAGGAAGTATTTCCTTTTGAACACTGCATCCAAATGATTTATGTTATGTAGGGCAACCGGATATGAAATCCTACAATTTTCTACCATTAGCATTTATGATCCATTTGCATAAGCCTTAAAAACTTGTCTCTTTCTTTTTAGAAAGAAGCCTGATGCTTTAATCAAAATGTTTGTAAAGGAAATTCAGTATGTACAGAAATAATTTAGACGATTTCATTAAATAAATTAATCTGACTGGACTTCTTTTGAACTTTCACAACTTCTGTGCAACTGATTTTCTTTTTAGCAAATAGGCAACCATAGTTAAGGATTTTTTGAGCTTTGCAGAAACCCAGAATCTTGTAATACCAAACAAATAACTGAAAATTCACAGTACATTTGGTACTACCATGAGGTCCGTATTTGGCATTAAACAGTGTGGTTTATATCCTAGAATGTCAACTGAATTACAATTCCACGAATAAATTATCAAATATAATTCCTGTTTTCAGCAGATATTTTTGTGATACATCTTACCAGAGCACTAAAATACCTTTGAAAGAAAAAAAAGTTGTGAAAGGTAGAGATAGTAACACTAAAATATCACAGATTCTCCTTTGAAAATAAAATTCTGAACTGATAGGATCAGAAAAGGAACAAATTACTCAGTTACTGTGCAGTAAAAATAATCTATAGATAAGCAAGGCCAATTTACAAGCCATGCTTGAAGCATTGTTCTTGTACCAGGAGAGGTGCTGAGCAGTGCAATTTAACGTTCATTCAGCCAAAACAAATAAATTAAGACATGTGTAATGTGAATACTTACACTTGTTGCCAGACCATTTTTTGAAAGTTCAATATTCTACTTTCAAAAATTCAGAAGTGGGAAAAAAATCAAGTAATTTTAGCAGCTGTTTTATTTTCATAAAATCCAAATAATAATTCATCAATTATGCTTTACATCTTTAGAACTATATTGAGTAATAAAAAGCATGATTTCTGATTAAGTTTTCCATTATGGAAACAAGTTTTCCTTGCATAACAAATGTAATACAGTGAAGTTTTTCCATTATTCCAAACAAAGGTAGACTATATCTTTCTCTACCTTTCTATTATCCTATTACAGCAGATGGTGATGATGCCTAATCAGATTTAAGAGTCTCATTCAGATCAATTTCTGCATTTTCTACCATCATTTAACCATTTGGATTGTTTGCAAACTCTCTTTAATATACAGAAAAGACTTTCGCATCAAGCTGTGCTCATTCAGTCACACACAGAAAAGCCTTAAACAAACTGAAGTTATTGCATAGCCAGTTGTTAAGTTATTATACTTGAAAACGCAACTTGCATAAGTTTGTAAATGTATTGAATCTTTAGTCTAAACTTCGGATATGGGGCTTTCTTTAGTGTCTTTCATCAGCGTAAATGGTTATTGCACAGTTGGATATTTTTGTCACCCGCTTTGAGCTCCTACCATCTAATCAGCCCAGAACCCAGATTAGGACTGTCACGTTGCATCAGGAGTTTACAGTGAGTGCTCACTAGAGTGCCTTTAATCCTCCAAGGTTTACTCAAATGTCACAACCATCTGGAGGAAAATGAGACTCCTTGCTGGGTCCCACTGACCACAAATTATTTGTAAGGGGGAAAGAAAAGACAATAAAAAGCAAAATGTTAAAAATTTCCTCCCCTCTCCCTCAAACACACCTACAGAACTACTTTTGATGTCATGAAGAAAATCAGGAACAATTTCACAACTTCACTCTAACCACTAAAACTTGTTAGATGTGTAAGTTCATTTTGTTATCACAGGCCCAGAAGAGCAAATAAGAAAATATAACGGGAATATGCAATGAGAACTTATCCTACGAGTTTGTAATTATTTTTGTAATATATAGGCATCTTGTTTGGACTAGAGATCCATTGTATCACACTGTTTGTCAAACACACTAAAGTTATATTCCATGTTTGGATAAAGCTATAGATTCTTTACTCAAGATTTTTTTACTCCTTTATAACTCAGAGATACTCATAAAATCACTGCAACAAACTTAAAGTGACATAAATATATATTAAGTAACTCATATGTTACGCAACTCATATTGTCTTAATTAAATTATAATCATATAATGGCAGGTTTACACAGCTTTTATTAGAAAGTACAAATCTGGCAAAGAGTAAAAATACATGGCATTATATCTTTGCCCATAGGTTTTACTTCAGAGCAGGTGAGGAGGGGGTTGTACATTCAATGCAAGCTTTTGCTGTTTGTAAGAAAGAAGTCTGGATATTGTTTTCCTTTTTAGAAGATACATTCCTAATCCTCTTCTCCAAGGAAAGCCATTTTCTAATCTGGCATGGACAAGACTAGGAAAGCAGCTGCATCCCCTTCTTTAAATAACTACATTTGCAGCTGTATTTACTTTCTATGCACCACCTACAGGTGCTTACGTGTGTTTACTGTTAGTCCTCCGTTTTAAAAATTAAGAAAAATAAGGAAAGAAATAGGTACCGTAGGCACTTTTGCTCCACATCTGCTATACTTGTCAAAATGTGTGGCATTCCTGTCATTACTTTCTGCTTCTCTGCATAGTATTTCACAGTTAAAAAGTTAAGGGAGTGTGAAAACATGTAACAGAAGTGGGGAGCTTCCCATGGCCATCACCAGAACTGCAAGAGCTTTTTTCCAGTTAACCAGGCACTGTCCAGATTTTGCCAGATCAGCCTAGTAAGTTTTTTCAAAAAAAAATTAAATTCAGAAGTAAACACTTTATTGCTTGCATAATGTATACCAATAACATCTTTGACCACTGATTTTTTGAAAGCTCACTTTCATGTCTACTCATTTAGATGCCATGGTATTGTTTTATCTCCAGAACTGACTACCAAAATATTAGGGTTGATTACTAAAGGTGTCACTGGATGTCTTGTAATTGCAATGGAGTGCCCCGTGTTACCATATCTATTTAGAAAAACTTCAGCCAAATTGCATACCTATTTGCAATATGTTCATTTAGTCATCTAAGCTTTTATTCTCTTCAGTGTAACCCTTGAACTCCAGTATTTGCATTCATAAGCTTGTAAGTACCACAGTGAAAGATAGAGGAAAAAATGACTCTTATTTCAAAAATACTGACAACTAAGTCCTACCATTTCTGAATGTGTTTTTGCTTTGCAAGATGTAGGCACTACTTGAAATTAATTTCTGACACTTCATGATGAACACTCCTTATGCACTGTGTAGGGCAGAAAGCACTATTCCTTTTCTTACAGATACATGACATGCTTAGTTCTCATTATATAAGAAAACATGACATTTTCATTTTTGTCCATACTCTAACACTTTATTTACTCATAAGGCAGTGAATTTGAATTAATCATTAAAGTCAAAAAAGTGTTTTGTTATAAGAAACATAAAAATGTCATCTGAATTCAAAACACAAGAAAAACAGGGCAAATGTTTTCAATCCTTTGCTTTGAACTGAATATAGGAAGACAACAATTCTATCCCCAGATCCTTCAAAATAAATAGAACAGAGGTTTACATTGACTTTCTCGCAAAAGTGAGTTTTATTTATATTCCTTATTCTTTCCCCAGAGGAGAATTGCAATCTTCACTCCCTTGCCTTATATATCCCCCTGACCAAAGGTCAGGAAGCCAACTCAACCTGAGCAGCAAGACACACCAGGTCATCAGAATAATTCAAAAATTTGAAGCTTTACAAATGCATATAATGTATTTTCTGCAAACTGTTTATACAAGAGAAAACATTTTCTTGTGATAACTCTCCTGCTACCGTGCTTCTTGCACCTGCGTGTAACATGGACTGGCAGAGGGTACTCAAAGCCAGTCAGAAGTCAGAGTCAAATAATGCGAAACAATTAAGACTTGTTCTCCTTTGCTCTCAAACAATTTACTTTCTAAAATTGAGTAAGCATTGTAAAAAGATAATGTGGCTCTCAGAATTCAATAAAGATATTAGATGTTATCAGCAAGCTTATCATTCCTGGGAACAATTTATTTTAAGAACAATAAATTTTCTAATTTGGAGTATTTGTATAGCATATAATCTTTAGGCACAATAGCTACAACTCATTTTGCATGCTAACAAAATCACATACCCTTTTTAAACTTTTACCTAGCACAGTTGTGACTATCTATAGGAATGGTAAAAATGTCATCAGAGAAGAAATATGTATTAAACAACCCTTAATCCATGAAAAAGTAAACACAACATGGGGAAAAAAAAAGCAAAAAAACAAACCAAAACCTTTCTCCTACATTCTGAGCAGGAAACAGATAGGTTCATCAGAGCAAGAGAAAAATGAGCTACAGAAATATATTTTTCAGGTCTGTGAACTAACACTAAGTACCAATCACTCTGACACACTGGTTCAATCAAGCACCAAAAGTTGGAAGGAAATTGATAGAGAACAAGCAAACAAAAATGTCACAGAATTATCATTCACAGATGTCTCTGTTGTGCCAGCAGCAACAGGGAGACTATTTAGCAGGTATGAGCCAATGTTATATCCTTTGGACTTTGTACAAAAAATAAAAGATATGAGCAATACAAAAGCGATAGGCCAACATAATAATAGATATTACTGTCATATTCTCAAAGAGCCTATAAAAGGTTCGGAAACTTCTTGAATGCATATGTCAACACAGAAAGTTAACTGACTTTTCTCCAAAGTCAGTTGAAAGCAATATCACTATTAAGATGTGCTATAAACAAAACGTGGATAGAAATTACATCAAAAGTGATTTTTGTAGTACGGCACTTTGCGTATATAATGCAAACATTGATTACAGGGATCTCAGTTTAAGCAAAGTATCTGCTTCACTGATGCTTTACCAGAACAAGGTAAGGCTTTGGACTACCTCTGTGTGACAGAGTTCAGGTGACAATGAAACTTTATCTCACAGACTTTTAGTCATTCATTCATGCACTGAGCCCACAAACAGCAATTAGGAAACAAAGATCTCATCCTACACCACGTCCAAGTAGTGATGCTTCAATACCAAATTACATTCTTGGCAGAAGGGTCACATTAAAGGGTAAGGTTGTGTTTGCACTCACTGAAAAGCAAACTACAACCACAAATATTATGAGTATTTTTCACAAGATAGATGACATTGTGTTCTGCCTTAAAGTAAATTTAAAATTTCGAGACAGAGAGAGAGAACTGATGAAACACAGACTGACCTTGTCTGTAGAATTCAGAAAGGAACACAATTTTAATACAATTCAATAAGATTAAAAGCATGCATTTCAACAGATCTCTATTTGGAAATAACCAGTGTAAATTTAAGAAGTGATAAGATGCTTTAAAGCACAATTCATGTTTAGGGCCTACACTAATGAAGGTTTGTTCTACATGCTACACTGAAAAGAATGTGCATTCCCCTAACATGTACCAACAACAGCAAGGAGGGTTACTGCTCACAAGCTCCTTGACCTGAATAGAGAAAGACAAAGGAGTCAAGAAATTTAAAGAAAAAGACACATACTGAGTCCCTCAGAAACACTGCTGGGTGCAGGAAAGGGGACTCAATTTGAATTACTTGATACAATTTAGGAAACTTTGTAATATTTCCTTGAATAGTTGAGTAGGACGCATGCACTGTTCTTATCATACGTTATGCTAATATAATTTGACTTTTGAAATCTGTTACAGGCACCAAATTTACCATCATGTTTCTATTGTAAAATTGTTTAATTTCTCAACTTCAGCGGTTGATTTTTGAATTTATTTACTTAATTTCTTAATATCTTGAGAATAAAGTCTAACTACAGTACAACTAAACCTTTGTTTCTTCATACACTGAAAGTAGTTGATAAAAGCAGTGTTCATACATCCTAATATTTAAGAAAATTAATGCATAATATTGAACTATATTTGAAAAAAATACTTCATCAGAAACGTTTGAACATTTTGCTAATGCAGCATCTTATTTTGAAAAAGAAATAATCCCAGATATTTATCCTTTAGTAATGCACATCTGATAGAAATTAAGTCTTAGATGTAATATTTTCATATGAATGGCATAACTAGAAATTTTATAAACCTCTTGAAAAGACACAGATCAACAATCATGTTTGCATCATCAATCAGCATGAATATTTTAAAGTCTGTTTAGTCACCAGATATATTATATAACCTATCTGCCCTTTTCAGGTGTACAACAAAACACTCAATCATATTAGCCCCAGTAACGTGCTGTGCCCACCTCCAGGTGTCTGACCTTACATAAATAGGAAGGTATCTTAAATAAAACAAACAAACAATTTATCAGTGTGAAGGTATTTCTACACATCTATTAAAAGAGGGTAAAGATGCAAAAAATTAGACAAGGCAAAGAAAGATAAGCACAGATAATGCAGAAATAAAACAACATAGCAGGCAAATATGCCAACACACCAAGTGCTATATACTGCAACCAACTTCTCAAAGAAAGCAATTTAGGATTCAAATATTCTTATACCTTTTCCACACCTACAATGAAAAAAGGAAGTTACTGGCACAGACTTACTGTTTCTCTGATAAAAGGAAAATATACTGAGAGTCCCGTCACAATAGGTTCTATAGATATTTCCTATTTCCACTCCATTTATATGTATAATAAATAAATAGAATGTGTAAAACTTACACAGGTGTTTTTTTTTGAGAAGAAACATTAAAATGCTTACAAAAAGAGCTTGGTGTTTTTAAAAAAAGGGCCAAGAACATCAAGCAAAAAGATTCAAGGCTCCTTGTTCAGACACTGGAGGGATGTCACTTGGGAGGAAAAAATACATTGCCTGCCAAAGTTTCTCCCAGAAAGAGTCATCTGCTCTTCACTGAGAGTTAGCCTGCATTGTCAGTCATCTCTATCTATTTAAACTGAATAGTGGGTGAGCATTAAAAGAAGTGTTACTTATATGTACATTTTCATTTATCAAATATTTCAATGTGCGGAAGAAAAACCTTATGGTCCAGGTAAGATATTGAGATGGATTGACCTTGGCTGGATGCCAGGTGCCCATCAAAGCCACTCCCCTCCTCAACTGGACAGGGGAGAGAAAATACAATAGGCTAATGGACTGAGGTAAGGGTAGGGGGAGATCACTCACCAGTTACTGTCATGGGCAAAACAGACTCGACCTGGGGGACATTAGCTTAATTTATTACCAACTGAATCAGAGGAAATAATGTGAAATCTAATCAAATCTTAAAACACCTTCCTTCTACCACTCCCTTCTTCCCAGGCTGAACTTCACTGCCAAATTCTAGTTCCTCCTCTCCACCAGCAGCACAGGGGGACAGGGAACGGCGGCTGTGCCCCATTTATCACACGTTGTCTCTGCTGCTGCTTTCCTCCTCAGAGGGAGGACTGCTGCCCCTGCTCCAGCATGGTCTTCCTCTCATAGTCCTTCATTAACTTCTCCAACACGAGTCCTTTGCATAGGCTGCAGTTCTTCATGAACTCCAGTGTGGGTCCCTTCCATGGGGTGCAGTCCTTCAGGAACAGAGTGCTCCAATGTGGGTCCCCGTGAGGTCTCAAATCTTGCCAGCAAACCTAATCTAGCACGCGTTTCTCTCTCCACAGGGTCACGGGTCCTTCCAGAAGCCCACTCCAGGAGAGGCTTCTTATGGGGTCATTGATGGCTTGGCCTTAGCCAGCTGCAAACCTGGCTACACAAATCCCATACAGGCAAAACTACCATCCAACAAACAATTCCAAATTATATTTATCCATCACCAGATCATCAGGCATTACTTCTGACACACAATGTGATGCAAACAGAAGAAGGGGTGATTTATCTATTATTTTTGAGCCCATGATAAATTTATCAGTAGGGGAAATATATATATATATATATAAAGCCCTTTGCTTCTAAATACAATTTGGCTCACTGAATTCATGTGTCTGTGAAAAGCTTCTTTGTAAAGCAGTGTGCATTCCATCCTTACATAAATTTCTTCTATTTTCTGGTAAAATAGAACTTTCACGGAACAGAAAAACACTCTTCGAAAAGGAAAACACAAAAATGTACAGAGAAAATGGGTTTAACTTCATGAGAAGAAAGGAGCTTTGCTTTTTTAGTTATGTTAAAAAAGAACTGAATCCTTATTCTTTTAAATTACTCCTACTGACTGTTAAATCATTGTGTCAGGGCTTTTTCTTCATCTTAAACATTACTTTACTGCAACAACAAAAACAAGTAATGGATTCACTGATGTTACCTCCTTTCTGGAATCACATCACAGGTGCTAAATTCCTTTCACATTTTGATTTCAGGAAACAGAGACCGACAGCACAGAGCAAACCAGCCAAAAGACACATTATGCTGGACTAAAATTAAGACAGCCCAGATGGGTAAACACTATCAACACAAAAGACTACAACAGGTACTCATAAATCATGCAACAGAAACCAAATATTAATTGGAAAAGGGAGAAGGAACAGAATAATGACACAGCTGGTTTTGATTAAAAAGGAAAAAAAGGTTGAAAACCCCGGGTGTTCAATACATGGGCATAATTTCAGAAATCTATGTGACTGTGACATCAGTTGCTATAAACCATAATGGTTGCCCTGAGAGTATCAGATTCCACTAGGAACTTCATTTTTATTTTTAGACTATTACAATACAAAGAGGGCCCAATTTTGCAACAACAATCAACAAACCTTTATTTTATGGCAGCATGGTAGAAAGAAACAATATGCCTTCTCTAAATATAATTACTAACCTTGTCAAGTTAATACAATCAGTAGTGTTCCGCTAGATTAAACTTTCAGCTGGATGAAAACAGCTCATTTTATCCACTTGTTATTCTACTGAAGTTAATTCCTGTCTAAATAAAGAATGACAAATACTAAACTACTCCTTATTTTTTAAACTCATAAAAAGAATTATATTAAAATACAATGAAATTCAAACAAGGGAAGGTAATAATCAACTAGACAAAAGTTCTGAAAAAAAGTTCAGTTAAATCTGAAGGAAAATACTGAACTATAATCAGTGATATATTATTGAGGGTAGTAGGGGTGAGTTAAAGATTTGAAAGTAGGAAAAAGGATAAAAAGTCATGAACCATAAAAAGACCGATGAGTGGCATCCCTCAGGGTTCTATCTTGGAATGGGTGTTATTTAGTGTCTTCATCCATGACAGTGGGATCCAAGTGCACTCTCAAGGTTTGGAGATGACATGAGGCTGAACAGTGCAGTTGACACACCTGAAGGACAGGATGCCACCCACTGGGAACTGAGAAAAGCACCTTGTGAAGTTCAACAAGTCCAAGTGTAAGGTGCTGCACCTGGGCCAGGGCAATCCCAGAGATGAGTACAGACTGGGAGAAGAAGTCATTGGCAGCAGCCCTGCAGAGGAGGACTTAGGGGTTCTAGTGGATGAGCCAGTGTCTGTGTGAGCTCACAGCCCAGAAGACCTGAGCAGCATCAACAGCAGCATGGCCTGCAGGTGGGTGGATTCTCCCTCTCCACTCTCGTGAGACCTCACCTGGAATACTGCATCCAGGTTGTGGGTCCTCAGCATAGGAAAGAGATGGACCTACAGTCCAGAGGCCTGTGAAGATAATCAGACAATGGAGCATCCCTCCTATGAAGACAGGCTGAGAGAGCTGGGGTTGCTCAGCCTGGAAAAGAGTAGGCTCTGGAAAAAACTCATTGCAGCCATTCAGTACATAAAAGGAGTTTATAAAAAGAAGGAAACTGACATTTTACATGGGAATATAGTGTTAGAAAAAGGAGAGAGAGGAGAGTTTTAGATTACATAACTGGAAGAAATTCTTTAATGTGAGGATGGTGAGGCACTGGAACAGGTTGCCCAGAGAAGCTGTAGATAGCCCGTCCCTGGAATTGGTCAAGGCCAAGTTTGATGGGGCTTTGAACAACCTGATCTAACAGAAGATGTTCCTGCCCATGGCAGGGAGACATATACCTAGATCATTGTTCCCTTCCATAGCAAGTCATTCTATGATTTATTAGTCAGATTTGAATGTGTTGCTTTAGAAGTATAAACTATAAATATGGTATTAAAATTAATTTCAACATAATGTTATTTGAAGGGAGATGGTAAGAAGGGTTGAGATGGATGTGTTCTTACTCTTTATTTATATCTATATTAAGATCTATATACATTTATAATATTTATATTATTTTTACCTGTCACACTTGACTGATTGTATGTATCTACTCCTCTATAGTACTTAGTATGAAAATACAACAGTTCTGAGACTAGTAATGTTAGAACCTGCTAGGTGAGTACAAATGGCTGACAGCAAAAACCTTCACTGAAAGCAGTCTTTCAAACAGTCTGTGAAATAGAGCATTGAAATTCATCTACATAAATCAAATCACACCAGTATTAAGTTATAAAAGTCAATCGTTTCCATGGGAAGAGGAAAGGTTGGATAGTACCCTTTTAGAAAGTACCCATAAAATGTTTAAAACAGTGTTTTGGAAACAAGTTTTCAAAGTAATCAGTCAAAAACATTCAGAATTAGTGGGATAGAAGTAGATGCTAAAATGGGCAATTTTCATCCCAGGTACACTGCCAAATCACTGCATGCAATTTTTATGATTTATTTAAACTGTTTATTTATTACAGATTTAATTTCATTTTAAAGGCACAGATCTGCTTCATGTGGTGAAAATGTGTCAGAACCAAGAATTCCAGAAGGAATTCCCCCATTAAATTCCCAAAAAGCTCATCTTGTGGAAACAGCTCTGCTATGCTCCAAACTGTGTTACTAGGTAGCCAAGCTGATGAATATTTGAAAGCATGAGTGTGTGATCAGTACATAAAAAGAGACTGTTGGCTCAGCTGAATGAGCTAAGAATTTTGCCCATTTTCCATACCATCTTTTCCAAGCAATAGGCTATGATGATGGGGAACCCACCAGCATTCACAGATCAAAAGCCTCATTTAATTCCTTGCACCATGGCCAACATCAAGGATACTTTTGCACCACCTCTGTGATCTGTCATATGAATGCTCTAAGCCAATTTACCAGAAGACATTTATTCTGCTTAAAAAAGCAAACCGATTGATTTATTGAGAAAGGCTATACTGTTTTCTATATATATATATATATACTATACTATATATATATATAGTGTATATATATATAGTGTATATATATATATACTATTCTATGAATTAGTACAGAACATTAGATCAAAGAGAAAAAACTAATGCAGTTCAGACTGAATCAAGGGAAATACTATCCTCACCAGGAGAACCTCACCCTCCTTTCAAGTCAGGTGGTTTTATAAAGTAAGAGTGCAAATGAAGGCTGTTAAAAGAAAACATGTAAAAACAGCTGAGTAGAAAATCGACATAGTTTGGCTAAGAGTAAGAAGGCCATAGGGAAAGTTATAAACCTAGCACCTGCTACTGGCAGTCTCCAAATTCCCTAAATTCTGCAGGAAAACAGCATTGACAGAGTCTTCTGACCAATTGCTGTCAATTGACAAGACAAAATATTTATAGTTTAATTTGTTGCTTCCTACATAAATGCAATCAGAAAGCAGTAATGCCACCAATAGCACTTATTTAATTTAAAACACAGTGGTAAGATTTTTGTCTGTCTTCAAACATCAACTTCAAGAGGCTACCTTAAAAATATAATTCAGATCCTGAGATCACTGTTACTTCCACCTCCTAGCCATTGTTCATCCTTCAAAAAATGCAAGCATTTAGATCCATTAAGAATGGTGAACTTACGTGTTAAGCACACGACTGCCAATTGCAGACATGATAAAACTACTCAGCAGGCAATTATACATTTTCTTTAATCTGATCATTTAAAAGGGGGTAAACTATGCCACAGAGTGCCTTTCAAATATGGTCTGCTTCTTTAGTACTCCTTTACTGAGGAAAAAAAATAATTTTAATCCAGTATTTTATTTTCTTCTTGTATTACAGATTGATCAAAACAATTTTTTCATGAAACTTTACAACAAATAGATCAAATATAAAACCCTTATCAAAGAGGTCTATTTTCTCAAGAAAAAGGATTTTCTAGACTATATACACATATACTTTAGTCAAAATTTCAAAATTAGATGCCATACTTCAGCTGTAACCATCAGGCTTTGATTGATTAATACATTGAATGCTTCACTGTCTGTCTTTCAAAAAACAAAGAAACATACTCAAGAAATGTCTTCGCTTTCAGAATTAATAGATTACTGAATATTACTCAAAATTATTCTTGTTTGTACCAGACAAAAGGCTTCCTGCTCTAAGAACCAAAGCATTGTTTTACACAGGCTAGCTTTTTTTGTGCCCTGGTTCCTTCGCTGATTTTCAGTTGAGGGAATTTTGACATACCTGTCACAACCAAGACCTATAAAAACGAATCTAGGGCAATAATATAGTTCACCTGCAGCACTGAAAGCATATTTCACCTAAGCAAATCAAAAGTGGCAAAATGCCTTTTTTTTTTCCTGTAGAGCTTGCAGTGATGGGAAATTAATTCTTATGTAACTGCTCTATCAAAGATCCACATCCAAAGATTTTGGTCTCTCAAACAAAGCTAGTTTTTGGGTTGCTTTTATGAAGTTTTCCCACTTAGTTTTCCTTTTTAAACAGCACTTTACAGCTTGCTGTAATAGCCAATATGAACATTAACCTTAATTGGTTATTAAAGGCTAACATGCTCAAGTGACAGACAGGAAAATATGTCTATTTCAATGACACATTAAATTCTAGTAATTCTAATAATCAGCAATGTTTTATATTAGCTTTTTCCACCTTGCACCAATGAGAGCACTAGTATAACCAAGTCTGTTCCTGAGTTCCTCAGAGGATCCTACAAATTTATTTTGTCTGGAATGTAAACACAATGGGAAATTAGGTTAAGTTAAATTATTTCCTGAATAATTTGGTAAAAGATAGATTCAAGAAGATAATCAGGAAGAAGACAAAAAAATTGGAGCTTCCTTCTTCCATACAAGAAAAGACATAGTAACACAGTGTCATGGGTTTATCTGGTTAGGTTTTTTTTTTTTTTAATAAGAGGAAGATTGGCTTCTTTTGGGAGCCTCGGGAAGTTTCCCTCCATAGAGCAGGGCCAATGAGGGCTGGCTCCGAGGAAAACTTCTGCTTTTGAACCATTAAGTCATGCCCCTCCATGAAAACATATTTAAGAAGTTGTTGCGCAGTTAGAATTGGGTAGCCATGGGTTAACAACATCACAACGCAGACATCAAGGTCAGTGCAGGAGGAGAAGAGGAGAAGGAGGGGGACCCCACGGATCAGGGAGTGGAGTTAAAAATTATTATTCCCTGAATACATTGGTGATGACCATGGTGATTATGAGTTGTCCCCTCGAAGCCCATGGGATCCATCGGGGTGCAAAGACCCCCCTGTCGGAGCAGGGGGAGGCATGAAAGAAGCCGTTACCTCGTGGGAGGCCTCCAAGGTGGAGCAAAGTCTTGCAGAGATTTGCAGCCGAGACCCACAAAGGGAGGGGACCCACGCTAAATATGTATAGCCAGCTTTTCACGAGAGACTGCACCTCATGGAATGACCCACGAGGGAGCAGACGATCTCTCTCTCGTGGGGGGGACCCCACGGAATGCAGGGGAAGGACTCAGAGTTGTGATTCCCCTGTGACCATGGTGACGACTGTGGTGAAGCGAACTGTTCCCTTTGCAGCCCACAGGAAAACCCCCTGAGACAGAACTGCTGCTTAAGTTTTGGACTTATATCTGTGAATGGCTGACCCAACAACAACTGACTGTAAACCTTCCATTCCCCTGTCCCCTGCACCCTCAGGGGAAGGAGGGGTCATGGACACACCGAGGGTGGTGGTGAAAAAGTGTTTCTAACCTGTTTTTATTTCTTAGTTTTAGATTTTAGTTTGTTAGTAATAAATTTAAGCATTATTCTAAGTTCTGCTTTGCCTGCGGTATTAATCAAAGCTCCTCTTTTGGTTGTTATCTCTAGCCGTAAATTCCTAGCTGGTTTTTTTTTTTCTCTTCCCTCTGGAAGGTGAAAGGGGGCAGGGGGAGGCCTTGAAGGAGTTTTGCTGGACACCAGGCATTTATCCAGGGTCAAACCTCCACACACAGAGAGAGAAAAAAGGTAGATGGCCAACATGTATCATAAAAGAAAAAATGCTGAAAAAAGAGATCAGTGACTCAAAATAAAAAGATTAAAAATAACAATGGAGTTGAGAATTCAGAGCCACATCACTAACCTGTACAGATGGTATTAAGAAAAAAAAAAAACAAACCACAAACCCTAACAACAACAAGAAAAAAAACATAAAAACTCCCAACAAACAAACAAAAAAAACCCCACAACCAAAAAACTGTGATCATAAAGTTCAGAAAAGGGAAGAAAGTAAATTCATTAAGGGTACTGAGTGGTAACAATAACTACATTCCACAAACTCAGTCACTGATATGCTATCAGTTCTGGGAGACTAAAATCAGGTCCCTGTAAAATTATGTGATTAGAGCATAATAATCTCAAACATGCCAAACACCTAGAAAATCTCTGAACTAGGTAGTTTTGGTTGGTTGGTTTTATTTCCTTTTACTTAATCTACATACTTGCTACTCCAGATTTTTATTACATTAGCTCAAGACATGGGCCTAAATATATTTTTGACAAATATCAGACCAATTTGACCAATCTGCTGCAAGTCAATGACTTTTTTTCAAGGTGCAATAAAGACCATCTCCTGTCACTACTGGTTTACAAAACATGTCAAAACACAAAGCACGCAGAAAGAGACTAAAGTCTCAGAAAAACAATATTTCAGGCTATATTTCCAAAGTAATACTAAATTATTATTATAACTAAATTTTAGAAACAGAAATTTTAGAAAGTATCTCAGTCCCTATGAAGAGTAAGAAACAAGAACTGAGAAGAGAGAACTTTTCAACTAGTAGACCACTACCAACCAGGTGTCTTGAAAAAAAACTATGAATTCCCATCCCCAAACCACTTTCTCCTTGAGGGGAATATAGTTTCTCAACTTTCAAAACTGTGCACATTTAAACTATGTAACTTTACTGTTTCCATTCGTACCTTTTCTTTATCAGACCCTGAAGTTTCATCATGTCAGCAGAGCTGCATTATTTAAGTTCAAATAAATTGTTTTTTGCATGAAAATATGACACCCCAGTAGACTATGAGGGCCATAAACTGTGGAGAACATGAGTCCTTGTGATTGGCACGAATGAGCAGCATGCCACTGAACAAATCAACATGCCTCTCTGGGCTCCTCCCCCCATATTATCTATGCATGCTCTTGAGGACCATGGGCTGTCTCATTGTACGGTTGCCAAGTGCTCAGAAAAGTGGCTTTCCCTGAAAACCCACTGGCATCTAAAGCATAATACAAATAATATAGTAGTGACTTGTGTTTAAAAGAGGGAAAAAACTGGGTTGCATTCTTGCAATGCAATAGGAGATTTATTCTCAGTATCTCCAGATAAATTACATCTGACAAAGCAGCACTCATGCAAATACAAGTCACCAACACATAGTCTCTTCTGGTATGCCACTAAGACAGAAACATTTCTGGGTGGTGTCCAAATCACCCAGCTATTATTATGGTGGTGTCACAGTTGAATTTCTTTTTCTGGGAAGTCTGCTGGCTAGCGTGAAAGTCACCAGCTCTACAGTTTCACTCCTGCTTTTTGAGACAGTACTGAGTATAAAGTTGAAGATTACACATGCTGTCCGGCAATTAATTGCTGGAACTGTTCTGATTTCATATCAATATGTAATAACTTCGTAGCAAACCTGTATTATCAAAAGAACACCACAACACTGTTTTGAAAATGTATCATGAAAATCTCGTATTTAGTACATTTTTGGTCTCATATTCATGTTTACTGACAAATGTAGACCAGAGAGGGGCATCAGAGGAATAAGGCACACTAAATAGGTTATCATCTTACAGGTCTATACTTTCTAATGAACAGTCAAAACATAGCTTCAGGGCGTTTTTAAGATTTATAAATGAGCAAAATGCTCTAAATAAATAATGGTTCAAGTCCTCATATGAAATTATCTCTGTAAATGAGCTCTCATCCTTGACAGATACAAAAACTCATGCGCATTTAAGAGATCAATTCTCTTTTCTATTTTTCTGAAACATCTTTGGTAGAAAAAGTTAAATTTCTGCTCAAAAACATTAACATGGAAGTCAGCTTTGGCAAGCCCTTGATGCTTACACCTGTCTCTTCACCATGTATCACGTACATATGCCACGCATCTGAAAAGGCTCCCAGAAAATCTTATCTTTATGTGCCCAGAAAATCTGCTTGACACTTCTGACATGAAAATGATTAATTAATAGGAAATACTAGGAGAAATAGTATAAACATTGCTATTCTGTAGTTTACTAGTATTTACTTCTTTAACAAAAATCATAGTATATATAATCTGACATTGAATTTATCTTAGTACTGTATTTCCTAGTAAAGAGTCAACTCTCTTCTATATGTTCTTCCACTGAATAACAACTGCTGCCATGGTCTATTAGCACTATTTCTGCTATATTAGGTCACTGCTTCACCAGCTGCACTGGTTCTTTGTCTAAAATTAGGTAGTTTGGTTTGGATAGAGATTACAGAAGTGACCGAGATCTGTTCCTCTTGGATGAAAAATAAATACTGGGCAATTTGGGACTTGTCCAGAATTGTTCAATTTCCAATAAACAGGAAGTGTTGAGTAGGCACAGGACACTACTAAAAACAACCATACTGATCCAAAAGAAAGGGTAGTAATTTAATGTTTTAAAGTTTAAATCAATGAGATGCCATATTCCTGTGTTATATTCAGCCCGGAGAAGAGGAGACTGAGAGGAGACCTTCTTGCAGTTACAACTTCCTCACGAGGGGTAGAGGAGGGGCAGGCACTGATCTCTTCTCTGTGGTGACCAGTGACAGGACTGAGGGAGTGGTCTGAAGTTGTGTCAGGGGAGGTTTGGGTTGGATATTAGAAAAAGGTTCTTCACCCAAAGGTGAAGAGCTGCAACAGCTCCCCAGGAAAGTGATCACAGCACGAAGCCTGACAGAGTTCAAGAAGCATTTGGACAATACTCTGGGTCACCTGGTGTGACTCTTGGGGATGGTCCTGTTCAGGGCCAGGAATAGGACTTGATGATGCTTGTGGATCCCTTCCAACTCAGCATATTCTGTGCTTCTGTGATTCTGCTGAGCTTATGACACACGAAGGAAGTGCTCTATCACAGTAGCACAAAAAA
>WBMV01007696.1:262183-294060 GCA_013396655.1 Campylorhamphus procurvoides | reverse complement strand
AAAAAAAAAAAAAAAAGGCCCTTTCGACTTTACAAGAAATTTGCTGTGACACTTTTCATTCAGAAACTATGAATTGAAATGATGATCAGGCTTCCTAATGGGCTTCTGGTTGACAGTTACGGAAAATCCATTTTATCAATTTAATTATTTATCACGTTTCAGTGTATTAATATCGCTAACACAATACTTCAGCACAGGAATACAGAGAAAAGTACTTTTTTTTTAAAAAGCTTTGGCAATTATTATATGGTATATAATAAAAAAAAAGGCAAAAAAGAGACAAGACTTTTCAATATATTGACACTTTCTTCAGCTAAGGACAACCATAATTAAGAGTTCCCATGACAATGCCTTACTAAAATCAACAACTTTGCACACATCCGTTCCATGCCACTCATACTAACCCTGAGATAAAGTATGGCGAGTAAAACAAACCAGCAGCTTGACAGCTTCTAACACAGACCATATAGTACTGAATAAGCTATGTAGGTTATTTATATGTGACTATATCTATACATATTTAACTAATGCAATCTTATCTGGTCCATTTGTTAACTTTGTATGAAGATGTTGGGTATACTATCCTATACCCATGGCACATTAGTACTTCCAACGAAGCTAAACTCCTATCAATGGCATACTATGATGGACACCTATTCTGAACTGCTACAATTCTCTGTCCTTTCTATTGGAATATTGATCTCTATGACATGTGAAGGAAAAAATCTATACTCAGTTAATGAACAAAGTAGTGCCACCAAATACACAGGATTTATCTAAATTTCCAGCATCTATACTCCAAAGGAAAACTTGAAGAAAAAGCAGAGTGACAGCAGATAGGATCTCATGGTAGCCACACAGACCTAAGCAACAACAGGAGAAAGATTAAAAAATTGAACGTAATGAAAGGAGTTTGAGAAGAAAAAGAACGAAAAAGTTCTAAAATCTAAGGATGAAATCTCCAGCCCATTATTTGTCCTGATGAATCCTATTCCCTCAAACAGATTCAACATCATCGCATGGGTACACAATCTTTTAAACTCCATCCATTCCTCAAGGTGACACCATTCTTCATTCTTCATGAATGAAATCTTAAAGGACCAGGCTGTCCCCATATTCTGAAAGAAAAGCCATTGGGAAAGAGCGGCCTGGCAGAAACTCAGGGACAAAAGGAAAGTTTATGACCTTTGCAAGAAGGCACAGGCCACTAACAAGGACAATGATGTTGTGAGGTTGCACAAGGAGAAAATTAGAAGGGCCAAAGCCCAACCAATACTTAATCTGGCTACTGCTGCAAAAGACAGTAAAAAATCCTCCTACAAATACACAGGAACAAAAGGAGGGCTAAGAAAAATTTCCATCCTTTATTGGCGGGGGAGGAAACAGGGACAAAGGAGAAGAAAAAGTTGAAGTACTTATGTGTTCTTGGCCACAGTACTAGATTCACAGTTAGGGATCTTACAGGTCTTTTCCAACCTAAATGATTCTTTGATTCTATTCCTTTGCTGTTTTTCTAGTGCTTCACTTGGAAAAAAAAGGAAGGGCACTGTGGATCAGTAGTAACTTCCAACCAGTCTGTGGACCTTTAGATCATGCAGCTAGGAAGAGTTCACAGTAAGCATGCTGACTCCCAGCTGGACAAACACTAGGCATGTTGAATCCAAATGTTCTGTAGCAGAGAGCTTTGCAATGTTTCTAATACCATAATTCTTCTTCAGTGGTAGGTTAGAGGACCTCTTTCCAATGTTCTTTAAAAACCTTCATATTCTTCCTGTGTAATATCTTTAAAATTCATTCTTTCCTGCACTGGCACATACAAAAATATTTATATAATTAAAAGTCATAATATGAAATCCTTCCTGCAACAGCATCCTACTGTGTGACCCCTAAGTTATAATACAATTAAAAAAGTATGTACATAAAGGATTTGGAAGGTATTCGAGTGTATTCCAGTGTATCTTATCCATTCTACAGAATTTCTCTTTTCTTAACTTCTCTTCTAAGCTTGAATCTACTGAGAGGAATCCACCTTCTGTAGTCTTTGAGTACCTCCAACTTGTTTTGTTCTCCATTAGACACCTCCTTTAATTTGTTCATATCTTTCCACTCAGGGTGCATCAAAACTAGCTCCCAGCATTCCAAATGACAAGCCCTTCAGATCAACTTCAACTTGTCCAGAATAAGTAGCCTACTGTGTCTACCCTATGTCTGAAATGCACATACTGTACTCTATATCCTTAAAATGCAGTTTAAGAAAAAATATTGCACTTCTCTGAATACTCAGCAAATATGGAAACTGTTGCAGCATAGAGTAGTATCTCTAAGTTTATTTGACATTTTCCTCTTAAACGCTGCATTTTTCATTGAATGCATTTTTAATACTATTTTCCCCCACTTTGTAAATGCTACTGATAGTTTCAATTTAATGAGGTAATTTTTCTGCAAGTATTGTCTCCTGAATAACTTTAGGCACTAGAAGAAACAGATATTTATCAAGCAGCATAACGATTTCTCTGTGTCCTACCAAATATCACTCCTAATGCTTCAAGACAAATTTCCAAAAATCCAGCAATTTGTTTCTTATTTTACCTTTTCTATACTGGGATTCAACTCTAAATTTAGGATCTCCTGCACCTAGATTCCCTCTCTGGCCAATCTCCCTCCTAAACCAACCAGTGATTAGCCATTTCTTTTAAAGCCTGCAGTAATTTTTGACATTATTCAACTCCAGATCATCACTTTCAGGTGATCGGATTTTCTCAGTGGGTAATCCTTTGCTTGTGTGGGATGACAACTAAACAGAGCAATCTGTCTAGGCAGTAACTAGAAAATAATACAAGGTTGAATCCACATAACTAAGCTCATCACATTTTAACTATTGATATTATTAACTTTGGATAACTGCTTTTAGGAATTACAGTAGAGAATGGACATTCAAAAAAAGCAGAAAAGTACCATCTTGATTTGTAGTATTTCTTATGTACAGAGTTTCTAGCAAACAGACATAAAAAATCAGAAACAATTCACAACCCATCACGTCTTGGCTATAATTTTCAGAAACATCCCTATCTTCTGCATCCTTCACCAAAGACAGTGACAGCTTGTAAGACTTAAGAAACTGAAATCCATTTGGAGAGGCACTCCATAAATCTTTACTCAGACTTCAGACACAAGATGGAGTATGAAGGGAAAAACACATACATATTCACACAGATCCAAAAATTCCAAGGTTCAATCTTTATCATATTTAAGTTGTTCTGTACTAGTGCCACCAGATCTGAAGTTCTTTAGTATTTTCCATTACTGTCAATGCTCCCATAACCTACATCCTCTCAGGCTGCATTGTAAAACAGCTTGGCACTTTTATCTTAACCGGCATTCAAATTACACCTTCTTTCAGAAATAAAAGCCTAAAAACCAAACACTAGCAAAATCCTTAAACTATTCTCTTGTTTTCTGAAGTTAAATCATGAGATTCAAACAACTCAGAGCTGCCCAACAACATTAATTACCCTACTTAGCTACGACTATAAAATACAATTAATGCACAGATGATTACTTGGACAGTTTTGTCTTCTTAGAACTAGCACTTCTAAAGAATAAATAGAAACAAAATTATTTACTGAGACTTAACACTGTAAGGAGTCTTCCTTTTCCATAATTGTCAGAATGCCCAAGTTTCACCCAAGTGTGAAAGTAGACATGGTCCTAAACAGAACTGACTTTGAAGGGATAGGTTTGCACAGAACCTTTCATTAAATTCTAATCGGTTGGCATTACATTTATTTTTTAAAAATTCATTTACCATGCACATCACCACCTGACACAACCACGCACTTCAGTTCACTGAAGCAGAACTTTATTAACAGAAACAGGAGCTTTTCTTATGCCTTTTCAGCTTCTACAACCTAAAGAAAGTAGCTGTAAAATCATCCTGCCCAGGTATCAGAAAATTGCATTCTATCTTGACATACTTTTAGTATGTAGTTTTAAAATCTGTTTGTAATATATAATGCGTATATTTATCAGACAGTTTTTTCTTTCCAAGTTGGATTCTGAAGATGTTGCTCTAAAGTGATGAGCCAATACTGCTTCCTTTTGCAAAATAATTCTCTCTTCTTCCAATACCTACTCACTGAAGTCGGAAGCCAACAACTGGATGTGTTAGCACACAATTATTGCTGACTGTGTTCTTGGCTGAATATTGCACATTTCCTCTAAGCTACCTCAGCTACATTTATCCTATGTGGTCTCAGTAAATTCAGATCTTTTAGTACTTTAAGTTAACATGATTGATGTTTTTTTGCAAAAGTTAGTTTTTTTATTAATATAATCAAAATTAAAAAAAGTACTTGCTATAATAACAGACAAAATGAACACATTTCAGAAAAAGGTGGTTACTATAATAATGTTTATTCCATTGTTCAATGATTGCCTCAAACCAGTCTACACATAACAGCCTGAAATCAGCACATGAAATCGCTTTTCTTAGAGCTGAAATAGAACTCAACTTGCTTTGGTTCATTACAAAATTAAGTATTTTGTTTATGGTCATAGGATTGAGGCTGAAGTTAGAAGGGACCTCTGGGGATCATCCAGTCAACCACCTTAACACAGGGTCAACTAGTGCATACTGCTTAGGACTGGGTCCAGTCATGTATTGAATATCGCCAAGGATGGAGACCAGTGTTTCCCTGGGTAACCTGTTCCAGTGCTTATCACCCTTATTGGCAAGAACTTTATTATCTCTAAATGGAATTTCTTCTACTTCAATTCATGCATTTTAAAAAAGTAATTTTTGGTCTTCAACTTAGACAAAATTATATATATTAGTCACTATGCAATAATGAAAGAGTATGGAAAACTTTTCAAAATACGCTGTGCTTTGGTACACACACTTCATTTTGTTTTTTGTTTTGAGAATTCCTCAGTTCACCATTTTATTATTTCCTGAAACTGAGTGACAGAATAGTACTAAAATTATATAAACACTTTCACAGGGTCTAAGACCTCAACAACATGATGACTTTGGATTTATGAGGCAAAATGTTTTTGCAATGTTCAGTTTCTCTCTATAAAACAAAAAACTGAAGACATTTAAGCAACGTTCAAAAAAAAAAAAAAAAAACAAAACCCAAACCCCAACCAACCAACAAAAACCCCCCTCAACAAAACAACAAAACCAACAAAAAACAACCAAACAAAAAAAACAAAACTCAACAGCCATTCAATATACTTAGGGAAAAAAATATTCCTTTTAAAAATAACATTTTACACTGTTCCTTAAACATATCTGTAGAGCAGCTAACAACACCAGAACTTCTAAACAATAAATCCTACCCAGCATATTCTCCTTATAGCCTTTTCTTTAATTAAAGGCTAAACTGTAAGGGAACTTGAGTTCTCTATAACTGCAAGTAGCAAATAGTCAAATCACTTCATGTAGACATAGTTATGGGATGACAAAAAATTTGTTGCTCACCCAGACAGTAATCGCCAACTGGTGAATACTCCTGTACTACGGAGCACAGTTTTACAGACCTCCCTCTTTCTGCCTTCAGCTGTTCCATTCCTATTGGCTGTAAAATAAAACCTATTAGTTAACTTTATTGAAGACTCCTTGATTGTTTGATTATTCCATGATGACTATCCTTTTTGGTGCAGTCTGGAGGGAAAAAAAAAAAAAGAAGCAACTTTATTTCTAGCATATCTTGTGTGTCTTCTCAATTGTCCAGCTGTTTTCAGGTATTGTAAGACTGGAGCTTCTCAGACTGGCATTGTCCTTGGTAAGGATTTTTACTCATTCCTAAAAACACTACAAAAATGCTTTTTCTTAAAGGTTTTGAAGGCGCATATTGTTTTAAGTTATTCTCTATGCTATAAGATCATAGTAAACATCTGCACTACATAAATGTATGTTTCTTGATGAGTCTCCCCTCTTGCACTGGTCCTAATCTCTTGCTTTGACCTTCCAAAACAGAAAAAACATACTAAACTGAGATGTTCAACAATGCCAGGTGGCTTTTTCTGATTGTCATATAGTCCAACACAAAACTGAGCTACGATTTTTGCAGGGAGGATGTTAGCTAAGTTACTGACATTGTTAATAGTCCTTCAGTGATTCCTCATAAAACCTGGGTCTCATTAAACATGGAGCAGTTTTTGCACAGTGCACTGAAACAGAAGAGAGCTCTTCATTTTACTGGCACACAAGAGATACCCAAAATACTCCAAAGGGAGACAATAAGTACAGATTAACTTTGATAGGTCTTTGCAGTGGGATTATTGATATCCAGTACAGTAATTCTGATTGCTGAAACACAAAATTCAATGATCCATGTTCTTTTTATAATAAAGGTCATACACACTGTAACCAAGTCACTTTTTATTTCGCTTATGAGTTTTCTCAAACAAGAACAGAGGTAGATAAGAACAGTCAATAGGTAAGAATGAAAAAATGAAGAGAAATGGCATTTTAAAAATATCACTTTAGGCACACCAAGAGAATTTTTTTTGATCTGCTACTAAGACGTAAAAGGACTAATTAAAAGTAAAAAGAATGCTTCAAGTATTTGTCCTAATTTTCGACAAAAAAATGTTCTCAATTTACTTAACAAATAAAAATATGACTGAATAATTCTTGCATATCGTTTTTCAGCAGGTGTTTGTACCTAGTTTAAAGAAAAGAGCCCAAACGTTTTCAAAGTACACTGCTGACCTTTTTAAATAGCAAACAAAAGCAAGGGACAGAGGAATCCTCAAGAAGCATTTAGTTACAAAGAACCTTTCAAGGAATTTTTTTATATTTTCCCAAAGAAATCCCCTGCAAAGTTGTATTTCAGCATCAACTTCACAATCAACTATTTTATATTGAATACAGTACCAATCAAGTTCAACATCAGCTCTGCAATTCACTGTGACTAGACTAAGGAATGTAAATGCCATTAAGTGTCCTTCAAGTCTTATGTTAAGCTTGAGCACCAAATTCCTTTGTAGTTCTCCGAGGGTATTACCATTAGTATAGAAGGGTTAATAGCAAAGGCTGATGATTGTTTAAAAATTCACATTACCAAAGTGGATTACATTGCTTCTACTGAGGGGATCAACAATGTAAGCCTACACTAAGCCACTATTGCAGAAACAAAGCTTGCATTTTAAGCCTTTGGAAACAAGCATAAAATGGACAAAAGAAAAAATTCTTCTGATGTAAGAACAAGGCAAACACTACATGCTTTTCATACAGACTCACATTTTCAGAGCCATACAGAATACATGAAAATGGACAAATAACTTCCCCAAAAAGCTCATCATGAACTCCTGACAAGATCAGCAAACTTGAAGTAAAGGACAAAACAGACAGCTGTAAGTGATCAAATGGTATAAAGGAAGTCTTGTCTTCTCTTTTATTTTAGACACAATCAAATTAATTATCTTGAATTTAGGAACAACAACTACAAGAATCAAGCATGCTTGTTAAAACCTGGGGGTTTACGTCTCAGTTAAGTGCTTGATGTTCAAAGCCACTAAATGCAGCAAATTTCTGTTAAGGTCAGTGAAATCTGAAGTTTCTCGACACATATCCATTTATCTGGCTAGTTAGAATTCGAACTTCATTAATTCAAGTTTGAAAATACTAGCAGAATCCTTTGGGCTTTCTTCTACACTTCCTCTTATGGTCCCTGAATCCATCACTAAAATTTGTCTCATTATACAAAATTAAAAATGAACAAATGAAAAGAAAAATTAAAAAGTCCCAGGCTGAGAATGCTTTGTTATCTGGAATGCTACCCCAGCTTCTCTCTAAGTACCTCTTCCCAAACACTCTTCAATGGATGAAGATGCTTATTGCTATTTGCTGTTGTAAATATAAGAATTCAAGTTTTCTGACATAGTACTTGGCAGAATAAAACATTCTGATGTTAGGAAAGTAAACTAATATTCATGAGTAAATCATTGCATATGCTACCTAAACTACAGAAAATACCCTTTCTTCAGAAACCCTATTTTTCAGCAGCGAAGATTTTATATTACTAGAACAAAACAGCTTATTTTTAAGCTCCATGCTAAGCTTTTCCAAGATGCAACTAAACAGGAAAGCATCATTCAACAGTTCTACAATTTATGTTTCTAAATATAGCTTGCTTTTGTTTTAATTCTGTCTCAGATTGAAATTGGATCAGCTACTGAAACTTGTGCAAGTCTAAGAGTTAACATTAATCATAGCTGAAGCAGACTACTGCAGTTGGGTTCTGTTTTCTGAAGTGTTTTTAAACTGTTAAAAGGAACAGACTTTAAGACATTTGTCTTCTATGTTTACTTTAAAAAGAGCATCATTATTTAAATGATCCTTTTTATGACTGCACAAGTAATAAAGTTCACACATGGAACTGCGATTTTCCTAGCAGAGATAAAATTAATTCAGTGACTTTTGTTAGTTTTTAGAGGTTCGTCTTGCAAGACTCACACTGAGTACTGCAAACTCACAGCTATTCTGCAAATTGGGCAATTAATTTAAACAAGGGTAGAAGATCTTTATACCAACTTCGATTCCCAAGCTTTTGATACTAGGATGGTTTTAGTACCTCCCACAACATTTTGCATCTCTGGCTTTGGATACTCTGAAGGATACACAGGAGAAAATAGAGCAGAACTCCTTCCACACTGTCACCCCAGTCATATGTTCTAGCAAGTCAAAAGAGATACAAGAGATACAAGTTTCTTAACATTTTTTCTCCTTCCATCTCTGGTAAGGTGGTGTGGCCACATTTTCTCCCTCAGTTTAGAAGTTGATCTTCATCTTACACACACACACACACACATATATATATAAGAATATATAACAGTTTGTCCTTTTTCCGCCTGATAGGCTTTCTTCTGCCTTAAGGGAAAGGCATTTATAAGCCTACCTTTTTCTCATTAAGGATTCTCCAGTATTTTCTTAAGATACGTTAGTTCTTGCCAAATTTTAAAAAACATATTTATGAGAACAGTAAAAAAAAACCCGAAAAAAACCCCCACAAAAACTACAAAAAAATGTGCAGAAAGATCATACACAATTAAATTTCTTTAAAATAAACACAAATAAATTGTGTACCAAGTTACCCTTTCATGTACTGATGAGAAAATACTAACTGTGAAAATAATGTACTTAGAAAAATGGGAAAGCCAGAATATAACCTGTATGATTTGACTTAATTTCATTGTATTAAATTTGATGGCCCAGGACAGTCTTTTTGCTATCATTTCATGTATAAATTAAGCAATGCAGAAGAGAAATTAAAAAAAAACCAACAAAACAAATCAAACAAAAAAAACCCCAAACAAAAATCACCCAATGAAACAAAAAATTTCCAGTTCTTAGAAGTAAGTTCTTGGCAAGTAATAGGAAAAAAATTGTCTACACTGTATTCTTTTTCCTTAATTCTTGCAACATTTTCTAAAAAGCTGAATAGAACAAACTAGTTGCAGTAGCCAAAAGCATTTTTTTCTGATATGTAATCAATTCTTTGACCTAATGACTACTTTGATATCTTGTATGCAGTACACACATGAACAGGCCAAGCTAATGTCATTGACACTGACCTAATATTCTCACTTTTCTGATTACAGATCCACTCCATGTTGTGGAGCTACACAGCAGTTTTTAAAAGCAAGAAACTCAGAAAAGTAACAAGGAAACTGAAATTACAGGGTGTCTGTATTCTAATAAGTAGGAACTGAGAAGCAGAAATGCACTATTGCTCCAAAACAATACCTAAAACTTGGTTTTCAAGAACACTTTTTAGACACAATCACGGATCACAAAAAAAGAGATGATAAAACTACTTTGCATTTTTCAGAGTTAATATGTTAAGAAGCAATAGTTCCCAGCACCACAACAATTTTTCACACATAGGTTATGAGGTTTAAAAGCTGATGCCCAGAGACCTTCAGCAACCCCAGGCTGCTGAACCCCTATAGACTGAAGGAGCTAGGACCGATGGTAAGAGAGAGCAAGAGGCTCTGCAGAGAGGTGCTGACTGCCTCACTGATATTCCCCTCTATACTGTTCCTCTTCAATGCACCTGAGGAGTCTTGTTCTTTTGTCCTTCAGCAGCATATCAACCTTCTCCAACTAACACAGAAAAGGCTAAAATACATGAACTGATAAAATTCTAAGAAGTTTCTGTAATTATTTTTAGAATCTCTTCACCTCACCTCAATTTTGTTGTATTCACTAATCCTTTAGTTATTTGCTAACATGGCAAAAATAATCAAGTTGTCTAAAAATAAAAGTAATATTAAAATGAAATTCTATACTAGAGCAATTTCCACTCATCAGACTTTAAAATACAATTATATTAAGATATATTGATACTTTTATCTTTCAAGTATTCCATATTTGTGTGAACAAACATACTTCTCAATCTCTTTTAATCAGAAGAACTGGCATGGAGCAGTAGTACAGATCCCTCTTTGGCACCTCAATGGAATGATATTGCTTACAAGGGCAAGAAGAAAGGCCAAAACTAAAACATTTTCAATCATAGCAAGAGGAAGCAAAATCATACTTTTATGGATGTTAGCATTTAGGGAAGTGTAATCTTACTTAGTATGCTTATATCTGAAGGAGATGAACAGTATACACCCTGCATATCAGAAAGCGATAGAGGAAAAATGCTTCTGTGGGAAAATTCATATAATTGCCTATTTTTTAGATCTCTATCAAATACCTGATATTAATTCTTTGAACTAGAGAATGTTCTGTCCCCTGAATTGGCAATAGTGTGAAAAGGAACCTACTGCACTTTCCTAAGCGCTCAGCACACTAACTTATTTCTCCCAAGGGGAAAAAGAGCAACCAGCTCCTCCACAAGCCTTGGCATAGAGAAATACATGTTCTACATGTCAAAACTGTCTTTGAAAAGAAACAGATTTATTGTGAAGAGAACAAACAATACAGACAAAAATCAACTGATACACTGCAGGGCAGAAGAGCAAAAAACCCTTGTAATGCTGATAGATACCTTGGCACAAGCCACCAAACTAACTTAATAAAGATACCAACCAGAAAAAAACTACAGCATGACTCTTTCCAGTACTCACAGATCAAATTGACAAGTTGGTATTAAAAAGAATAGGGTTGAAATAACCACAGTATCCCTAAGTCTAAGGCCTTGGACCTGTTGATCCCAACTGGCAACTGACCCTAAGTATAATCTGAAACATGCACTGTCCATCCAGCAAAGGATGTCTTCCCCACTCTAGGCTCAGAATTTGGTTAAATTCTGACACCCTGGCTAGTGTCTTGGTCAAAAATCTAAAGAAGCATTTATAAAATAGAGGGGGTTTGTACTCCCTCATCTCAAATTCTGCCTACACATGTATCAGCTTGGTTCATAGTACACTCGTATCAAAATAATGATTTACATGCACCATAGGAATTGATGCAATAAATACAACAGGTAAGCAAGCAATGAGGAAAACAGAACCAATGCTAGCACATTTAATCACTGATAAGGAGCCAAATCACATCCGCAGCAAATTTCAGTGGTTTTGTTTCAATATACAGTTTACAGCAAAGAAAAATCTGATGGTAAAGCTACAAAGTCTTCTCAGTTCATAAAAACTCTGAAGTTTGTATTAGAACTCAAGTAGCAGTCCAAAGCATTAAATGAAAACTCAAGTCGTGCTGTTCCATACCAAGGAATAGAAAAATACCAGGAGAAAAAAATCTAAATGGTTTTCATCCTCTTCAGCTGAGGTCTATTAAACTCTACAGTATTTTAAACTGAGTGGTGTTTTGATCAATACATACAAAATTCATGAATAGAGGCATATTACAACTGAAGGGGAGGAAACATTCCCTAATGATGGCATAGTACTGAATTTTACTGAATTATTATGAAGTGAAAAAAACCACAGACATTAATAGGTAGCCAGATTAAATTAGGGCAAATCCTAAACTCATGCACTATGACCCTCAATAAATAAGCAGCTTCTTTAAAATCTGTGTAGGCAAAGCTTCTGAAGGTGAGGCTGGTGAGGCACAGGCCCAAGATGCCACAGGGAGCTCCGGAATGACCATCCATGAAGGTTCTCAGCACCTGCCCGGGGGGAGCAGCCTTGAGCAAGCTGTTTCAAATTCAGTGTTCACTCTGCATTAGGCTAAAGGCCCACCTGATTTATCCTACAAATTCTCTGCCTTATTGCTTGTGGGCAGGATTCAACAACATTTAATAAATCTAAAAAATTCTCACTTGTTTTGGTTTGATTTTATATTCTATTAGCCTTAAATATTACTTGCAGCTTTCTCTGAAGGACAATAAAATGTATAATACAGAGATTACATACAAACAGACTAAAAAGATATTTCCTGACTGCAACAGAAATGAGTGAATGGCAATTTACTTCACTGTAATGCTACTTTTCTTCTAATTATGCTGTTCACTTCCTTACTAAACTGGTATTATATCAATACAAGACTACATTTCTTTTCAGTAAATGATAAAATAGTTATGGGAAACATTTTCTACTAAAGTAACACCAAGTATTATTCCTGAAATATGGTTCCTGTGTGAAAAAAAATTATATTCAGACACTCCACAGTGATGGTGAAGAAATAGTTACTCTTCTTGTTACTCTGCCTTCATAAAGCAAGTCCTTATTACAAGCATATTTTAAAATGACATTGTATAAGCAACAAATGAAATGTGGATAAGCTTGATAAAAACTTAAACATTCAATTAAAATTGATGAGTTAGTCACAAAACAGGAGTGCTTATCACGTAAGGTAAAAAAAGATAAAGTAAATCATTAGGCTATAAATAAGTGCACATAAATTCACACGTGTTATTCTCAGTGATTTCCATTTCAATGTTCATGCATTAGGGTTGATTCAATTAATAAAAAAATTAAATTGTTCCATCTTCAACATTTACTGCTTTAAGACAACACACAAAGTAAGATGAATAGCTTAATATTTTGAAGCTTCCTCTTTGCTTACACTGAAACTCTTCTAATTCTAAACCATTCTAATTAGGCACCTACTATTTAATACAAAAGAATCTCTGAACTTCGAACAGAGCCATCTGCCAAAAAAAATTGGATAGTGTTTAAAAAAACCAAACCACCTTCAAGAATTAATTTCTACAGCACTGCTTAGATGGTTTTGATCAAAATTCTCATATGTCAGACTGAAAATGTGATTTTTTTCCATATGTAGATAGTAGAACAAACAATTTTTTCTCGTTTCATCCTTTCTATTTTTCCCCTAGTTGTTTCTGGGCTGCTTAGCCTTTGAACATGAAGCACATTGTCACAACCTTGCTGCTTTCCATTTGTGTGTTTTCCTCAGTTTCATGCTATACCAACTGAATATAAATTGACTTGTAACAATATGTCCAAGACACTAGTACTGAAAATTTTGGTCACACATTAACTGACTCTAATGTGAAAAAGGGACATAAAAACACATTTGCTGTTCAGAGATGCTGTCTTTCTTGAAATACAATGAACACTGTGTGTGGATGAATACATATTTATACATACAATTGTGAAGACATTATTTTGATTATTATACTGATTTCAGTCATGCAATGAACACCATGATTATCTTTTAAGTTCTCAGGCGGGTAAGAAAAACTATCCAACTCCTTCAAGTAATTATGCACTCCAACAGACTCAATGCAATACCTGGCTGCTGACCACACATGCCAAGAGAAAGATTCTTATCTCAAAGTTACAGCAACTACTACACACCTCTCAATCTTTCAGTGCATCTGCATATGCAGAGTGTATGGGTGTGCAGACTGTGCAAGTTCCCGTACTTGGCTGGAGCAACCCTCAGTATCAATACAGGCTGGAGGATGAATGGAGAGCAGCCTGCAGAGAAGGACTTGGGGGTACTGGGGGGTGAAAAACTGGGCACAGCCCAGCAATGTGCACTCCCAGCCTAGAAAGCCAACTGTATCCCGGGCTGCATTAACAGAGGCATGACTGAGTTTGAGGAGGTGATTTCTGCCCTCTTGCTCCATTCTGGTGAGATACCATCTGGAATTCCGCATCCAGCTCTGGGGTCTTCAGTACAAGAAATACATGGATCTGTTAGAGAAAGTCCAGATAGGAGGGCCACAAAATCAACCAGAGGGATGGAACTCCTCTCCCATGAATGGTTTTAAACTGAAAGATTATAAATTCAGAGTAGGGAGAATTATTTTGATGAGGGTGATGAAACACTGGAATGGGTTGCCTAGAGAGGTAGTAGCTTTCTGGTAGATCCCCAGAAACATTCAGGATCAGGCTGGAAGGGGCTCTGAGAAATGTGATCTATTGGAAGATGACCCTGAACACTGCAGAGGGGTTGGACTAGATAACATTTAAGGTCCCTTCAACCAAGATTGTGCTATGATTCTACAACAGCCATACTCAAAATGATTCAAACCACATATATCCAGCAAACACCCGGCCTGGAATGCACCAGTGACAAAGCACATTCATGTTCTGTGCATGCAAATTACTGCAGTCTAAAAAGGGCCGAAAGAAAATTTCTGCATTACAACTGCGCAAGCATTCCACCTGATAAAACTGAATTCGTCAGTTAAGGGTACAGAATCATTTTGGTTGGAAAAAACCTCTAAGATCATTGAGTCCAATGTTTGACTGAATACTAAGTGCCACATCCAGTCATTACATTCACAGAGAAGGATTCTCCTGTTCTAGGGTCCCTAATGTCCAGACAGATCTTCAGTATTTATCAGTGTACAGTCAAAACCACTGTAAGCAACTGTAATCACAGAAATAATCTGAAAAGGACTGTAATAAAAGACAACATGGATCACAATGTTTATCTAGACAGTATTTAATTTTTTTCCCTTTTTTTTTAATTTAAAGAACTTAAAGAGTCTCATTGATTTGATGCACAACACTGCATGGCATAAAGATACTTATTCATTTCCAAGTTTCAACAATAAAAAAATAAAACATCCACATCTGTGCTCAGGCCCATAGAAATAAAGCATTCTCATATAAAACAGGAAAATAGCAAAATTTTGCAATGAGAGTTCTTTTTTCATTCCATTCAAATCTTTTAAAAATTCTTATTACTCTTCATGTATGTCCTTGTTTGTACTGTGCTCTTGACAGCCCTACAGAAATGAAGATTTTCAATCAAAATAATTTGAAGGCAGCACTTTTAAAAGCAATTTGAATTAAAAATGCTAAAAGTATGTAAATTTCTGCAGAGGGAAGTATAGAATTTCTAGCATGTGGCAGAGAAACAGGCTGGAAGCCAGACCAGACGTATACCCTGCTCTCAGAAGACTTATAGACTTTGGTATTACTCATCTTGCTCATCTAAAAATAGATGCAGATCAAATATTCATCTGGCAAAGAAATGGCAAGTATTTACTGTGATCCACAAATATTCATCTACTTGCACAGTTTCCTACTAGTTTAACAATCTGAAATAATTTGACAGGCGGACACATATTTAGCTATATATTAAGACTACTAACAGAAGTCAGTGTTTCTATAATTTTGAAACTTCCATGAAATATTTCTTTATCTAAACCAAGACTTTATAGCAAAAACTCCAATAAATATATCTTTTTCCATAGGCAAATAAAAGTGAAGTTGATGTCTGAAAAGTAAATGTATTTCTTGCAATATTTCCATGAAACTAGGCTTCATCGTGTCATGCTGAAGAGTTAGAATTACCTGAAAATAATTTTGATGGCATTTTTTAATAAGTAGTATCAATTAAAAATTCTCAGTTAATTTAGGGAGGAAGAAAGATGAGGTCTCAGATCAAAAACACTCATCTTTACTACAACCAGACATATGTTTCGTCATATGGCTATGTCTGTACATGATACTGGATTTGAAGCACATCTTTTCCACCCTCTGCACTTCTACACTTAAACTGCTCATTTTACACCAAAATGCTCTGGGTATCATGGTGGGTTTTTTTTGTTTTCTGGGAGTTTTGGAGGGGTTGTTTTGTTTTGAAGGGGAGTCTTGCAGAGAACTTGCTCTTTTTTGGTCTTATGCCCCAGAGAAAGAAATAGAATCAGCCAAAATAACAGCATCATATCAACATATCTTTTCAGTTTGTTCCTACTGAAAAGGGTACAAGGGATCAATTTGCAATGCAGTTCCAGTGAGCACAAGTGTTGTATTTAAGCCAAAACTTCACAAGAAAACACCACCAGATAATACCTTAGGATACCTAACTGGAACGGCAAAATGCTGAAAATGCACTACCTTCAGACTTTCTATCAAATCAAATCTCTTAAAATGTGCAACTAATTTATGTTCTAATGGCACCAAGTGGGGGATAGCAGTGAGAGTGATATTTACAACACAACACTGCTGGCCTCAGGATATCCAAATACCATCAGAATGTACACCCACATTATTTATATTATACCTAAAAAATTCTTAATAAAATACCAAAATACGTTCAGTTCAATACAGTGCAACTTATGCAGAAATATCTAATGCAAAACACTACAGTTTAACTGAGAAAGCTGAATAAATCACTGAACTAAATGAATTCTGAATTTTCAGGTGGGGTCCTAACCACCATCTATTCATAGGAAACCTGTTTTTTAGAAGGGGAAAATGAATATTATGACAAGTTACCATTTGTCAAGTCCTACTAAGAGATGTGTCTTCTAGCCATGAACTCAGGGACTGCTTGTTAAACATGGCAGCTCTGGTGGTCTAAGCAGCCAACATATCAACTTGCTTATTACTTGAATTGGTTGCTGTTTTTTAACAAATATTTCCACTAACAAAAAAACACACAAAATCAATGCATCTGTGTGAAGTTAAAAACAATTCTTCCCAATGCTGGAAGTTGAAAAGTGAGAAGCTGCACTTCCATAACTGAGAAGCAGAGATATCCTGAAGTTAACTTGGGAACACAAGAGAAGGCAACTCAGACAGCCTCTCAAAGTGCCCAAATCTTTCTTTGAGAACATATATTATACAAAGTTATATATATTATGATAAAGTTATACATATTGAAGCTGAGAATCAGGTCTGTATGCAGTTCTTGATCAGATGCTTAAGTCTTTATACTTTGGTCAAGCCCAATAAGTAAATCAAGCCTCAAAGTGATTTATTACTGTTACCTACATCAATGACATGGATGATGTGAGGCTAATGTTGCCTCTGTGCTTGCAAATCCAGGGATGAAAGGCAGAGCATAAGCCCACAGTAGTAGTAGCATAATTAACTGTTCAGTTTAAAAGCTATCCTGGGCTTTGAAAAGATATCTTTTGCTTTGAAACATGTGAACATCAACCCATTTCTTTATTAACTGGCTCTGCACAGTTACCCCAAACCACCATAAAAATTCCAAACATGATACAGTGCTTATATTCAGAAACACTATCCTTTGTCAGGAGAACCGTATTTCCAATTGTGAGAGGAAAAAATTACATTAATACAACATTGAATTGGACTGCTTACACTAAGAGAGTTATTATGTACGAAGGTAGGCACATAAAGGCACATAAGCAGAATGAACTGCAATTTAAATATAAAACTTATCAGCTGGTGCTGACTGAGGATGGGAGCTGCTGACTACTTTTGAAGTCTGCACAAATCAAGTGTCAGAATTAGTCTCTGTTTATCTGGTGTCTTTTTTTAGTGATGCTGTTTAAAATCACTAAAAAGTTGAGAGGGGAGAAGGAGAGAGGGAAACTATGCCTTTTCTGTAAATCCTCAGACATTATAAAAAACTTCAGACACCTAATTTCATACAAGGTCTTAGATATTTAAAGGTATTTCTAATATATATTTTAAAAATGCCAACCCCTTCGAAATCCTAAAAAACACTAAGACATATTATCTAGTGGTTCTATTTCTAACACTGCATCACCGACATTACACCTTGGCTTGACTATACCAAATTTCTCCTCATAAAATTCAAGATGGCCTTCTTCCAGAAGTAGCTTTTAAAAAAAAAATAAAAAGCTCTTAATAAATCTAGCACCTGAATGCTCTCTGTCAAATACCAGCATTTTACTAGTAGTATTAAAAAACACACAGTGAACTGCTATTATACATAAGTTCTATATGCTTTCTTTGAGAAATATTCTTATTAAATATGGGGAAAAAAAACTTACTCTGTACAACAAATCTGGACCTAAATTATTAGAACATGAGATTTTTCTTTTTAAATATATTCTTCAAAGTGCCGATGAACGTATGATAACAGTTTGAGAAGCCATGAACTCTATAGATACCAATACCATTCCATCTCAAAAAATAAACACGAGTAAGACAGAAATCTGGTATGTTATAGCTATGATATATTAAGATGGCATCATCTTTCAGGTTAACCATTTAAAGCTTTTCACATGACAAACTGCCAAAGCTCTTTTAGTGTTAATAATGAAATCGTGAAGACTCTAGGCACAAAAGGGCTTCAACTCCTGGGCTTTAAAGAATAATGTCATTTAGTAAGAAACACCAAGAGCTAAATCCACAAAATTAGTTCCAGGTCCCAATGTCAGATGTCACTGATATCCTCAAATTTCCCGCTCAACTGCAACCTAATCCTTCACACGACTAAAACCTCCATGACAAGGGCATTTATGTACAAGACCACCTGAGTTCTTTCAGACACTTGTACCTATACTCATGCCTGATAAAATGAAGCAACTTCCTCCCCAAACTACCAGCTTTGTGCAAAATACAGCTAGGCATAAGAAGATCACTCTGTTTCAAGGGTGCATTCATTCTCACCTTGCTATTTTCAGTAAGATACTTGAATTTAGATGTTCTTCTTCCCAGGCGGCTGCCCTTAACACTAGTCTGCTTATGAGCTAAATTTCTCCTTTTGTACAAGCCACTTTACTCTGTAAGAGCAACCAAATTCTCGGATGGAGAAAGGAAAAGGAAGTCACTGATGGTATTGCAATGTCAGAAAGCCATGCTTTAAAACCATGCTGCAGCCACAACTACATTTCTGCTGAGAAGCAGAACTTTTTCAAAACCATACATTATGAGCACTTAGTTCCAAATCATCAAGTGAGTAGAACAGTGTTCTAGCACAGATATGGTGTCTCTACCAAGATACAGGGGCATCTGTAAACAAGCCTTCAATGACAATGCCCCATTTGTCTTATGAATAAAACTAAAAAGCCATCTCTTCTGTTATAACAACTTTTGTTTAGCTTTCTCCTGTTTTTCTTAAGAAAATTCTGGCTATCCAAATATCAGAAGAACGTACAAAGAGCAAAAAAGTAAAGGAGGGAGAATCACACGATTGAACTGGGGGGAGAAGACAAACCATGCTGCTGTCCTCAGCATTTCCTACTGTTTTTCTCAATTCACTCCCTGCCAGCTTGCAAGATCCTAAGAAACACGGGGACCTGGGCACCAAGTCAAGACTTGTGGGAAGTTGAATCCATAAAAATACAGGATTTCCAGAAAAAGTCATGTAGGTGCAAACTGCAAACCTAAATCATTCTCAGCTGGCACTTCAACTTTGTAGGTACCACATTCCCTGTAACATATCACACAATGACACTCTTGCCTTTATTCATGCCAAGAGTCATTCCATCCTTGAAAAAGCTGAGGAGCATGGTTCCAGTCTTGTAGACTGTACACTAAAACATTGATCCTAGAACAGTGTACTCTGTTTCAGTTCTGCTACATCACCTCTGGTTTATTTACTCCATACCACCCCATGATCAAGAATTTTCCCTCACCTTCACATTTCAGGAAAGTAAAACTATAATCCCAGAAGTAAATATGTTCGAGCAATAGCCAACTACTTAACTAAACCACAGTCTTTCCCATCATAACTCTTACACAAAAATATAAAACCAAGTATTGCTAGAACAAAGTGGCAGGGAGATTATTTTATCTTTTCAGGTATTCTGCAGACTAAATGCTAAGATCATAACCCAAAATAATTATTAGGAATTGAAAACAGAAGAATTGATTTCATGCTAGTAAAAAAGATATCAGAATCACAATGCAATAAAAACACCACAAATAAAGCTCTGAGTTATACCACGGTTGCAGTAAAAATGTTACTCGAAGCCCATGAGATATGTACCGTGAGCCTCTCTTTCAGCATCCTAAGAAGCTTAAAATCAAGGCTCAGACAGAGAAACCAATCAGAAAAGAGAAAAAAGTTGTAAAAGTTCTACAGAGAGAAAAGGAAATTAATGAATTTGTAAGAAAATAAGTTAAGGTGGAAACATTGAGTTCTCTGCTCTTCTGAAAACAGTCCTACATGTTAATCCATAAACCATCTGAAACAGATAACCAGTGATATGAAATATGTAACAGTTTAAAAGCACTTGGAGAAGACCATAAAAGATTTGCATGTCTCACAATGAAATATACTGAAGGATGAAAATAGAATGCTCTAGATATAAATGATTAGGTGTGTTGAGTTTTGTGTTCTGCGGTGTTTTTTTTTCCTCATTACAGAAACTACCAGATCTTTGAGTGAAGAACAGCCTGAAAATGATCAGAAAATCTTCAGTAGCACATGTTGCATTATTTGACAGCAAGATTTTAAAAAAGGTCAGTAAATATGAAAACCACTGGACACTTTTTTATTTTTCTAATATCAATTTAAATGATTTTTTTCCTAACATATAAAAAGCACAGCAGAAAAACATAAATGTTAGTAAAATAATTCTACTAAATACTATACCTTTTTTAAAAATTATTATTAATAAAGCTTCTCTTTCCACTTTCATCCTCCTTTTCATTATTGAAGCACTTCAGAAGGTTTCCATTTCTGCACTGCTCTGAGTAAAATGGATTCTTTTTTGTTAATGATATTTCTTCTGTCAAAATCAGGAGATTGATGAATTGGTTGAAAGGCCGCCTAACTTTAGTGATGCTGCTGGAACACTGTGTTTAGCTTTGTCAAAAGCCATTCTATAGCTTTTCATAGTTACATTGAATGAAATGTTCTACCTACTAAACTAATGATTACTTTGTGAGGGTAGAAGCTGATCTATTCAACAACAGAATTAAAATACGACAGACCAGAGCACTTAATAGCAATGCTGTAAGACATGCAGATCAAAAATGAATAGCCATTGAGAGGAAAAATGTTTGTGAAGACTTTTTAAAAGCTCAAGAAATACATTTGTGTTCTTCTGTTACATTATTAACAGGAGCAATAAGAATGAAGTCACAATAGTATAAATAATTTAGGGTTTTTTTTCTGTAACCTAGTTTGTGCCCCAGCAAGATGAAACTAAAAAGAAAGAAGAAAAATGGTTTACCATCTAAAACATTTCACGTGTGAATTAACTGAATTTCTTAGAGAAAGCATATCACATTACATATGGCTAAATATAACGTAATATTAAATATCGTAACAATAATTATTAAAATGACTGAAATTTTCTTACAATTATAAAAAAAAATGTTGAAATGAGCTCTCTAAATGCTTAGCCTGTGAATGCATCCCTCTGTGTTTACACAGCTAAACCATTCACTCCCAGATGTGTATCAACTCATTATCTAAAATACCTATTGAAGTATGTTTTCCAAGATCCTTGGTAGCCTTTCATTAATTCAGGCATTAAAAAATGTTTCCTAGTTTTTAACCTAAACTCATCACTCCAAATGAAGTTGCTGGAGAGAAGTGTAAACAAAACAAAACAATTACTTGTTAATAACTTTGTAACATTCTTCCCTTACTGCCCAGTCTTCTCCCCTCTAGGATAAGCAAACCCAACTACTGAAAGATTTTCCTTATAGGCTATTTTTCCTAATCCCTGTAGTGTGCATTTATAGTTCTTTTTAAGCTTTGTTTTTCAATAACCAATAGAATTTCTATAATTCTATAATAATCTATAAAGTAGTTTTGTAAAGTAGACATAGATGAGCATCAAACAGAAGAGGATAAATCACATCCAGTCTCAGGTACAGCAGGAGCTTTAGTAGATCATAGAGAGTATATGCCTTTTCTGCAACAGAATTATGACTTACCTTTTATCCTGTGAATCCCAAGCCACTCACAAATTGTATTTTGCCATACTACCTGTCTATGCCTTCTGCATTTATTACTCCTTCTCCACATTAGTCCTCACTGTATTTTATGAGTGGATTTCAGATCAACTAGAGACATCAGGATCTTCAATTTCAACCAAGGTGTTTGCAGCATCCACTCTGTCCACATGTCTCAACCCTCCATGTCAAAAAGTAGGCTAACTCCATTACCCAGGTAGTTAAAGCATAAGTGGATATAGGACTGCACTTGTGATATCTTCTCAGCCTAACAATAAACGGCTGTTAACCACTCCCAAGAGAGAAGTTTCAGCCAGGAGGATAGCTGATAATTTATCTAATCTTATTTCCTTGTATCATTTATAAGAATGCAGTGGAAAACAGAATAACAACAAACAGTAAGGTCATATTCATTGCTCAACATTTATCCTGTCCCATTCCCACGTGATACATGCTTAAAAGCAGGGCAAAAACTATTGATGCCAGTGACTGTACATCAGTTTCCTGGAGTGCAACATGGCCTTGCAGTGTTAAGACAAACATGTGAAAAACATTATGCTGCATCTCTCTGGAGAGAAAAACTTAGCAGCAACACAGGCTCTCAGCAGCCTCACTCTCATCCTGACTGCACTACTGAGCTTCTAGCAGAAAAGCACACTTACACATTAGCAGACTAGAGCTATCAAACTCACTTGAACTATTCGAGTTCCACAATGTATTTTAAAAATATATCACCATCATTTAGAGGTGGTGGCAAAGTCAGCTTGGTCAAAGTAATATACTGGAAGCGATAGCCCATTTGTCTCTGCTTCCACCTCCTTAAATCCATTTAAAGAGTCAGAAATGAAGCTTTTATGACATGCTCCTCCCAGCCTTGCCCTTTTCATCTGGATCCCTGAGAAAAGATTTCCCAAATACACGTAGAAAATAGTTTAAGTCAGTCAACTAACTCAAAGCACAGACTGGCAGAAGTAAGATACCAGTAGTGGATCAGGAGACAGGAGTGAAGAAAGCTAAACTTAGAGAGAGGGTTACAAGTAATTTTTTTGCTGCAAGGATACCCCTAGACTTCCAGAAAGGCGGCAGGTATATTAGCCCCTGGAGTAGGCAAAAGGAAATGGGGAACTATGAAGACAGAAGAATATACAATTACTTCTTTTTTTTTTAACCTTTTGTACCACCCCCTTCAAATCATGCTATTCCTTCAGTGCTAATTACAATCTGTTTTATTTTCCAGTTTTCTATAGAAATCAGGACATTTTGCCTCCAAAAACCAGTGATCATATATAGATCACTCCAAAAACCAGTGATCTATATATGAATTTTAGAGTATTCCACTGGAAAAAAACCCAAAACAAAACAGCCCAACACACAACAGTTTTAAAGTTATGTTTTATTAAAAGTAGTTTTACAGCACAAAGAATAAACTAGCAGCAGATTAATGCAAGTCATCAGAAGATTAAATACTCCTGCAATCACAGCTACCTTCCCACAAAACACTTAAAACAACAATAGCACAACAAAAACCCTTTCATTAGAAATCAGTCAGGTATTTACCTGAACATTAAGAGACAACAGAATTTTACATTAATGCATTAACAGAACTGGTGATACAGTAGGGCAATTTTTGTTATTTTACAACAGAACACCAGTTACTACCTATTGGATGTTTTGCACGGGAAAAAATACACACTAAAATAACACTGATTGTGGAATATGGTTTTGAAGAACACTTTTTGGCTTAAAAATTCTAGAACTAAAATATTTTGTAATCTAGCAAAATATTTCAATCAGAAAACAGCTTTTGTTGAGACACTGTATCAAGCAACCTAGTTCTAGTAACTAAAAAAAAAATAATTTCTGAATGTATTTTTAAATACCACCCAGTCTGTGAATTCTGGATTCATTTACTGCTTAGATACTCAACTAAACCAATGCAATCAGACTCTAGAGTCAAGAATTAATAGTATTTTAGCATTGTTTTGAAATGCAAGAAATTACCCATACTAATTCTATCTTCTGCATTCACATACTTTTTTATTCCAATGTTGCCAGTTTCCATTTCTTTATTGCAAGCTACAGATCAATTTGGGTGCATAGACTAAAAGCTTTTGAAACATTTCCATATTAAATTATAGGTTTGGATGGTAGAGGCATTACAGCACATAATGCTGAAAACAGGTATACAAAATGCTTCTGGAGTTTTTTCTTATTTTGGAATTTTCTTGATGAAAAACCTTTAGATTCTGGAAAAGGAACATTTACTTTTTTGTGCCCAGGTTATTCGAGGAATGATAGCAATTTTTTCATTCAAATACTCGGCTTCTGTTATGAAAGATTTAACAATGCTTGAATAAAAATTGTTCTAATATCTACCGTCAAAGTAAAAAGTATTCAAAGATGTGAAGGCTCTTCCTAAAACATAAAAAATACACCCAGAACTTAACTGCTGCCACCTGTAAGTTAGAAAATTCTCAAGTCAGTACTTTCTATATGCAGTTTTATTGTCTCTTCTATTTCGTACCTCTCATAAAATGTCCCTCGCTGTATCATCAATTAATTTATTTTGTCACTCTCTTCTTTCTTGATGCTCACAACCTGCACAACCTTTCTCTTCCTAGCTGCCAGAAGCACCCTTGCTTCTTCAGGAGTGGAAAGGGTCTGAATGCTAGCGTGTTTCTTTTTCACTTTCTATATCCCCCATCCTCCAGAGAGCTCCAGACACACTCAATGCTGCTCAGCAATTTCCTGAGATGAGCAGAACAAGCATGACCCAAGTCTGTGGGTGTTGCTGCTTGACAAAGCACTTGGGAAAGGTAACAGACAGGTCCAATTGAAGATAGTAGCATATACTGTGTAAAAAAGTTTTTTATTTCTTTTCCAAAATACGTTTTTCCATTCTCACAACATATTTTGCCGCTCTAAGTTCTGCACTGTACTCAAGAGCTCACCAGCCTACGCTGGATCATTTAAGATAATCGCAAAAGCTATTATTTTAGGGCAAAGTCCACTATCCAGGTAGAAATCTCTTAAGTTATATGGCAATATTACAGCAGCACTTTGACATTTTATGAAGAAGCAAAATGAAAACACTAAATATATTTAACAGAGAGATGCTTAAGGGTAAAAAGCTAAAGACACTATTTAAAAAAAAAAAAGAAGAGTAGCACTCTAAGAAGATTCTATTCAATTGACATTTTGACTAAACTGACATTTAGTTGCTGAGACTATAGTCTCTCTTACCATGGTCTTAACATATTTCACACAGTTAGCCATTGCCTATTTGGTTCACATTTAGTAGAAGAAAAGTAAGTTGGCAAACTGGATGAAATCACCAAGCAACATGGAAAAGAGGGATACTTGTTTGAAATGAGAGCCTAATCTAAGAAAAGATAAGGAATCTGCTTCACAGCAAAAGATCCAGTTAGCAAGTCACAAACCTCCTTAACCTGAGATGTGAATGATGCAACAGATGTGTCTATGTGACCCACGTGTGACACCAAGATTTAGTTGTAGCACCGCCCCAAAATTTACACTAGCTGTCCTCCACTCCATAGAAAAAATATAGGTATTAAGTTAAAGCTGCAAAGCCTTCAAAATATGTGAATTATCTTTCTTTGCTCAAGTGTGCTCAATAATTGTCTTCAGCTGAAAAAACAAGTATTTGTCAATATGATCACTGGATCCTGGAATTTACCAATCTTGTCTTGATGCTACAAAACAAAGATCTTCAAGGGTGAACCAGCGTAGCTATCTGTCTTTCCAGTGGGTTTTTTGGCTTGCTTTTCTTTGTTTTGTGCACAGCAGAGAATGGGTGGCAGGGAAAAGGAGAGGGAGAGAGGAAGGTAGAACTGTGCCTGTCTCTATTAGGGAACATAGACTTGATATTTGTTTTTTAGGTGGGTCTTGCTTTGGAGGCACATTAGACAATAGGTGTTGTTCTGCAGCTATTACAATAAAAAAGGCTTTTGTTATTTAAAGAAAAATAATTGGATGAAGTTATGGGAAACAAATATGAGAAAGTGCAATGTCTGAACTTCCTCTTGCTAACACTGTCTTGTAGTAATACAAACAACATATCACTCTTGGGTTATATCGTACTAACTTTATAGGAATGCAACATAACAGTTAAGCTTTCTAAAGAAAGGAAGAAGACAACAGTGGCACATTTAGTTTCCTAATTAACAATAATGTCAGGATACATCGGCAGTAAGAGTTTAATAAAAACTGGATTGTAGCTACTTCCTGAGGCTTATGTGGTATCTGTAGCATTGCACTACAGCATAGGATATCAGAACTCAGTGAGACTGTTTACCCTGTCAATCACTTGTCCATCTATCCAGCTTTCTACAAATACCCCTTGTATTTGGGAGCTGTTTCACAAACCTCAGTAATTAAAATTTTTAACACAATGATAGACAAATTTAGTAAATCTACTAAATTAAAGCCACAAGTATGCACAAGGAACAAAAAGTAATGTCATGGTTACCTTTGGGCAATCAGGCAAGTCAGATATAAAAACTCCCTACAGATATTTAAAATATTTATCAGGTATTATTTTTAGTTTGGTTTTGTTTGTTTGGGCTTTTTAAATATTTTATTAATAAGCACATATATGTGTATGAATTCAAAGTGAGTAGGTAATTTTTGGTTTTTTTCTCCACTGCATGCTTCCCATAGAAAAATACAAGGAAACACTATTTTACGCAAAGCATCTTGGAATCATTTATGGTAAAGAAAGCTAGACTAAATAGGTCTTCCATTAAGAATGCAGAAAAGAATTGTTTAGGAGAAAAAGTCATCTTCTCCAGAAAAGACAGACATCTAGACATCACAATATCTATCAGCTGAGCTCACAGCAAAAGTCACCAAGAATTAAGGTCACATTGAGGTTCAGAATAGTGATGAGAAATAATATGCTGAAGAAATTGAGAAGACAAAAAGCTTTCACTGTACCCAAGAATTTGATGAAGTTGATAACTGGAGTATGGAAGAAGCATGATCAAACATGATATCCCCTGAGTTCTGACAAGTTATACAAGAACAAGCGTTATCAGAATTTATTGCTGATATCATTAAATGATCTTCTATTAACTTAATCTGGAACACAGTCACATTATGTGTTTAATTGCAATATGCAATCAGAGTTTGTTTTGGTGAAGAAATAATTTTGGTACTGGAATACCCCCTGTCCTGTAAGTATGGGTTCAGGTTTGTGAAGCTTGCATTTTCTGAAAAAACAAACCCCCCTTCAATTCTAGCAGCTGGCCAAATAAAATATATGTCCACAAAAATAGGAGAAGCAGTAGCATCTTTCTCCTAACATAAATCCAATGATGATTTTATAAGTAATACCCATAATAATTCAGACATGCAAAGTGAATTCTTCATCTTGTACCTAAGGCACATTTCTAAGAAGGATAATCTGCATTTTCACAAAAAAACAAGTTACATAATTTGTCAAATTTCTTGGTCCTGGTTCACGATGCAGGTTTCACTGTTTAGTGGTGTAGTCTGCAGTTTCCTTCTCAGTCATCTTACCCACTTCACACTGAAAAATGCATGACAACAGCAAACAACTCAGTGAATGAGAACAATTTGAGAAGCATGAACAGTTAGCTCTCTCAGCCAGGAACCCATATGTACATTATAACAGTACTGTGATAGGAAAAAAGGAATCTTGAAGAACCAGAAGGTTGCTGAATTTCAAAAAGCATATTACCACCAGACTGTCGTTCACTTCAGAGACAATGTCAACTAGTAGAACATTGATGAAGCCATCACACCAATTAATTGTAGGCCATAAAGAAATCTTCAGGGCTAGAGCTGCCCCTGAAGGAAGCAGAAGAGTGGAGAAGATAGACTTCAAAAAAACACACATCTTCCATATACAGATGCAGCGCTATTTTCCATGATTTGCATGCAATTTACAATATTGTTTCCTACATTTTTCATATACTTCCCTTGGCATCAGATTTCATGAAGATGCTGGCAGTGCCATCTGCAGCTCCAAAAGTACCTCCTCTGTCAACAGCTTGATCTCAGATGAGTCATTCAGTTTGGGCTAGCAGGCAAGCAGAAAAGCCTCTTAAGCCCATGTAAAGAAGTCAACTCAGTGAGCTGCATTAAACACCTTGCAAAAAACAGTCAGGCAAGCAGAGAGAGTAGAAAAATTGCCATTACCACAGTTTGAAATTCTAACCTTGAAATTTTGAATTTTAAATTACAAAATTCTAAAATGTGCCATAGCCCAGATTCCATTGTAAGGTCCTGCACTATAATTCAAGACAAACAAAAGACACTTCATTCCACCCAAGCAATACAGTTCTCTTTAATCTTTGGCAGAGGAACCTGGAGAACCTGATGGAAAATAATCTTCCAGTTGTCAGTGCTGATTCTCACACTTGTCTCAGTACCATATGTTAGACACCCACTACAAGACATGACCATGACTTAGCAGAGTGGTTACGCAGTACATTTAGAAAAAGCTAATATATTGAGTGTATATGGGAATCATTTATATCCAAAAGGAGAAGATGCGGTTGCATCAAAAAACAGATCAACAAAATGGTTAAGACTTTTGTGTTCTGGCAATAATTTTCCCACCCTACAAACACTCTACAAACATTCTTTCTGAGTTAAGACTTTTCAGGTCAGTCTGGCTTTAAAACTACTTGAGAATAATTAAATATATATATATATATATATACACACTTTGAATTATACATAGATACTAACTTATTTAAGACGGAATTATATTTAGTGAAATGCTAGGAAGCCCCTGGAAACCTGTAAGCAACTGGCTCTGCACCCACAAGGGGGAGCCTGCCCTTGAGAGCAAATCTGTACTCTCACATTTCATTAGACAGTTTACAGTTATCGGACAGCTCACCACTCTACAATTTGGTATGGTACATTTTCCAGAATTTTTTGGCTTTAGTCAGGGCTGATGTTTGCGTAAAAGGAGAGTCACAGAGAGGGAGAGCAGGAAGGAAGCTGAAAGAAATCAAGAAATCAGAATGATGATCTTCACAAAATATAACCTGTCTAAATATACTGACGTTAAAAAGGAAGATCCAGCCCAAGGAAGCAGGAATAGAACACACATACTCAGAAAATACATATTTCCTATTTATCTTGGTTCCTACAGCATGTCTCTTTCCACTTCTAATCTGCTTGGAAATGACTAAATATTTGTTACTGTTTCCACTTCGGAACTATTTATCTTCATAGCCATGGTAATACATTCACATAAAGGTATCAGAGTTGCCAAATTCCTTCGTTACAATTTGGATCATGGTGTAGAGGCTGGGGTGTTGGCACTTGCATCTCACTGGACCCATAACAGCAGACAGTCATCATCATCAAGTCATTATCACATTTTCCCTTCGTGGTTGTGTTTATTTTAAGAAATTCCCATGTGTTCAAACACTACCTAGGCTTATTTCAGAGTACCAGTTCTATATAAAGCTTCAGCACAAACAAATATTTCCTTACTTTCCCTTTACAGTTCATACCTTCTGGAGTAGTTCCTACAGATTCACAGCTTCAACACTACATCCAAGAGCAAAACCAAAAAAGCATAAAACAGACCAAAAAACATTTATCATACATGCTTTAACCACTAAAATTCACCAGCTAATTCACACCACATTTTCCTTTCAAAAAAGCTCATATTTGGAAATTTTTACATAGTGTAATCCTCTCTAAACATTACACAATCTCAAAAGCACTGCTGATAAAACTACACCCAGCAGGATATTGTAATTAAGTAAATAAAGCAAAATAAAGTATCAATTAGAATATGATTGCTAGTTATATAATATTTTCCTCTGGTAAGGAACAGAAGACAAATTCAGAACATCTTTTCTATCTTCTGCTGTACCACCCAACTTAAACTATGACAGTTAACATATTTCAAGTTGTTAGGGTTTTCAAAATTACTGGTTATGGTTTTCTGTGTACAGTGTTTATTCTGCTTTCTACGTGCAAAAAACCAAAACAAAATAAAAACAAGAGATCCAGGGTTTTCCATATCTTGATTTAGAAGGAAAGATGTTCCTAGCAGACCCAGGCAAATTCATTAACCATGGCATACCAAAATGATGATGGCCATATGCTTGAGCACTAAGAATACATTGATTATATTCTCTCTGCATCTTCCTCTGGGCATACCAAACCTACCCTATCTTTTTGTTTAAAAACTTGCCAGATTAATATAGGACCTTCACTATTACTGTGTAGAATGAAATTACACTATGAAAAAGAGTTTCCTGCAAAATTCACATTTAGCAAAGTATTTGAAAAGTCATCCCAAGTTCAGAAGCCAAAATAAATACAATAGACAAATACAGTCATACATCCATAATTTAAAAATGTAAGTAAAGTGAAGAAAACACATTAATAACATCAGACTTCCTTGCACAACAATCCCACCCACAGCTAGATAATGCAAAAAAGGAGGCTCTCAATACTATTACAGGAATCTAGATTAAGTTCCATTTTCAACAAAGTAAACAGCCAAATAGCTTAACATTTCAAAGGAACCATAAACTGAAACTACAGCATCACATTCTTATTCACTATATGAAGATATTAAGTTCCAAATTCATACCTCTAAGTCACCAAATAATAATGCAATATTTAATGGATACAGATAATATTTTTCTTAACTCTTTTCTGTGAGAGAAACTTGAAGAAATCTTTTCAAGACAGACTCTTTATCACCAAATTCATTGGCATTTTCCCTTTGACTACTTCTCAAAGACTGGGGTTTCTTTTCAGTTCTTGAGGAATTCCCATTTTCTTTCTCTTAAAATGTTTAAATCTTAAATATTAATAGCGAAGGCCCAAGGAATTACCAGCTCTAATGCATCTGCACTGTTGTGTTCCATGTAATGTATTAGACTCACTTGGAATCTTTGTGGATAAAACCACTATGAAGACAGCTTGTAACAGAATGGTTTGGAGACCAGCAATGAATAAAAAAAATGGCAGAAAAAGTTTTGATTTTCTGCTAGTACAGAGAAAATCCAACACCTGTGCTAATCATAGATGTTAAATCCTGTGAATTTATAATTCCAGAAGACTGCTAAGTTCCATTTCTTTAGCAAGAATTCCTGTATCTGGGAGCGTTATTAGTATTTTAACTTCATGAACATATACCAAATGATTATTTTTAGGTCATCCATCTCAAAGACTTGCAACTCACTGCAGAAATTAGCAACTAATCAACCTCTTAACTCAATTACATTTCTCCTGGCTTTGCTCTTTTTTCCCCTCATTTATGCACACATATGATACTGCCATTACACTGTTATATAAACATGCTAACAATATATAATAACAATATATATAACAACATACTAATTTTAAAGTCTTCTCTAGAACTCAAATCCATTTCTGTCTTCTTTCTTTTGACTGAGGAAAAAGACACAATAGGTTTTGCAATCTGATTTATATGAACAAACAAAAACTCAGTTTAGCCAAAATACTATTGAAATATTTTTACTGCTGCAAAAGAAATGGAAAAAATCAGTTGTCTGCAGTGAACATCCCACACCATTAACAAGAGAATTGTGGGAATCAGAGATTCCTATATCGCCTGGAGACAAAACAGACTACCACCGGGAGCCCAGCCAGAAGTAGAGACACCGATCTGACCAAGACTCAAGCCAAGACTCATCATCAAGAAGAAGACGCCAGACAGTTATTGTAGTTAGAATTAGAGATTTTCTCTGTATTAGAATAGTAGTCATTATTACTATTGTTCTGATTGGTTGTACCCCAGTTCTTCCCCAGTTTCCCCAGTTAGATACAGTCCCCCATTGGTCAGCTGTTTCCCGGGCCCGGGTACAGCTACCATTGGTCCCCCGGTCGCCCATGGTAACGGCACG
>WBMV01007696.1:159165-261572 GCA_013396655.1 Campylorhamphus procurvoides | reverse complement strand
CCCCCATTGGTCAGCTGTTTCCCGGGCTCGGGTACAGCTACCATTGGTCCCCCGGTCGCCCATGGTAACGGCACGAAGGCCTTACCATATCGGGCAGGCCACTCCCTTGATCCCTCCTATTGTCACTCCCCGGGGGCGGAGCCTCCTTCTCCTACCCAATCACACCCCTCGTCCAAGTTGTCAATCCCTTAACTCCGCCCAATTTTCTAGAAGCTTCCCCTACCGAGAGTATATAAGTCTGATGCTCCCCTTAATAAACGTTGTTCCAGTTCTTGTTCTCTTTGGCTGCAGCCCCAACCCCGTGTCCGCTTCTCCTTTCTTTGATACCCGTGCCCCCTCGGGCTTGCGACTCGGCTAATTTGCGTGCGTGCACCCTCCGCCCGCAGAGAATCAAACCACCTCAGCATTGGTTTTGCAAAATGACATAGCATAATTAAAAATATTTGCTTTTCCATTTCCTGCAGTGTCTTTCATACATACACAAGAATTTGCATGATATTATTTTTCCATGCTGTGCTGTACATTTCCAGCCATTATCATTGAGTCTTTGACAATAGTTTTCCCCTCAGTGACCACAATCCTTAACTTGCCGTAAGTACTTTGCATTTCCACCTTTTCCAGTCCATATCCACAGGAGAAACAACTGCAGGATATTTCTTTTTTTAGTTTAAATCCCATAGTATTATTTCCTCTAACAAAATTTACTGGTGTGGTGTTTACACAGTTTAGATCAGCCATCAATAGACTACAAAACAACGGACCAAATAAATACTTCACCCTTGCACTTTACCTAAAACTTTAACAGTATGTGGCACAACTGGCCATGCCCCAGCAGCTTGGAACCTAGTTTTGTATGCAAGACTTCAAGCAAAGGTGATAGCACACTGCATATTGAAAATTTTTTCATCTTAATGTGGCATGCTAGTTGAACAAATTTTACTAACAGTAATCTTTATTTTAAATCCTAAAACAGTTGTAAATTTTCTGATTATTTCCTAGTCCAAGAAGTCTTACAACAGAGTGAAAGATTCTCTTCTTTTGCACAGATAAAGCCACTGTTGTCAGCCAGAACAGTGAAAATTACCTGCTTGGCATTTAGACCCTCAAATCTGAATGTGTCTGGCTACCCTCACGGGTGAACCAAGAAAGAGCAACACTGTGGTTATGAATCTTCTTTTCTAGATGAGATTTAAATTCAACATCTGCTAAACCTACATATAAAACTAAAATTTTGGCATGAGACATCTCCGTAGTCTGCCAAACAAGCAGTTTTGGCTTCTGCACTTCGGACATCAAGAATGTACTAGAGATCAAGAAGCAAAGCACTCCTCTACAGATTTGGTAGGCACTCTACATGAATTCTGTTTTCTTTTATTTTTAGAAACAACCCTGACCTTAAAAATTATAGGGTTTTGAGTGGTACTTTTATTTTTTTCTTTTCTTGTAGGCACCTAAGCAATATGATGATTACTGCTGCTGTAACAAGTTATAGCACTTGAGAGTTACACGAAAGTATTTGCTCTAATCAATTTACAGACATTACTAAAATCAAGGAGGGAATTCAGTTTCTTGCCTTTTACAAAGAATGCATCGTTCATGAAGAACACACAGAATATGACAGAATTGACTAATCATTGACTAGATTTAACATTAAAGTAGTAGTAAGGACCAAATAGTTTCCTCTGGTCTCAGAAATTATCACTGCTTTCCTGCAGTATATGTATGTGTTTGCGTCATCTTTTTCATTCATGTAAATAACTTTCTTTAGTTCTGCTAAGCTTTTCAGAATTTTTTTCTCCCTCTTTTAAATGCACATTTACATTCTTTTCTGTCTGTTAAGCCTTCCATATCTTTACACTCAGAAGGCAGCTACTACAAATACCCCTTCATTACATTAGCTGTTATCCTATCTTCTTTCCAACTCTTCCCTGTGGGCCTTATCAAACTCGATATGCAACCTTTGCAGTTTCAGGGTCAATCAACTATCTAAATCCCTGCCAGCTACCACCACTCCTACAAAGTCACAGACAGGGAAAAAAAAAAAAAGAGTTGATGCCTCTTCTATCTCCCCCATATTAAAGTACTAACAGTGCTGAACAGCTGCCATCAAACCTCTCCTTGTACACACTACCTTATAAAGTACAAGCAGCCCTTTCTTACAATTGTATGGATTACACATTCATAGCAAAAATAAAAATGTCATTGAACTGTCTGGACAGAAGGAGAAATGAAAAGAAAGATGCAAAGATTTTGTCTCTTGTACATATTACCCTGCAGATCCTCAAGGAGCGCTTAACCAAAAGACACACCACCACCCCCTCCACGCCACGGTTCAGCCCCTTGTTTCTTCCCCCTAAAGATTAAGGGCCATGGAAAGAAGCCTTCAGAGTGTGGTCCTTTAAACACCCTTGAGCCAGGGAGGGCCTGCACCTGGGCTTGGCTGTAAAGATGAAAAGAGTTCAGCAAGTCCCAGCTTTATTCCCCACGAGGTGGATCTGAACAGCCATTAGCAGAACAGGCCTCTCAAGTGTCTGAGGGAGAGAATAAACTCTGCTCGGCATTCATAAGTCGCCTTTCCCAAGTAAAACGACCAGCCCTGGCTCCAATACCCTCACAACAGCTACAAGGATCAGCACAACAGTCTGGGTTGTTCATCACTGCAGCCTTGGCTTCAGTTCTTCTCCGAGACCAAGTTTTTTGCACTTTGTTTTTTGGCACTTCCCGTAACATAATGAGAGTCCCTTTAATTAGTACTTAGATAATTACTGTGACCTGCCTGCCAGGAGCCTGAGTCCCACACAATTCAATGCAGTTTCAGTTGAAGTTTATCGGTCTGCATGTAGGAAGTGTAGCCTATGTCTTCCTGCGTGCATTACTCACCTTAATCACCCACCACTTCAGCAAACCTAAAAGCTCCACCAGCACTGTAAAAGAGTAATCTCAGCATGGTACAGGGGAAGCCTCTCTTATCTATGCTACACATATCCTAAGTACTCCTTCATCTGACACATCAATTGAGAAATGAATATTGCAGAATTATTTTTCAATTAGAAACACTGAAGTGCTGAAATTGTGATACACTGCTTTAACGGTAAATGGCCAAATATTTGAGACACAAGCAAATGCAAGTACCTCTGACAAGTCTCTGTCTGAATATTAAATTTCAACTTAATAAACATATTCAGAGAAATTTGAAAAACATTAAGATCCCACTGGCAGACAGAAGTCGCGCTGCAGCTGTAATATTTCATCAAGTGTTGGATAGTTTATGTCATTTGTGTGGAGAAAAGGAACATTTACTGTATCAGCAGATTCCATCTGATTTTTCCAGCTCAGTTATTGACATGTGTGAAGGATATGATTATCAGTAAAAACAAAAGTATTCAATAAAATTTGTGCATCATCACCAATAACTGAGTTAATCTGTGCCGGATTTTTATTATCAGTCTCTTAACACACTTTAAAGTTGTGGGGTCTATTCCCTAGCAGAAACCAAATAATAAACAAACAACCCCAAACCTAGATGTAATTTCAGGTTTTACTACAGTTGAAAAGCATCTGCTCTTTAACATAGAGCATTTCATCTAGCTTTAGCTCTAGGATGCAAAAAACCAATTCAAATACGCTTTGTAGGGCAACATTACTGCAAAAAGCATTTGTAGATCAACTTTACAACAAATAGCATTATTAAGGACAGAGAACAATTTGAAGCTTTCAGATAGCCTTGACTTTCTTTGATACAATGGAACATATGAAAGTAGATCTGTGCTGGGTAATGGGGCTATGCAATTTTGCAGTAATGTTGTTTCCCTTGCCAATTTTCTATTCATTCTGTAGAATTCAGGCAGTAGCTACTGCAATCAGTGATGACACATTGTTTCAAGCTTCCTTTTTGTTTTTCCTTATACAAGTTTGTAAATTCTTATCAAAAACATATAGACCAATCTGGCAAAACAACATCTTTTTTTTTTTAACTACAGTGAAGCTTTTGATATGTTCTATATATATAGTCATTTTCTAGGAAAAAAACTTACGCTCTTTCTAAGAATGTATACTTTGGAAAATATTTTTAAAAGGAAAAATATATGTGTTGTTTGAATGCTGAGTAATTTTAGAGAAGCTCTGAAACAAATTTAATGCATTTAAAATGCTAAATAAACCAACTTTCAGGTCAACAGGGGTTAAACTGTCTGTCCTTCTTGCTGGCATTCATAAATGTCTTTCTAGCTGAACTTATAGAAGCAGCTGCAGTGTAACTTGGATATTAAAACCTCCAAGGAAACCAACAATAAAAGCTGCAAAGAATTTCACTAGGGTTTTTTTTTTTCCTTAGGTGTTAATTAAATGATCATTTAACACTGAAATGTAAACACAACATTTTCATCTACTGACAGCATAGCCTATTATGAATCCAGGGTAATAAACGTCCTGGTGTTAATACTCTGAACCAAGTTCCCACAATACACTAAGATGCCTTGTCGTGTCTAAGGTTAAGCATCTAGACACAAAACAAAGATTGTGCCTACTCGACTTCCAGTTCAATTTTCCCATCGCCCAGTGACCTAGGTAACACTTTGAGCAATAAAGAATAAATTTAATTTCTCCAGCATTTTGTGAGGATTAAGAACAATTGTTGGCCTGCAATGACTTTTTATCCTTGGATTCTTTCTCTTCCAGAGCATTCCCCCTGTTCTAAAAGAAAATTCTGATGGTTTAAGACACAGAACAAACAGAACTTTAAATTAGGCTTTTTTCAATCAATTGGAACTGTTGGAGGGGAAGCAATCAACCTTTCTTTGGACTTTTCTCAGCTATTCAGTTACTTTAGGCTTTAATCTTCCACTTGCAGAAGAAACCTACCATCACAGAGACAGGCCTCTATACTTTCAGATTTTCCCTTGGCCTGATTTATTCCTCTTTTCTGTTCTTTTTTTTTTTTTTTTTTAAATCAAGATGACACAGCTGCACTTAAATGTCCACTCTGTGCAAGCCGAGACTTACAGATGTCCTCTTTATAACATTTCACACCATGTTTCTGCACCACATAATAATGGCATTTCCTCTGACATGCCTTTTTACTTTTCATGACTTCCTTTACTGAGATTCAGTTTCCTACTTAACTCCTGCCTAAAAGGTTTCCTATATCATAATTTACCAACGCTTTCAAGGTCAACCCTCCAGGAACAACCCAGGGACTGATTCAGACTGCACATGAATATGGTTACAGGTGACCCTAAACCAGCTACTCTAATTTTTGTATTAAAAGGCAATTACCTTAGTTCTCTGCTTTGACTATCACATCAACAGAAATACAGAAGATAATTATTTGTTCTTGGGGCCAAACAGGTTAAAGTACCAAAGCCATAATAACTAAAGTAGATATCTCGATTACTCTGAATTACCACCACACTATTTTAATAGAGCTATAGCTTGAGTAATTAATACAATTAATATTTTTGCATTAGACATATTTAAATGTCAATAATTAATAGCATTAAAAAAATTAAATAACACAGATATTTGGGTTGGTCATGAAGAATCACCTCAAGTCATATTATTGTTTGCTCGGTGTTTAACATGATTTTTCCAATTAAGATTAAAAGTGACTGAACAGTTTTGGAGTGTTTGTTTTAAAAAAAACCCAAAAAATAAAAAGCAAGCCCTTAGTTCTAAGTATCACAGAATATTGTGAGTTGGAAGGGACCCACAAGGATCAAAGTCACATTTGGATGATACTCTCAGCCACACGGTGTGACTCTTGAGGATGGTCCTTCCAACTCAGCATACTCAGTGATTCTGTGAAAGTCCAACTCCTGGATATGTCTAGCAACACCTTTTGTCGGTATTAGTCAACTATATCACTTAGTAACGCAGCTTCCATAAAGAGTTAGCAATCTGCCCAGTCTTAGAATTGGTTTACAGCTCCAGCAGTCCATCCAATTTGCCATTTTATCTAACAGCAAAAGAACTATTGCTTGTAAAAAAAAGACACAAAATCATGTTTTTATAATTAAAGGCAAATTCAACCACAACTCAAAGACAGCTTCCAATTATCTCAAAACTAAAAATATAATCATACACCTTGTGAGCATCATTTCACAATAAAAGTCAGTTTCCAATTTTAAAAATCTTGTACCACTACTTCAAGTAACAACATTTCACCTGATTTCTGTATATTTGGTACACTATTTTTTTCCTGCACAGCATCATAGCAGGTGATGTGCAAATACAAAAGAAAGCATAGCTCAGGAAAAGCCTACAGACTAAGAGATTCTATAACAAAGGGCAGGAAGAGTAACGTCGTGATGTTTGAAGGCCAATAACTGCACAAAGTGATAGTACATTCTACCTTTTTTTCTGACTGCATTTCAGAAGATCATTCTAGTTCTACCAACACGTCCACTCAGCTCAATCTAAGGCTGAATGCTTGCTGTTGCTTGGATATAGCTACTTCAGGCTGTACCCAAAATGTGTACATTCAATAGTTGCTACTGTGCTAAAAAAATAAATTACCTGATGAATTGCACATATTTCCCTTCCAAAAATCTCTAAAACGTCATCTTGCCATATAAGTAAGGCTTATGTCTGAAGCAAAACTACAGTGGTATTTTTGTTTTGTTCAATACCTTGTGATGAGTTTTCAATCCTGAAAAATTATAGCAGAGAATGAAAACTCCAAGGTAGAAGCAAGTGATGGCAGGACCAGAGAAGAGATGCACATTCAAGTGAAATTGCATAAGTACTCAAGCTCTCAATTCACTTCTGTCTCTAGGTTAAGAACGAGCAGGTGACAGAAGCAACAGTCTATCATGTGTCAAAAAAGTTTCTCTCTTAGATCATCCATACCAGAAATGAATGCCAGAGAAGAGGTATTACAAACCCAGCAGAAAGGCAACATGCTCTTAGTTACTTTGGTTTGTTCTTACAGGTAATGAATCTTAACAAGAATATTTTTAATACACATTAATCCTTTTCTTTTTATTTTAGATAGTCCTGTCTACTTACATATTGGGATTATAGCAAAAATAAACTCACAAAACTGGAACTGGCATTGCCCATCCAGCATAAGGGACTAAATTCACCCTGGAAACATTCTACACTGGGGCAAGAAGATCTTGTATTAACAAAATGCACTGATGTAGAACTGTTAAAGAGTTCTTCCACGAGAAAAATTAGTAATTGCTCATATAATAGAGACTTATTTTTAATTACTGGCTTACAATACCACAAAGCCAAAAATTGTATATTCATTTTATACACATATTAATATGCCATATTTCTTCACAAAGCAATAATTTTGAAAAATAGCTATGGTCTAAGAACTATATTCACAGTTCAAGAGCAACACTAATAAAATAATGCTAGTAATTAAAAACTAACCAGTATTAGAATTAGAATGTTCTTACCAACTAAATTTAATTGCTTAGATAAAACAATTTAAACACTTTTATATTTGAACTAAGCTACAGTGGTAAAAAAAGTACAAGTCAAAACACCATCAGGATGGACACAAGGTATGGAAGACTTACTTGTTTTTATTTAGCCCAGAAAGCATAAGATTCAGTTCTAGCATACACAAACAAACACAGTATATGCAGTATATGTGCTGCTAGAATACCCCGTAGCAAATCATAAAAACTCAAACAAATTAGTAAAGTAGCTCAACACACTATCCTGTGGAGGATATAGCAACAAGGTGACTTCATATAATTCATATTCGAATAAATCTTTGTTAAATTGTTGTCCATCCAGCCCACTTTTGAAATAAGGTGGAACACACTGTAATGTTACTACAGCACATACAGCAGTGGAAACCAATCCACACTGCTTATTCAACAACGGTTCCATGAACAATCTACTTGCAAAAGGAGAGAAATTCACCAATACTGCTTGTTGAAAAGGGGAAACTCATTTTTGCTTTTCATTGGATTTAACATGCAGAGCCACTTGTTTGTAGCTGGAATATTTCAGAGGCTTTGGGTTAAAAAGTATTTTGCTAATGAATGATGTCTCCATTGAGTTGTCAAAATGGATTCAGACTGAAGAGAAGTATCTTTTCTACAGAATTATGACCATAGTTTCACTTCCCATGATTATTGTTAAGAGGAATATAACAAAACCATACATCTCCAGTGCAGGTACCTTAACAATAGGGAGCCCAGCTCTTATTTTGAAAGTCCCTGTTTTAGCATTTTAGATGCACCTTCTTATTACCTTTTTTCCTTTTTATCTGAACTGGGGGATTTTTTGTTTTCTCCTTTGGGTTTTTTGTTGGTTGTGCTTTGAGGTTTTTTTTGCTTTGTGTGTGTTTTGTTGTTTTTAATTTTTTGTCTCAGCAAAGGTAAAAGCAAAACAATGCTCAGCAAGTGATGTAAATGGCAGGTTCTCCTGCAGCAGCTCCAGCACTGAGAGCCACCAGGAGAACTTCCCTGCGCTGCTGTGCTCGGAGCTCCGGGAGCGGCCACAGTGCTGGGATGAGAAATGATATCGGTCCGGCTGGACAACGGTAACCCTGGCAACTGGAACCTGCAACTCCTGCCGAACCATTGTGGAATTTATTGTGGCAGGGGCCAAAGAGGCCAAGAGTAAAATGAAGCGGAGAACTATGGTATCTAACACATCTAGTACCACACACTTTAATCATAGCTGGCAGAAATTAAATTCAGGAGGAATTTTTGCAAAGCCCCCCATACAGCATGTTTTGTTGTTGTTGCTGCTGCTGCTGTTCTGACACAAGTTAATTTTTTAAACGGTTTTCTGATATTTAATACTCTTTCCCTTTAATTATTAACTGCTAGGAATTTTTTTTAAGTGACTAATAGATATCTCAAAACTGATGTTTATTATCAGACTACATTAAGATTGTTTTTTCCTTTAGAGGAGAACGTTCATAGTGTGTACCTTTAAGTACACATATAAGAAGAAAAACATATATCAGACCACACCCACTACAAAGATTGGTTTGGGTTTTTTCCAAGCCAATATTGCCTAACTTACACAACAAATATTGGTCAGTAGGAAAACTTTACCTCATTCCAAGTGTAAGAAATGTAAATCAAAAGGGACAAGCTTTGTTCATGGAATTCAATAACCTTTACATGCCACTGATTAATAAAGGTATATTTTAAAACTGATTTTTCAAACTGCTTGGGTCCTGCACTCAGTATCCTACAGCAAACAGCAATCAATGAACTGTGATCTAACCAGCCAAAGTAAGCAGTCAAAATCTATTTGCCTCAGATAAGCACTCACTAGGCTGTGGTAGTTCTCTGTACTAAGGTACCATCATCGACATTAGATAACTTAGTGTGAGTGGATATACGGGTCACCAAAAACAATGCACCTCCTTGCAGGAAAACTACTTGTTGAACAAGATCTTATATTTCCCCAGGGGATTTACAATGGCACATTTTAACAGTTTGGCACCAAAACAGAGGTTCATATAAATTGTGTTTTCAGAGATTCCTTGCAAGGTAACACTAAAATACCCTACAGCACTCTTCAGACTATTTTTAGCATTAACTACTTGCTACTGAAATATTTATGTCAAGACACCTTTGTAGATAACTCTTAATGGGAAAATCAGTTTCTGTTTTCACTAAAATTATGCATTTTAACTAGTTCCAGGAGATTTCTTGGAAGGCTGCTAAACTGGAAAGAAAGTACCCTGAAAAATAATTTGTTTAACTACCTTCAAAATTAAGTGTCTTTAGACACAGAAAATAATGCACTGTCTCTTTTAAACTCTCAACCTATCGCTTTCCTTTACTTACACTTCCCATCTGTCAACAAGTGCTTGTAATTTTATTACACTGTCCTGTAGTTTATGCAGAGTTGGTATTATTTTACAGAGTTCTGTTAATGGACTGGATAAATGGTAATGCTATTTAAACTAGTCTCCTGCTCCAGCAAACACAGCTGCAACTGTACTACTATTTCTAGGCAAACATCTTGACCTGAACACGCAGTGCTCTCTCAACCCGTCCAAAGAGAAATTGGAGCAGACAGCAAAGGGAAAGCATAGCTGGCCGCTGGCGGCAACCAACTGTGTCGAATCATAATTCATATACAGTGTACTCTCTTTCTTTTATATTGCATTTAGGCTACACAACAAGCATATGTGCTTCTTCACCTGGCATCTCATTTACAGCCAAGGGTCAAATGGTAATTATTATTCACAGAAGCTCAACAGTATGTTGAAACCTAGCAGTACACACATTGTTTGATTAGCTGTTAAATACCAAAAATAAATACTAAATCCAAAGTATAGTAAACATTTTATTGATAATGTTTAGAGAACTTAAATTCTCCTTAGGAAAATATTTATTTGGGTGCAAATATATCTAAACATATACAATGATACACAGAAAACTCAAATAATTTTGTACTTTTCAAAGTGATCAAGCTATATATTATCTTGAAAATTAACCAAAATTTAACTAACATCAATCCCTTTGTTGGCCTGACATTATTTTAATTACAAATTTAGTGCTAAGCAGCTGTAGATTTTCAGTATCATTCATATTTTCTTTTAAACATGAATACATTATAACCAGACATTCACTTTCATGGTCTGTTCAACGATCACCCTTAGGCAGAGGAAATTTAATACTGTGAAGCCAAGGATCTCTTACTTTCCACCATATACTCTACGAGCAGTTGTGTGCTTTATGTCAAAGGACACTATAGATTTAAGACTAACATCTATCAAATACACAATTCTGAAATAAATATATTCAAATATGATTTTGCCTGAAGTGTGCATCCATTCTTTTGCCTGCAAATTATGACTCATTTCTATTTTATATGAATCTAGATAACAACCATTACACTATAGGTGAAATAATAAAATGATCATAAATCTCTTCCATAACCCTTTCTGATGAAAGTAATGTCTTTATCATGGCTGATGGAAATTATAAGAGACTTCATTTTTAATATATAATACCTCATAATATAACATTATAGCAGAGCAAAATAATTTTATTTTTCAGGATAAAAGACTTCAGCAGCTTTCTGGCCTAGTCACTTAACTCATTGCATCTTCAGTGAAGTTCTAGAAGCAAAGCATACATCCAAAGCAAAAGAATGAAACAAAAAACATAGAACTAAGTATTCACAATAATGAGTAACTTCCAGTTTGCCATTTTATGTTGCTATGAGAAGGGAGAAAACTATTGTTTCACAATATTAAAACAAATCAACTCAAAAAAATAAAAGCTTCATTACACTGTTTGTTCTCAAACGTATTTCCAAATACTAAAGTGGAAACAAATACGAGGAATACCGACTTTCTGCACTTTCCCTTTTCTTTTTCCAAACAAACAAGGGATGAAACTCAATATAACCAGCAATTTCAACAGCAGAAATCTCACCTGAAACCTAAAGAAATGTGTCAAACATATCTAATTACAACAGGGCTGAATTTGTACAACCATTCTAAAGCCTACTTACGCATGTCATGTTGTATCTCTTTGATACCACATACTGTAACTTTAAAGTACCTGTACCTTAAAAGTACCTTAAAATTTATTTTGTTAAAATAAACCCGAATCCAAACTTTATTCTACATTTCAACTGTAGCTGAATTAAATGGCTACTTAGAAAGGACAATGGGTCAAAATATTTATTTTAAGATATTGCCAAAACATTATCAAACCAAAGAATACAATCAAAACAAAAAACTTGTTACCCAGTTTGATCTTATTTCTATTTAAGGTGCAGCATTTCATAGTTTTTTCTTTCTGGAGCTTAAGTTTCTACCTTTGTTTTCTTTGTGAGAGGACATATGAGAGACTTCTCCACAGATCCAGCATTTGCCAATGCTGTAATTTTTCAGATCAAGTGTATACAGCCACAAACGTAGAATATCAGAAAGCCAAAGTGCTTATACAGTGCTGCATCTCTGGGTCAGAAATTCCACAGGAATTTTTATTTCTTTTAACACAAAAGCAAGCAAACCAAACCAAAATAAACAGGACAAAAAGCAAGGTCACAAGTATTCTTTCAGCAAAACTTGCTTAGAGAAGTGGGAAACAATGACACAATACCTTGTCTCATACAACTATTAGTATCTGATCTAGATTTAAAATAAAATTTAAAAAAAGTCTTGCAAAGTAATTAAAGTACTCAGCTTAAACAAAATACCAATGTTCCAAGACACATTTTAGCCCTGTTTGAGGCAACAGACAAAAAATCTAATGCAAGACAGAGTAAGAGATCAAATCCAAATTTTCCCAAAAAATAGTCATTGGTTCATGCCTACTTACAGCCTGTATAACTTCGGTGTCCCCAGAAAGAGCAGTTCAGAAAGCAACTGGAGGTTATTTCTGTTTAGGCGCCTTTAGAAAGAAAAAGAAATAGTTGTGTTAAATTACAAATGCTAGCGCAATGCAATGCAACCACTTTGAATAGGCATCCCAGTGATGTAACAAGCTGATTTTAAAGACCTGAAAGATCCATTAGCGGAGACATGGTCCAGTAGAAAATTTACCACGGACTAATTACATTTTCTGGTTTCCCCCCAACAGACCATACTACCTATTTTATGAAAGATTTTGAATCTCTGCAGTGTGAACCAATCACTAAGTCAGGACTCTATCCTGCATAAACAACCTGAGAGCTAAAAATACAAAATCAACAGCGCAACTTCAATTTCCCACCAACTCTGTGTTCCTCTTAGTATAATAAAGCACACAGACATTTTGTGACCATGAAGAGGTTCAAGGGAACATGTATTAGATGTATACACTTTAAGTAACAAGATAATGTTATGCCTAAAGATCCATTTAACCTTTTCATTAAAAAAAAAAAAGCAGCAAAGCAAGCTGTTACAGAAACTCTGATCAAATCAAATTCAGTAAAATCAAAATGTCACAGCTTTTTGTTTGTTTCTGCATGCAGTTTTGGCTCTATAGCTGCAAATACAGGAACTTTGAGGAAGTTAAACTAAAAGGATAAAACATGGTCAGCTGTACATAAGACACTGGAAAAATGAAAACTGCAGCTGAAATCTGGAAGGTACCCATTTGTCTGTGAAGCTTCTCACTGAGTGTGCTGACCAGGGTCACAGCTGCTTAGGCTGAGGTGACAAGGTCAAAGCCCACTGTATTATAGCCATAGACAACAGAACAACCCCTGGCCAAGACAAATATATTTTATCTTCATGATTTTTTTACCATACAATGCAGATTATTCTTTCTAATGTCTGTAAGTGACAGCCCTGGAGCATACAGTCACACCAGTCAAGAAGTCAAGCTCAAACCAGTTTTTCAGTTGTTTTTAAGCAATGCTCCATGCATGCCACCTGCCACTCAAGCAAAGCAACCTACTGGAAAAAGGTGTTTGGTTCCATAAACTTTATCCCAAGTCACAGATTCCAATGCATGATGCTTGTCAATACAATAATTCAGGGCATTCCTAGACACCAGACTGCATAGGATTATCTGATATAAATATATATATATATATTAACCTAGATATATATTTTCCTTACAGTGGTTATACTACATATGTCAATAGACTCCTGCCAAGACATTCCACAAGGTGAAAAATACATTGGGCAGCAGTCTTGCAAAACTAAGTTTTAGAATTTCATAAAGGTTCAGACTTTCCTGTTTGTTAGACTTCGAGCTGAATGTAAATAATTAAGTGTATTTAGCCTTTCAGGGCTCGTTTTGCATAAACATTGTTCCACATAAAAGTCTTGCCGGTTTAAAGGTTTTTTCCATGAATTCCCATATAGATACACACAGACATTCAAAATCCAGTTTTACATAGCTCCATGGTTTAGTTTCCTTAGGTATTGCTCCCTTAAAATTCAATGTGACTACTGATGAGAGTAAAATAATCTGAGAAATACTTTTATGTGCACACAGGTCCGCTCATACATTTCAAGCCATAAGCAAACAGTCAGTTTTTTGAGTTCTAAATATACATAACTCTCCAGTCTTAATGTCAGATTCTTTTTTGTTATTCAAGCAGAAGAAATCTAAATTATGTATTTAGAGATTGAAAGGAAATTTAGAGTGAAAGAACCTGAAAAGGAAGGACTCCAACACTGGGATTAGAGATATGTGTGACAATGCAGTTTAATAAATAAGAAAAAAGCTTGATCCAGCAACAACAACAACAAAATAATGAACTGTGATCTTGCAAGCCACATTTCCAAATCAGCAGAAAGAAAATTTTTCATATAAAAGAAAGATAGAGCTATAAATAAGTTAATCGCTAGTACAAGGCTTCTGATTTGAACATTACTTAAGAAGAAAACCTTATATACATAAAAGTAAAAATTCATTCACTGCTGCTTTTAGCTAAATAAAGACTTAAACCTCTAAGCCCATGATTACAGATCCAAAATTACATGAGAAAACATTCATGGCAAAAACTTTGCTAAGTTAGTCTCTAATTAGCTGTTCAGGCCAAAAATCTCTGTTGATGTTTCTTAACTTTTTAAGTTCAGCCATTAGACAATAACAGTGAGCTGTAACTGAAAGGGTAATGAAATTACTCAGTATCTGTATTTTTGTAGAAGTCCAAAAGTCACTATAAAAAGTTCAAAAACTCACTACAGCACAATGATTACGTACATCTGGCACTAAATGCAACAAGAGTCTTACAGGAACACACAGCATCACTCAAAGATACTTCACAGGCAAAATACTTGCTTTAATATACAACTTTCTATGCAAAGACTTAATACCTTAGATTGGGAGCTTCTGTTAATACCTGCAATTCACATGGCCCACACAACTGAGTGTACCATTAATATACTGATGTATGTGCTGCTGTACGGACTTTCAAATGTCAGTTATGGACAACAAATCAAGTTGCATTTATTAAACTAGCAATAAATAACACAACCCTCCATGTCTCAACAGTTTCTACCAAGTGAGCTTGGCACTTTGAATTAGTGTTTCAACATGCATTTTTACTTTGCCTTTCACAAAATTGAAATGCTTGTTCTTTGAGCACTAAGTGAATTGAGGGAATACACAAGTCAAATTACTGATCTTTTACAAATCCTGTATTTTGTAGCTTTTACTTCAAATAATTTCCTCCCACTCATTGAAGTCGCCTTTAGAACTAAGCTTTCTCTACCAAAAATTTGTCCATTCCTTATTGCTTGTGACTAAGAACAGAAAATATTACGCATTTTTGTAAAGGCAATAACAAGAAATATGTTCTTTACCATCCTTCAGAAAGAGGCTTCAGCTGCTCTTAACATCTACTATGTTATTGCAGATGCTTTTAAAGGGGTCAATTTGCTGTTCTTACGTTTCCTATAAGGAGATTTTATGAACTAGACTTCACTGAAATAAATTTTTCAAGACTGCAGTAGGTAGTTCTGTCTAAAAAAATGCTATGAAATTACACATAACTGATGGGAAAAAGGATGGAAAGCAAATCTGAAACACACAGCCTAATATTACAGGACTCAACAGCTTCCTATTCAAGAGTCACTATGAAGAGTTTCCACTCTTTGGACAGAGCCACACAAGGAGTCCATAAAATATATTACTATTTTAAAATAGTTCACTAATATACATGGTTCCCCAATAGTTCCACTTTTTCAAGTGACCTCATGCCTTATTTTACCTGAAATAATACCACCTATCCAGAACACACAAACATAATGGAACAAGAACGAGTGAGAAGGACATGATCCTTTTTCTCCCCAGAGCTGGAACTCGAGGTAAGCACAGATGGATCACAGAATCCAAGACTGTAGATTGTAAAGAACTACAGAGTAAAAAAAATCAGAAACACTCCCACCACATTTTATTTCGATGTGTGTTGGCAGACACCTTGCCACAGCGACCTAGCAGGCAGAGTTTCCCCTGGGGCAACGTGAGAAAAGAAATTTCAGTTCCATCAGCTGAACTGCTCTCTCAGAACTGGCATGAAGTTCAAGGCGAAGCATTGAAGAAACAGCGATGAGATATTCCACACTGCTACTATTCAGTTTTCCAAATGAGCTATAAATATTTGTGTTTCTCAAGCAGAGGCAAAGAGCTCAGAAGAGATGAAGCATCGGTGGTGTGACCAACACAAAATGTACTAGAGAATATCTCTTAACATTGCAATAATTTAGACTGTGAAGTCCCTTGGTAGTGTCCAGAAATAAATGGATGAGGGTCAAATATTCTTTCCGTTAAAAAACAAACAAACAAAAAAAAACAAAACCCCAAACAAACAAAATAAACCCAAAAAACCCCACAAAAACAAAAAAACCCAACAAACAACAAAAACCCACCTAAACCATAGTTGCAATTAAAATATATATAACTCTTTTTTTTCTGTTGCTGAATGAATCTTTAGGAAGAAAGAGATTGGGCAAATTGACATCCTGACACAGGTAAATTTTTCAGCTCTTCATGATGAATTCAAGCAAAGTCCACATAGCACCTAAAGTACACAAATTATTTCACATCCTTCAGCTTAAAGCTCCCAGAGCTCAGTCTTCTAAACACAGGAAAGACTAGAAAAGCATCTTCAAAGTGAAATGATGGAAGTAGCATACAGAAGGATCAATTTAAAGACAAAGAATAAAAATCTTAGACAAATGAGTGGGTGAAAACAGTCTTTAAAGGACGCTCAATGCCAACAGGCAGATAAAAAGTAAGTACAGACAAACAGTAAGTTACACTGTGAAGGGGACAACAGTTAGGTAAACAAAAACATGGCTTGATTTGAACTACTGGTTCTAGAGAACAGGCTATCTTAGCTGAAATTGGTACATATCTGAGTTTTGTCTTCTGCGTGTAGCCAGAGGTTATGTACAGGATGACAAGAGACAGAGGTACACTGCAGGGAGACCACACTGTGGTCCCAAGAACAATGTATCCTAACCCACTGAAGTCTGGCCATGCCACAAATCCATTCTGATGCCTCTCAAGTTTTTATACCACAATAACTGTGATCCAGTAGCAATCATTCATGAGGGAAGAAGGGAGCAAAGAAATAACTTAGTTACACTGTGTACAATGGAATCATTTGCAATTCCTATAGTTCATGAGCAAGTCTCTGTTTGACAGACTTATTACAACCTTCTTTGTAACTTGTTTCTGCTCCCACTGTATCAACTATATACAGCCAGAGAAACTGTACGAGACTGTAGAGTCTCTCTGGGAAACTTAGTTGTTCCAGTGCTTTACAGTCCTCACAGTGAAGACGTTTTGCCATTATATGCTGCCGTATTTCCCATTCCAATTTATACGTGTTGGCTCACCACAACAATGAGCCCGTCTTGAGCCTTCTCATAACCACCTCACAGGTACTGGAAGGCTGCTATTTTGTTCCACTTAAGTAATTTTCCAGTGGGTTTTAGTTCAAGTAGATGTAATTCTACCCATAGGCCCACTAAAACAACAGAAGGCCTCGAAGATAACTTGAAAACTGATTGAAGTTAAGAGCTGTTCCAAGTAAGTTATAAATCAGCTGTATTCTTTAATTAAAAACAGCCTATCCCATTGGGTGCATAGAGAACAAGAGCCTTCCAAAACTCTAAATACTAGGCACAGATGCATTTGCTTTACCACCATTGCTTCAGGAAGTAGGACAGAAGGCTTCCAACTCAAGCAATGTTAATGATAGCAGAAGTCATTATTTTTCATTCCTCCTTCAGTTAGCCAAGAGAAGTAAGTACACTATCTGCACAGAGTAGCACACAGCACTGTACAGCTTAGAAATTGTACTCTCCAGAGGAGCACATCCACACCTTCTGTTTGTCAGCAGAAGACATGAAGTAGAAGACATGACCATCTGAAAACAGAACATTAACATCTCACTGAAGCTCATATGCAAAATACACATGAAGTTTAAAAGCACAAAAGCCTTTTTTCATTAAATTTCAATTTAATGTGAAAGAATCAAACCTCCGCATGTTCACGCAGCAGCACTTTCTAGTCACAGGGACTGAGCCCACCAGGGTCCTTATGTAGGTCCTATGTAGTTCCAAGATGTTACAGGGATATGCATCCTCTGGGAAGGTCAGGCTTTATAAGCTTAGGAAATACAGAATCAACCCATAAAATTATTCAAGTACCTTAAAACAGAAAGCTAGTGCGTAGCATCCAGATCATCTCCATGGGCTAATTTAACCCTGAAGTCCTAAGAATCTGACTCTTGATAGAGTCAGAAAAAAAGAGATTGGAATATGTGACTCCTATTGACTCACTTGAGAGCTTTATAGAGAGCTTGATTTAGACTTACATCTGAAAAAAAGGTAAGTTGTACTGCTTTTTTACAAAAAACATGTTGCTGTATCTGCTAGAGGCAGAAAACATTTGTGCATCCATGCCCAAAGCCACAATCTGCTGAACTTCAACACATCTGGCAACTGCTGTCTGTGAATGTGACTTGCATGAACATGTCATCAAGTGAGAGAGAGGCTCAAAAACTAAGAGCTAAGCAAAAGATTGTGCCAGTTTTTCCATTAAGAATTCTCTGCAAAGATTTTGTCAAACTACTCATAATCTCATTAAGCCTAACAATATCAAGTTTACCAGCTACATGAATAAAAACTGGAATCTGAGAAGTTAAGGACTGATCTGACAGCATCTGGATGGCTAAGAAAGTTTTCCCCAGGTCAAGAGCCACTTAAGCAAGGCTCCATTTTCCAGGCTGAATAGTGCCTAGCTAAAAGATATCTTAGTTAGTCCCCATTTAATTTCAAGTACTTATTAGATATTTGTTACAGTAAAAAGTAAAAAAACAAAATTGAACAGATGAAGGACACCACCCCAAACTCCGTTTCTTACTCGTGTAGGAAGCAGTAAAAGTTACTTCTTAGCTACACCGCTACACTGTACTAGTGCACACTACCTGAGCCATAATGTGTTTTTTGTCCTTCATTTTCTTTTCTCATGAGACTGATGTCAAGCCCAAAATTACCACACTCTGTTCCTACTCCAATCAATTCTCCATACATTATGCAGAACCGTGTTTTGCACTGTCAGAAGTCTATATTCACTTTGCTGTTTTAAAGAGTCTTTTTACTAAGAAGATAGAAACGGAGGCTGTTGTTTTCTGGAAGCTGCTGTTTTCCTTGCCGTTTCAACAGAAAGGATATTACTATAAATAGTTAGTCACTACTCTTATTAATTCTTCCTACAACACTAAAAAGCACAAAAACCAAGCAAAAAAAGGAGACTATAGGCTCGGCACCCTCACCTCAATGCCTAGGAAGGTGATGGAGGAAATAGAAGCTATTTCTAATCTAGACACAATAAGGACAAGATGATAACTGGGAATAGTCAGCACAGATTTACAACAGGGAAAATTATGCTTGACCAACCTGATAGCCTCCGACAATGAATAAGGAACTGGGCAGATGAGGGGAAGCCAGTAGAAGTTTATCTCTATTTCAGTAAAGCTTCAGACACTGTCATTCATAATGGTTGTCCTCACAGACAAACTGATAAAGTACAGACTGTGACAGTGAGGTGGACTGAAAACTGCCTGAAGTGCCAAGTTCAAAGGGCTGTGATCAGGGGCACAAAGTTTATTTGGAGAACAGTCATTAGTGATGTATCCCAGGGACCAGTACTGGAACCAGTACTGTGCAAAACTTCATCCACAATCTAGAAGATGGGACATAGTGCACCCTCAGTATGTTTGCAGATGATGGAAAATTGGAAAGAATGACTGCGTGCACTGCCTGTCAGCGGAACTCAGGCTGCAGAACTGTTGAAAAAGAAAACTTGTGAAGATCAACAAAACGGTAATGCAAAGCCCTGCACTTGGAGAGGAATAACCCCATGCACCAGCACACACTGGAGAACCACCAGGTGGAAATCTGCTTTACTGAGAAAGGGCCGGGGTCCAGGTGAATAAGAAATTAAACTGGAGCCAGCAACGTCCTCCTGCACCAAAGGCCAACAGCATCCTGGGCTGTAATCATAAGAGTGTTGCCAGCAGGTCAAGACAGGTGGTCTTTCTCTACAATTAGCACTGGAGAGTCATCTGGAGAGCTGTGCCAGCACTGGACTCTCCACTACAAGAGAGACATGGACATAATGGACAAAGTCCAGGAATGGACTGTGAAGATGACTAAGGAGGCAGATTGAAACACACTGGGAGAAGTTGAGAGAGCTGGGACTGTTTCACCTGAGAAGGCTCAGAGATATCTCAAAGTGTATAAATACTTCATGTGTATAAATAAGTGATGCAATTCCTTCCCACGGTAGACCGACCCAGACTCTTCTCAGGACTGCACAGGGAAAGGGCAAGAGGCAATGGGCACAAATCAAAGTACAGGAAAATTGCATTTAGACAAAGGAAAATTGTTTGACTGGGAGGGGAGTCAAACACTGGAACAGGTTGCCCAGAGAGGTTGTAGATTATCTGTCATTGGGAGACATTCAAAACTCGATTGGAAACAGCCGTCAGCCACCTGCTCTGATTGACCTTATATTAATCTGTGGCATGGGACTGGACAATCTTCAGAGACTTCTTCAAACCTCCACAATCTCAAGAGGCTAATTCATTGGATTTTATTCTATAAAGTATACCACAAAGAAGGAAACAGAAGTTATAAAACCTCCATAGAGTAATATAGGTTCAAGTATCAGAAGAAACAAGGATGATCTTTGACAACACCTGGGATTACTTCCAAGAAAATAAACAGCAAAAAAAGAGGGAAGGGGAAGCAAGTCTATTGGAATTTAACTAGAGTTTGACCAGATTCTTTAGAAAGACAAAAAAGGCCTGTGGATAGTCCTGATAGGCTTGTAATTGTCTTTCTGGCATTGAGTTACCACAGTGAGTTTTCACTCAAATATTTTTCTATTGCACCTGTAGAGACATCTGCCAAAGTCAGAAACATTGGTGTGACTCAAAAAAATTAAGGAAGACTGCCACATTGGTTTTGATTATTAGTCTAAACTATTATTAAAGACAAGCCAGCACAATGCACTACATACCAGGAAGGAAAATAAAACATTTTTTCTGATGAAGTTTCAAACAGACTCCTTACAGTAAGTGAGGTAATGTAACACTATGAGTCACTGAAGCTGCAGCCAGATTCCTCACACATTTTTGGAGTTTAACTGCAAAATTCCAGACAGAAGTGTAGTTTCTGCTGTTAAAGTAAGAAGCATCTTTGATGCACTATTAAATAAGTTATATTAAAATGATGACAACTGGTTTTCACCCGTGGTCATCTAATATTAAATCAGTTAAAAAAAACTGAACTGGCTCTGCAACAAATAAATTATTTTTACAGAGTAAAACTAGAATGTATGGCTTTAAGTTTAGTATAAGTGCTCTGTAGAATCAATTTAAAATAGCTTCCAAACACAAAACACCATCTGAAACAAAAACACTGGCACAGTTCTGCAGAATCAGACTTGGTTTCACCATTTTGCAACAGTGCAAATTACCCATTTCAGAGGAAGCAAGAAAGAAGAGCATCCAGCAAACAATGTCACAAAGGATGAGCACAAAACAGATGTGGGAAAAATAAACAGCCTTCCTGCCCTGGAATTTGTAAAAAGGTCTGCAAAGAGCAAACAGGACTTCTCACTGCAATTTGACTTCTAGACCTATAAAAGAAGTCCCATGAGAAAAGACATTCAGATGAATAAAATATACTAAAAATAATAGCAGGCATTGACAAGGCTTTTAGAAGAAAATTGCTCTTGGACTTACACTTTTATCAAACATTTTGTAGTATTCTGATTCTGGTTTTAATTCCATTAGAACACTGCATCTTTTTAAATACCGTCTTCAAATACAGCTTTTGTGTATTTCTGATTTAACAGACATTCTTAGAGAAGATATTTGAAGCTGCTTTGACATAAGTCTGCTAATACAGAATAATCACTGCAGTATTTTTATTCGTTATTTTTTAAACTATAAATACAGGTGCCACAGTACAATTCATGTAAAATAGTCCCACATTCCCTTGGTAAGAGATTAGCACTGCAGGCTTTGTGGTCTCCTGCTTGTTCTAAGATGAGAAATATTCTATGCATTGCCCTTAACTATGTAGGATTAGCTAAGAAGGATTTTTCCCATCCATGATTAACAAGGAATAACTCTTCACTCCCTTCAGGGCTGTTCAAAACCAGGTATTCTCTACCTGAACTCATTATTCCTCTGCTACCTATCACACACATGTGTGAAGGTATTAACCCTTCAAATGTTCACGTATTCAGATTGATGCCAGACAGCTGATTAAGTATCAGTGCTGTAGGGGGGAGAAAATCATAACATCAAGCAGCCTTATAAAACAAGTGAGTGAATAGTCCCCTGTGTAGTAAGCAGTCCAGCTTAGACGTTCTTGTCTGCAGTAGCCAGAACTGTTCAGAATGTACTCCAATCCAAAACATTAATTCTCAGACTTCAGCAAGGAATTTGCATATCAAAATGAAGACAAATATTCAGTGAGAAAAGAAGCTGGAGACTAACTTCTAGCTAAAGAGCCAAGAACTCACTCTAAGAGCTCAGTACAACTTCTATGCTATATAACATGAGGTCTTACCACCAAAAAACTGAGTTCATTGACAATACATATAGTCAAGCATAAGACCAAACATAATTCATTTATTGGCTGTGTTTTTAACTACAATAGTGACACAAATTATTCCTGGAACAGTAGTGGTGACTCCACTATTAATATGGCAATTTTCATCAGAGATCCTAAAACTCTACGTTAGCCTTTACACTTCACATTGAAGTGTCTGTAAACCAGAAAAAAAAATCCAAATCAAACCCCCCAAAAAAACAAAACCAATAAAAAAACCCAAACAAACAAACACCCAACCCAAACAACAAAAAAAGCCCACGAATTTTCTTTCAGCTAAAACTGCACCATATAAGCAGATGACATTTTTTTCCAGAAGTCTCTGCCCCTGAATTTTGACCACACAAGCTTCACAGAAGTAAAACCCAGGGTTTCTAACACTTCTGTAACTGAAATGACTATCAGAGATTCAAAACCCCAAAAGAAAAAGTTCAGCTCAAACCTAATTATTCTGAGATTAATTTATTGACACAGTTCACACAAAATCACAAAAATCCCACTATTCCTCTTTTAGAAGTTAGTATTTTCCTAATTGGAATTTACATTTTATTGACAGACCTAGTCAAGTAACAGGCATAAAACTGCATCTCATGCCACACACCAATACATAATAAAAAGTTAGCACATTGGTTTATTTTCATCTCTGAACACCAGTGATACACAAAGTCTGTACCCTAAGAAAGAAGATACACATACTACAGGGCAGCGTTTCTCTAGACTAGAGAGAAAGAGCAGTATTAGTTTATCTAGCCTATTTTGAAGCAGCTGTTAATTTCCTTGATAAATGCCCAGACCTGGTGGGCAATATTGCTCAAGATAAGCTGTATTTGTTTTCATCCCAGATGGAACATTTTATTTCTTAGTCCATCCCACTACACATGACCTTGTAAGATGAGATGCTCCACAAAACACCACACATTCGGGGATCATGGTAACTTCTAAGTCAGTTTTGATTTTATCGTTTCAAAACCTACAAATGCAGAGTAATAGTTTACCACATTTATCAGAGTAGGTTAGAGCTCAAACAGATAACTTTTACCCTGTAATATGCAAAATACAGCTAAACCGCATTTTATTATATTGAATCCTATATGTTGAGCTTATAATTAAGCCCTTATTGCAGAAACTGCAAACACAACAGTTTCACATAGAAGTCTGTATTCAGAAATCAAAGTAGTACTGTAGTTTGTTTACTAAGTAGAAGGAACTTTTCTTTGACACATACTTTTTTCTGTGCTGTAAGTTTCAAATTGTTCATCCACAGCATGAACAAAACCATAATGACTTCCAGTACTACTCAAACATTCATAAATACACACCTAAGTGCTCTCCTCATGTTAACTTTTATTAACTTGTTTCAATGTATTTGTGGAGATGGAGCCCAAAAAAGCAGCAAGTACAGACAATTCCTCAGCTTGACATTTTAGAATTGTTGCTAAAATTTAGAAAAATGGATGAAGGGTAACATTTAATTCTTGAAATACTTCTTGCTACATCATTCATTACTGCATTGTAAGAGACATGAAAACACAACATTGATAGTTTTCAATTTAAAAGCTATTTCATGTACCAACTTGACGTTCAATCCTTACAGCATTCTTTTCTGGAACTTATGATTTCAGCTTATTCTCACCATGTAGCTCAGGGGGGCTACTTTTTGGGGAAGTATGGGAGGGTATTTAGCTCAGATACTAACTCAGGAGTTGCAGTTGTTCCTGTGAGAGTAACATTTTATCTACACACTACAGCAGAAGTAGAATTCATGGAGTTGGTGGACTTCTTTTTTTGTTTGTGGGTTGTTTTGGGTTTTATTTTTTTTAGTTTGGCTTTAGGTATACACAGGTAACACTTAGAAATATTAAAATATAATGGCATTTTAAAAATAAATTTTATTAACTCAACTGTCAGAAGTGTAGAGGCTTGGCCTGGAAACTTTAGGCCACACAAGTAACCTTTCTCACGAGAGTAATCAGTGGGACTACTCATGCAAACCAAGTTATTCAGATGGTAAATGTCTACAGAATCAGACTCCAAATTAGCATTTTATGGGCATATTGCTGCCTCAATGGATTATTCACAAATACAGGAAGAAAAATGTGAGTAGTTTTCAAACAATTGCTGTAAATTCTTCCTATCCTGACTTTTTTTAACATGTTTAGCACAGTCTTAGAATGGTAACAGCTGGAATCCCAACTACTAAACCTAAAAAATTTAGGAAAAACTAAGATAAAAAAATGTTCCTATCAGCCAAAAATTTTTTTTCCCCCTAATGAAAAGGTCACTTCTCTATAAATAAGTGTAGAGTATATTTAGCCCTCAAAACCTGACTACCTTGTAATTCTGAACTACAAAGAACTGTAAGGAAATTTTAGATTTAAGTAGCTTATCATAGAACTGGTTCAACAGTCTATAGCAGCTGTCTTCAAGCAAATTTTATGCTTCCCTCCAGATGACAATAACTTGTAGAAACACTGGGATATTTTGAGCAGTATCTGCAACACCACAGGAGGTGGCCTTGGGGATAACAACAGACTACACTTACTAAAAATAATTTTTAAAGCTATATCTAATAGCATTAATGTTCAGAAAGTGAAATGTACCATTTATCTTCATCTTGCTTTCTTAGCAATATTTTCTTTTTATTTCAAACTATTATGAACATAACACCCAAGATGACAGTTTAACGAAGAAATAAACAAGCATTCAATCCCACATTCTCATAAGGAATCTTTTCAAAAGATTTTGTCCCCCATAGTAAGCAGGGGTCTCTGAAAAATCCATTAATGTGAAAAACTCCACACCTTGACCCTTTTTGTCCTCCTGCTACGAAGCATATTGAAACACACCACTGATACATGACTGTGGTCTATGTAAGAGACTCACACAATGTAATAGTTCATATCTCAATCCTTTCCCTGTGGGATCTACCATGTACTGAATAGCCACATGCTCTTTAGACGCCCCACTCAGGAACATAGGCTCATTCAAGTACCCAGTTAATAAAGAAAGTTTTGCAGATGTTACATACAGGACAGTCAACACCAAAAGCTTTTGCCACTGCCTTGTACTCAAAGGTACAAGCTGTCCCAACTGAACTTCAATACACACAGCCCGGTTTTCTATCAAAGAGCGTTGTATCAGCAGACAGAGCATCTACACAACAGGCCATGTGATTCAGCCATTTAAGACACAGGCTGCAAAGAAAGCCATATTGGTGACAGACTTGCTAGCTCAGGCAGTATTGTACCAAACTGGCTTGGACTGAGGCCCTCGAGGTCTCAGCTGCTAAAGAACTGAGCCTTCAAGACTGCCAGAGACTGGAGCTAAGTGAACACTGTGGCATTTACCCATTTATTCGACTGATTCTTCTCACAGAAGTATCTAACTAAAAGGCTTACACCAAAATCACCTTCACCAGGGTTTCTCCAGCTATTAAAAAGTTTTAGGTTTGTGGGAACTTTAAGTTGCTACTTTCCATTATGTTTTCCCTCCCAGTTCTTACGTAACAGGCATACCTATAGAATCACTTACTGAAAACTGAACATTTTTGCTTTAACACCGGGCTGCTGTAGTAAGAATCACTTGTTACAGCAGTATTTATTGTAGCTTTTGGTTCCACTGCACTTCCACAATTACACTGGGGTGACAAATTCCCACTGTGAAGCATATTAGGTCTAAATAGCTTTGTGTATATACTATCATATATACCTACTGTACTAGAGATGTTATTGTTTTGCTAAACTACAGGAGAAACTACCTGAGAGACGTATACATGGATATAATCAAATCATATCCTAAGCAGTTTCTCTTCTGAAGAGAAGGTTGAGAGTTTTTCCTCTTTGAGATTAATTTTGCAAAGTGCTCCAGGTCTTCTGTTCCATTAGAGGGAGTTGAAAATATTCAGCGTTTTGGATTATCAGGTCTAAAAATAAATATACACAAGTAACTCACTGACATGCCAAACAGTTCCTTGGAAATCAGAGTAATTGGTCTATAAAAAAATTTTGTAACTGAAATTCCACTTTAAGAGAAAAACCAAAAAATCACCACTTCACTTAGAGGTTGGTTATTTTCTTCCCCAGAGAGATGCTACCGTGAAAGTCTGTTGTTCACAGTAATTAAAGCACTGAAGTAGAGGAAATATGTTTTAAAATTCAGCCTGTATTCACCAGCAAAAGGTATTTTAACATAAGAAATATAACATGTAAGCAACCTTATAAAACAAATTGAAATAATTTAAATTGCAGTAAGATTCTCTTATACCTTTCACTGGCATGCTAAAACATCTATATCAGGTATTCTTTGACAGCAGCTTGCCACATTACACTTAAGAGTGAAAATGTGACAGCCTACACTTACACATTGAAAAAAACCCAAAAAGCTTTAAAGTGCTTGCAATTTAATGTATACAAGAAAATATTTGAAGGAAGTACCCACAGGTTTCCTGAGAAATCATTTTGGATTTCAGAATCCCAAGGAGATGAATTGGCTGTCAGATAACAATGCGCCTTCATCAGATGGACTTGGCAGTTGTAAACAAGAAGAATTTTCTCAGCTTTTCCTCACAAATATGAAATATTTGCTCTTAGCCAACAGCTGGGGCGGTTTAAAGACATCCTGCATATATATTCAAATTACAAGTCACCCACACACCTAACACTGACTGAATTCCAACAAAATAAAGAAATTGACAAGTGTTGGAACAGATGCAAAATAATGCTGAAGACAAAAAACAATCTAGCTTTGTAAGTCTAAATTACTAAACTTTCAAGTGTCATAGTTTGCCTGCTGAAGAGTGAACAAAAATAAGCACAAAAGTATCCACAATTACCATATTTTCTCTTCAAAACAAGTGTCTCATGCAAATGGAAAATTTTACTTTCCAATTATCAAGGGAAAGCCAAAGAAAAAAACAGAAAACGTAACAGCAAAATACAAAAACAGACAAGTAAGTTTTACTACTGAAGTTCATTTTTTTCTAGTATTACAGTTCTATACTTCAGAAATATTACCAGTAAGTGCCTTGAAATTATAAGAAGTTAAAAAGTTTGCTGAAATTTTTTAATAAATCAGATAGCAGGATCTTATTTTGATATAATCAAGAAATAAGGCTGCCCATAAGATGTTTTAAAACTTTGCAAGCATTGGGTATCTGTGTCAAACCACATTCACTGTGAAAGCATGGATCTTTTAATGTTTATTAATATTTCACGCATGTCTACATACTTTTGCATTATGAACTGCACCGTTGTTTAATTTTTTATCAAGACCCCATAAACCAAACTTAGGTATGTGTATATATTATTCCAATATACTGCTCACCAGGAGAAGCTGTACTAAATCCCTATGCTTTGTACAAAGTTTAAAACACATTGTAAAAAAAGCATTGCATTAAGTGCTTCAGTACAACTTAGAAACGCATAGTCAGTTTTTTTTCAAAGAGCAATCAATCTCATTAAAATTTATTAAAAAAGTCATACTATATAACAACACTTTCATTTTTAGGTCAAAAAGTTACACTGGTTTATTTGAAAAAACGAATTTTCTCAAGTACTTAATATTTCAACTATTATAGAAATATAATTACACTGCTAGTTACTAAGTCTCTTGAATAACTTCGTCAAAATGGCCAACCAAATCATAATGGATTATGGGGATTTTTGTTTTAAAGATACAGCAGCTGGATACAAAGCAACTATAATAAGACAAACTGTTCAAGCCAGTGCTGCTTGTCAATGGAGTAAAAATACTTTTATGAAGGTAAAGCAGCAGCACAAGAAAAACTAAACAAGTCCTCAGACATTCTTAAAGAAAAGGTGATACAATGAAAATGCAGCAACTAAGATGCCTAATAACAGAGGCACCACTCTGAAGTTCTACATGAACATATATTAAAACAGTGACATTCTTACACTTTCCTGACTCTAAACTGAAACTTTACCCAACAACCAGCATCTTGCCTTGAACAAGTCTCAAATCCCAAATTGTACAATACATTTTAAAAAAAAATTTCATTTGAAGTACAACAAAATAAGAAGGCACATACTTAAAATTAAACAACTATTATAAGAAGCTAAACTAGTTTGGGAATTTCTTGTTTTCTAAGTCCCATTGTAACCAAGCAGGTGTTTGTACTTCAGCTTCACCAGCCAAGATCCTCTCATCTATGCTCCATCTCTTTTTCCCACATCACTCAATCTTTTCTAAAATCCAAATTCAAATAATTTTTGAAAGCTAACAGTTCATACTTTTTCTAAGCCTTCATAAAAGCTTTACTCATATAAAAACAGGACTAGAATTCAATTACTGCTTTCATACTACATAACAAGACAACACTTTATAACCAGTAGTTACTTCCAATAAGGCATTGTATAAAACATCCAACGTCTCCAAGATTAACACCTAACACTGTATGTCAGAGAACAGGCCTTTTTTGATTTATTGATGTTTTAAAAAGTCCTTGTGTATTCAAGATTCAAGTGAAAATATTTTATACTATTTAAACTATTTCTTAGAGGACAATTTCAGTTTACACTTCAAAACTGGACTGCTCACGAATGCTCCCCCCCAAACTGAGTCACATACATACTGTTTGAGAATTTCTTACTTCTCTTGTGTCTCAATAAGGCCAGAGGTCACAAATTTAAACAAAACATTTGAAAAAAAAAATAAATCAGAAGCCTAAGTATCCAACACAACTAATTTGATACAAAAAAAGTTCATACTTTTAGAATGAAAGATACTTACAGCCTCTCCAGCTCTTTTAAATCCTGGAATGCTCCTCTCTCAATAGTACTAATCTTGTTTTCCATGAGCTGACTGAAATATAGAAATTTTTATACATAAGTTTTAATATCTCTGAGATAATTTGTTGCATTAACAGTGGTCATTTAAAGGCAACTACACATTCATTAAAACAACACAACAGTTATCCTACAGTGACATTCACTTTAACCTTCCGGACCCCTGCCATCAACAATTTAAATGGGCTCATGTGCCCAAAAGAAGGAAAATAACCCTCAGTAAAATAAACAGGAACTGATATTACATTTGCTCATTTACTTAAAGAGTCCCAAGTTAAAAAAACTATACATATGCTTACATGCTATCTGCACACATACATCACTGCTCTTTAGCAAGTCATAAAACTCCAGACAAACCGTATGAAGGCAATATTAGACTCATATGAGAATAACAAAACTAAAGTACTGAATCTTGGTGTTGGGAGAAACATCAGTGGAAGACTGTACAGAGACTGTAACCATAACAATAGTTCTGATTTGTAACAAAATTAGAAATTACTATAGCTTTATATTTTATTTCAGAGAAAAATGGAAAAGGATTTTCTAAGACTACTTTGTCAAATTAAACCAATCTCATCAAATAAGCTGAGCAGCTAGATTTTGCCCTGAGAAAAAAGAAAACCCTACCAAATTTTAAAACCTTCAGAATGCTTGAAACAAAATTATTTAAAACAAACGAAAACCTACCCAAACAAAGCACCCAAATAATCCTTTTCTCAAATTCATTGTTAAAATGTTTCTTTTCTTGTCCATAAGCTGTAGAAAAGTGACAATCATCACCTGGAACTTGCATTTACATTCAGTAAAGGAATAGCTTTTTTCTTAATGACTTCCCCTATAGTCCAGTTTGAGAGCGCCCATTTTCAGTACAAACTGCAAATTTCATAACCTTAAACTGAACTAACTCCAACAGTTATTCAACCAATTTTTGCAGCTCTTACTTGTAAGCTACATGTCAAACTAAATCCTCAAGCTCTCATAACCTTAAGGACAGATTAAAAAAAAATAAGCAAATTATATTTAAGGCAATTGCTAACTTATTCCTAACAGTGCATAACACATGGCAGAGGGATTTTAAGTTCAGACACAGTAGCACAATAGTTAAAAAGGGATAACCCATGCCACTAATGACCTGAAAGGTTAGCTACAAACTGAAGCATCAGTCCTAGAAATCAATTATATCAATGGTATCAATGATAAAAGGAGAAAACTTACAGAACTCGAAGGTGCCTTAGACCAGCAAAGTCAGTCTTCGTGATTCTTGTGATGTTATTTCCATTAAGATCCCTAAGAAAAATAATTTATAAGCAGCAAAATTAAAACATTCAAAAACTACTTTTAAATTATTTTGTGTGTATTCATGGGCACAGCATTTTCAGAAGTTAGAAGACGTAATCGAACGTAGATGAACACAACAAACCATTCCTAACATTGCATGAGTTTATGATTTCCAAGCAACTGAACCAAGGTTTTGAATCTTGAAAGCAGTAGTTTGAAACTTTGTAACAAGAGACACTTACAAAGTCAGTTCTGTCTGCCATTAGAAAGCTGGTATTTATCTTTAACAACAATCTTTAATAATACAAGAGTTAAAAGCTCTCAGAACATGGTTATAACTGCATTTAGAAAAACACTAAACCTACTACACATATATTTATATGTTACAGTATTTGACTGTTACAATAATTGAGTGAAATAAAGACAATTTTTACCATCTTTAAGCAACTTTCAGATTTCCTAGTAGATTTCCACAAATGTGGAATAGGGCTTAACTTCCTTTAACAAACATTAGGGTTCAAGCAAGCATAACACTGATGGAGTAAATGATTGAAAATATGATTTTACCAAAACTTAGGTCTTCACTTGCTGCACAGGAAGCTGTAATGACTGCACAATGCAAAGCACGTTCAGAAGCAATGGAAACCAGTATTTAGGCCCTAGCATTTCTGCTCATATTTCTAAACTACTTTTTCTTCTTGAGTATATGCCTCTTTTTAAATAACTTTTTGGGTTCAAGAACTTCTCTCAATTCCAATCACTACAAATAAAACCAGTCTTGGCAATTCCTGAGGTAAGCCATTAGGAAGTGGTATTACACGGAAGCTACTCTAACAATTACAGCTAATTCCCAATATAGGGGGAAAAAAAAGGTATTTTTTTAGTATTTTATACCACGTGGCCAAAACATCACTGCAAAGAAACCACACAAGTCTCAGAAATGTGGCCCTGATATTCTTCCTGAGTGATATTCACCACTCCAGACGTGCGCTCATATGCCAACATTTAAACGACTTATTAGAGAGCAAGAAATAATGCGCTCACCTCTTCCCCTCCCTCAGACCCCTCTGAAAGGCAGCCTGATATGATAAATAAGCGGCCACACGTAGAAAACACCCCCAGCTGCGGGGTACACGCACAGGGTGAGGGATCCCCGTCGTGNACTTTGCCGAGAAATGGGCGCCGGCGTGGGGAGAAGAGAGGCGGCTCCTCCACCGCCTCGGGGCGCCTCCCGGGCCGCAGCGGTGCCCGCCCCGCCGCCCCCGCTCCCCGCAGAGGAGGGAACCGCGCTCCTCACCGCGGCTTCCCGCGATGGAAGGAAGGCAGCGGCTGGGAGCAGCGCCCACCTCTCCCGCGTCTCCGCGCATCGCCGCGAAGGGGGCACGGCCAGCAGCGGGAGAAGGGAACAGAACCCCCCACCCAAAGGGCGTCGGGACCCCAAACTCGGCCGGCGCCGGGAGCCACCTCAGTCCGCTAGCCGGGGGCTGAGGGGCGGTCGCCGCCGCCCCGGACGGGTTACTTACAGCCTCTCGGTGTTGCGGGGGATGTTCCTCGGGACGCCGCGTAGCGCCAGCCCGTGACAGTCCACGGTGCTCCCCGAGCAGGAGCACTGCGCCGGGCACGGCTGCGGCGCCACCGCGCCCGCCATCGCCAGCAGCAGCCCCAGGGACAGGGTGAGCTTCCCCCAGCTGCACATCATCACCGCCCGCTGCAGCCCGGCCGGGCCCACCGGCCTCGGCCCCGGGGAGGCGCGGGGCGCGCCGCCCTCCTCCTCGACGCGGGGAGCGCTCCGGCAACTTTCAGGGTGCGGAGACAGCGAAGTCCGTTCTATCCAAAGCCAAGTCAAGAAAACAACCCCAGCAAAGTGGCACCAGTCCGCAGCTGAAGGCAACTTCGCTGGGCGCGGGGCCGGGCCCGGGCCGTCCGTCGCTAGCCCGTCGGTGACGGCGAGAGGTGGCACTTGGGGGTCTCGTCTTCACACGCTCCCTGCGATGTCGAAGCAAACCCACAGGCTCAGGGTGCGTCGAAGTTGGGCGAGCTACTTATCTTCCTCCTCGCCCGTTCCAAAGCCGTGACTCCCCGCTGCAGCCCCCGGCGAGAGGCCCCGGAGCCCCGTCCGCCCCAGCGCAGCGCTGCAGCCGCTCCCACGCGCGTCCCCAGCCGCGGGCCGCTCACAGCCCCACGGGGGGCGGCGGCGGCGCTGACACCGCGCACACACCGCCCTGCCAGAGGCGCCTTAGCAAATCATACCCCTCTCGCAGGCATTCATCAAACTGTCTCACGGAAGGAGGAGGGAAGGGGGGGAAAAAAGTCAAACACACAAGATGCTGTTGGGCTTGGCTCTCCACCCCCCGCGCCCCCTCCTGCTGTACGCTCCCAGGCCAAGTTTAGCAGGAAAGGGCTGGTCCTAGAGCACGATAATGATAAGCAGCCGAGAAGTGATTCGCTGCCCTGCTGGAAGGGAGTTCATCCACGACCTTCTCCTCGGTGACAGATCACAGTTATAGATCCTCCTGTGATCCCGGGAGCACGGCGAGGCAGAGCAGATAACAAGCGATGTGCAGCGAGAGCGGGAGGGGCGGAGAGGGGGTGTTATTCTGCTCCCCTTGGTCTCCCGGATACCGTGGTTTTGCTGCGGCAAAGGCACCTGATGGGAAAGGTAGCAACTGTTCAGTCCTTCCAGGTGAGGCCAGTTCAGCAGCTCCTGGGCTTGCTACAGGAAAGGGAGCAACTTTCCTCCTCTCCCGAAGCCCACCGAGGTACAGCGGCTCGGGAAGGGTTGGCGCCCCTTCCCCCGATCCCGCCGGTGCACCTGAGCTATCGGTGCTGGTGCCGAACAGCCCGGCTCGGCCCTCGGCTCCCTGGTGGCGGCGCTCCTCCGGCGCGGAGGGAAACGGCGGACGGGGGCAGCGGGGCGCGGGAGAACGGAGGCGTCACGCCGGCTCCTTCCCTCGCACCCCGGCTCTCTCCGCTTGAACAATGGGATAGCACCNAGTTGGGGGAGGCAGGTCCCCACTCCGCTCCGCTGGCCCCCGCGCGGGGCTTGGAGTTGCTGCGTGGAGTTTCTCACGCAGCCCCGGCCTTCGCGTGTGGAGCGCTCCGCCGGCGAGGAGGGAGGGAGGGAGGGCGGGCAGCGCGACCGGGCACCGTCGCGATGCTCGCGTGTGTTTTACCTGGAGAGGGAGAGGGCTGATACGCCCCAGGCTACACCTGGGAATATCTCGGGCGTCTCACCCGCGGTCTTGGCTGTGAGAGAGGACGAGGACTGTCGTGGCGTGTTCTTCACTTGCAGTTTCAGTCTGAAACACACCAGAATCTCTCATACAGTATTTTCAAAAATAAAGTGTGCAAGTATTATTCCCTACTGTAAAATATGTGGAGCAGCAACATTAACACTGCTGTGCTTGTTTAGAAAATACCTTTCGTTAAAAAAAAATAAAAAAATTGTATTCTAAATACACACAGTGTTCCTAATAAATTTTCCCAACATGTTGTTTATTGTCAGTACACCTTCAGCATTTTTAGGAAAATACTAAGTGCATCTTAATAAAATTTGAACTGGTTTTCTTCTTCCTTGTTTCTGAATTCAGTTTCATGCGATTTATAACAGCTCTTGAGACCCCAGTAACAGGTGAAAGTGATTTGTCTTTCATTAGATGGCAAACCCCAGCAGGGATGACTAAGCCTCCAGCAAGGTGTAGTTTGGAAATGCTCAAGGGAGTCTATCGTTTCTTCCATATGGCTGGGTCCAGCTGAGTCTTTTTGTCCCTGGGGTCTCTGCTGCACAATCCCTGCAAGAGGCTTACTGTCTCTTTTTGCCTGTTACCAAGAGGACAAATTCTGTTCTCAGAAATACTACTCTAGAGTCGAGTTAATCTGCCAGACTGGAAGTTGCTCCTGGCGACTCTTACTGTAGAGCCCAAACGAAAATTGCAAAAATTGCACCTACAAAAGCTTTTTAGTTTAGGCAACGTTCAGTAAATATGATTGTTGCAGTGCTTTCAAATGCTGATAATGGTATCTTGGGTCTTACAGAGATGCAAAGATACTCCAGTTTTTACATTGATGCAGGAAGGAGAATTCAGTGAATGTAAGGACACCAGCTTCAATGTATAAATGATTTTCACTCTTTTCTCCCATTTGGTTAAGTCCTTACAAAGGATTTCAAAAGGATTTTGCAAGTTTCTAGGCAGCAACAGAAAAAAACAAAACACCTCCCTTAATCTAACATATTGCTTTTATGCCTGTGCTAAAATCCTCTATCATATAACTCCAGGCAGACAAAAAACCCAAACAAACCAAAAATTAACAAATGTTAACAATTTGGTGTTTTCATTATTTGTTTCAGCAGTATACCAGCAATATGCTTAGTGCTGTAGAAGACCCAAAGATAAGAAACAATACATCTTTTTTAATATAGTAATTCTCAGAAAATCTAAATCAATTCTTAGGGCATTAAACATTGGTAAACTTTTTGCAGAGCTAATTCAAAATCTAAACTTGTCTTAATTTAATATACTTTGTTTTTAAAGAGAAGTATCCCAAGTATAAGCAAGATCAATTTTTATTCCTGTTTGGGAGGCTGATCGATTTTTACCATGTCCACTTTTGAAGCATACCTTTCATTCATTCAGATTGATTTTCCTGAGTGTCTTGCCTCCCAGCATGTTGAAACTCTCCCTTTGTGTTCTAAACTCTTCAGTGGGAGAGCTACCAATGTCTGAATTTGTCTGACCATGAGGCCTCTCAGACACACTCTAGTATCATTGGTGGAATATGAACTTTGTCCCCCAGAGCACCCTGTGGCTGCAGAATTAACTATAAGCCACTTCCAAAATTATGAGGGAAAATAGTCCCAGGGAAGAAGAAGCTGGGCAAAAATTTTAATAACACGATATGTTAAAAGAAAAACAATTGAAAACATTCATCAGTGGAAGAGCAAAAATTTTGTTACAGCCATTTCAGAAAATACTGACAGCAGCTAAAGCAGTTTTCTCTTCTCTGGTTTTCTTTCATTCCACCCTTTCAAGGGTAATATAAAGGAATACTCAAAAAGATAAGAAGATCAGAACAATTAGCATGAGGAGATCAAAGTAAGTAACAATAATAGGTAACATTTCAGAACAGGATGCAGAACATCAAAAAAGCTGCTACTCCCAACTGAGGTTGATGGCAGTGACTATGGCTGAGCACAAAACTCTGTGCTGTGTAGACACATCTGAGTGAACTCAGTGAACATCATCAGCTCTGTGAGCATCACTACAGCTTTACAAGGACAGTAGGCCTGAAAGGTACTGAACCAAATGACTCTTCAATTTGTAACTAACTGAAGTCAATAAGATGATAGAAAAATGGCCAACAGAGGTATTATTAAGAAAAAAACAATAAAAGCTAATATTTTTTCCTTTTTTGAAAAGGTAATTAGCTTCTGGGTAAGGGGAAAGTATGATATATGGTGATATTAGCAGGCTGTTTACCACCATGCACATTAATATTCTTCTAAACAATCTACTTAAACATAGTCAAAATCTAATTCCTGGAATGTGGGCACTTAACTGAGTAAAAAAATCCAGAGCATTTATTCAAAATATGGCTGATGATCAGTCTGAGAGTCCATAGAAAGTACACTCTTTCAAAAAGCTGTTAAGGCTATGATGCCACTGAATGCAAATTAAGTATAACTATTAACAGATGATACCAGAATGGAAAGGAATGCAAGGAGCTTGCAAAGCAGAATGACAATTCTAAATTATTTTAATAGACTGGAGGATGCACATTTAATTAGTAAATCTTAAGGAAGATATGAACATAGCACTGCATTCAGAAAAAAAATTCAAATGCATAAATGAAATATCTAGCTGGGCAGCAGCACTCCAGAGAAGGATATGGAGATTAAAATGTATCATAAATTTATGACAAAGGAGACTCCATTATAGAAAGGTGCACATTATTATGATGAGCTATATATTGCATAAGAAAGGTAGGCATTCTTAGATGCTTCCTAATTACTAAAGCTTCATATAAGCTTCTGTCAGCTTTGAGTAGACTGAAGTGTTCAGTTTTGGACACCTTTCCTAAAATATGCTGTAAATAATCCAGAGAGACTTCCAGGGAACAGAATGAAGAATATAAGTTTAAACAAACATGAATTAGGAAAAGAATTTTGAAAAAAGTTCAGTTTCCCAGTTTAAAAACAATCAAACAAGCAAAAACCCTCACCGCAAATAAACAACTGAGACAAAGAAAAGACACAATAATACTTCCACAAATTAAAATGTGTCTGTAAGCAGCACAGTGCTCAGTTAATATTCACAGCCAGTAAAAGGCTTAGTCTTCAGGAAGCAAACTTTGTGAATCAGAAGAGCTGAGAGTAAAGAAGGCTCTGTAAACCAAAAGGCGATAATGGTATTTTCTTCATTGCCCCCAAACCAAACTTTTACTGAAAGTTTTTAAACACATTAAGCACATACTAGATAGGAATTATCCAGATGCACTGTGTTCAGTGTCTGAGTGGCAATTAGACAAAAGACAATTAGATAATTAGGCAAAAGACAATTAGATAATTTTCTTTTCAGATTCTTTTTAGCTATGATTTTTCATAAGCATAAAAAATAGTAGTATTATTAATTGTCAAAGAGGACATCTGGCTGCATGTATTAGTTCCTTATTATTTATTATCACATTTTTATGATTCAGGATCATCTATTGCTTCCAGCCAGAACTGTGCTTGAAAGTAAAGTGGTGCAACAAAAATAGGCTCGCAACCTCCTGACATTTTCTTTTTATGTAGACATGATGTGTGGAAGTCTGGAAACTTTTGTCTATCAAGCTAATGTGAAGTTCATTGACCAGTTACTTGTAAGCAAGTAAAAAGACTTTGTGGAACAAGCAATGCGGAGATGATGCTAGCACTCAAATAAGAACAGATGAAGAAGGTTGTGCCATGATCAGTGCAAAAGAAGTCATGAGAACGCAAAAAAAAAAAAATTATATATATGAAATAAAAAGGATGGTGGAGAAAAATGAACACCTATAGTGAGAACAAAAAGCTTGAACTTGCAAGAAGAGAATGGGGAAACCATGTATTGTATTGCTAAATAAGCATGAAAAAACCTACACACTTTTCTCTACTAATCTATTACTACACAGGCACGAAAGGATAGGTGCAACCTACTAGACACTGTGGTTAAATATTATTTAAATAATATTCTGCTCTTAATGTTTCCAAACATTTACTACTTATGGCACACTCACATGAATTTGAGCCTCTATTTTCCAAGTTTTAAGTTTGCTGGTATGTCACAGTGGACGGCAGCCTAAAGAGTGACTTGGATATTATAATTGTATCTACATGATATTTTAGGTCAAAGGAGATTTTATTTCATTGCTAGCTAAGCTATCCTCTCTAGTTGTTACCTGGTCAAGTGTGGAACTGGTCTGAAATGTCTCCAATTTAAATACAAGAATAAAGCAAACTCAAGCTGGCAGGAAGGGGATACAGGACCATGTTTGTGCTTGTGTAACTTCATCAAGGCAGCTGAGGATCAAACTTCTTGACTTCTCTGAAACAACACCCATAATAAACATTACAACTGGTAGTAAATATTTCAGAAATGTATCCTTAAGCTAAAGCTGAGAGACTTGAGGTTTATCCAATATCAAAGGGACACTACCAAATTCTTAAGGTCAGAGATTTCACACATATAAAACTTTCAGGCTCCTGTGGAGCTATCTAGAGACTCACAATGCTTTACCATAAAATATGATTGGAAATTTATTTGAAAAGTTTCTTGGGTTTTAGGAGCTGAAAATGAAAACCTTGAATGAAAACTACATTATCATTCTAATGGAATGTGTATTTTTTCCAGTTTGTCAAATAAGTAGAAATTCAAGTACTTTGTGCAGATCTGTTGTACAACACAACATTAGAATTTACCCCTTTGCAAGAAATATTTGCAATACCTCATGACTAGGTCTAGAAAAATCCGGGAAGGGAGGATATGGAAGTGTCAGAGCTGAGTGAAGACAGTCATATCACAAGACACAGGCTATGCACACTTTTTTTTTTTCAGGTTCTATTTACCTTGCTTATGCTTAGCTTTCACATGGCAACATGGGATTATTTCAAGATAGGTAGGCTAAATTTGTTTAGAAAATGAAGGGGCTATATACCGTCCAACTGGCAATAGTTATATGACACTACATAAATTGATAGATCTACCTAATTTGTATTAAGAAGTTGAATTTCAAAAGAATATATAATTGGTATACTGAAACCTAAAAGGGGAGTGTAAGAATCTGCTTCTGCAGCGAAAACTAACAGAAAACTGGTCTAACATTGCCAATCTTTTCCCGAGGTTCTTATGTAACATATAAATCAATTAATTTCTTTATTTACCTGAAACCCAGATTTAAGTGTTTTATAGTCAGTATTTATTGTGGTGTGTCTTCACCTAGTAGTGAAAGTCTCGTAATTTGTGCTAGTAAATTCTTTAACCCTTACCAGTGACCTCTCAGGTGCTATCAAATGTAGAAAATGTGATGGTTGTTGTATGTTCAATACTCCTATGACATAGAATAATGAACACAATATATTACTTATCTTGCATGGAATGATACAAGGGACCTAATCTGCCTGGTGCAGCTTAAGAACTTTCATTAAGAACTAACATTTTGACTAAAAAAAGCACTTTAATAATTTACAAGGAATTTGTATTTAAGAATTCAAACTGACAATTTAGTGTGTGGAAATCCTTAGGACTTCATTACACTTTAGTGTAAAAGGGATTATTCAAATTATTGAGCCTGACATTTTGCATGAGACAGACCACTGCAGCTGATATTTCTGCATGAAGGCTGATAATTTGTGCTAAGCAAATAATATCCTTGCAGAGTGAGGGATCTAGTCTCTTACTATGGAAAGTAACAAGGAAAACTCAATCTTTAAACAACTTGGGTTTGGCTTAATTTTGGCTTTTTGCAAACACAAACCTAATTTTCACAGCAAGTGCACTCATGCTACTTTATACTCAATTGTTTCAGTTAATGTCTAGCCTTTAAATTAAAGTGCTATTTTCCTGCCCTGGGGATTGCCACCCTGATATAGTTATAAACAGATAACGTATCCTTTCCGGCAACACTCGTGTTGTCAGGCTTCCTCTGTTGTAACTGAATTTGAGAATAAATGGCTTTTCCTCTTGAGATTAACTTTTGCATATTCCCTCAGCACAAGTCACAACTTGTTTTCACTGTCATCTAGCAGCAGAGGTAGAACACTTAACTCCTGGCACAAGGGAATAAACTACAACGGTTTGGGTTTGTTGGGATGGTTTTGGTTAGGGTATTTTTGTTTAAAATCTTTCCATAATGACCCTTCCAAGTCTTTCTCAGGTTATCCTCAGACTTTTCTAGAAGCATATTTGCCCTGAAGTAATTGAAAAGGGTTCCTTGAAGTTCACCACATGGTTGTTAATATCACTAAAGACTCCAAAAGATTTTAGCATGTATGGAGTTTTTCCTTTCCAAGTGTATATCAAATAGATGGATTTGCTGATAGTATAACAGGCACTTTTTCTGCAATTTTAGGTTAAGATGGATGGTTCTCTTCAAAAAAAGGAAAGAAGTGGAGAATATTGTGAAGAAGGATGAGAAGCTTTGTGTCATTCCTCTTTGCTGCTACTTTCTGGCGTCTCTGAAGAGTCTCCAAAAAAATCAACCAACCAACCAACCAACCAACCAAAAAAAACCAAAACCAAACCACAAAACAAAAACAAACAAAACCCCCAGAAAAGCAANCCCCAAGAAAAGCAAGTAACCACCCCCCCCAAAAAAAAAAACCCAAACCGAACCAACAAAACAAAAAACCCCAAAACAACCCAAAACGTTCCCCGAACCCAAACAAAAAGCTCCCAAAAGTCTGAAGCCTTGGTTTGAAGTCTTGCAGTACGTATTTGAGTTGAACTCTATTGCCATAATCCAACTTGTACTGGACATTTCAAAGAGGAACGTGGGGTTTGTGAAGTTGGTTCTTTTCAGAAACAGCGAGACTTACCAAATGTCTCATTTGAGTGCTGAGATCTCTCAAACTTTTTGGGCAGTTTTCCTTGAAGAAAAAGATTTTAGAACCTGATTTTATCTAACCAGACAAATAACTTACTAGCACATATTATTTTTATTATTTATGCATTCTTTATTTTGGTTTCTTTATTCCCATACAGGATGGGATAGTGTATTTTAATTTTATCTGATTAGGGTTGAAATTACATCAGTCCTACAGAGAGAACACCGATGAATTTTTGTTTTCCACTTATTACTTAAAAATGAGGTTGTGAGAACATGTTTTTCCTGAAAGGAAATTGTTTCTTTCCATAGATAACTTAAAAGACATTTTTTGGAGATATAATATTTAGCTATAACAGCTGGTAGGTATTTCAGCTGGGTATATTCTATTCATAACCAAATTTTGACTCCTCTGCCACAACCTAAATGAAGTTTTAAAATGGCAAGCACTGGATTCTGCACCTGGGAATGGGGCAAGCCCAGATATACACACAGACTGGGGAATGAGATGCTGGAAAGCAGTGCCGTGGAAAGGGACCTGGGGGTCCTGGTTGATGGCAAGTTGAATCTGAGTCAGCAGTGCCCTGGCAGCCAGGAGGGCCAACCCTGTCCTGGGGGCATCAGGCAAAGCATCGCCAGCTGGTTGAGGAAGGGGATTGTCCTGCTCTGCTCTGCACTGGGGTGGCCTCACCTGGAATAGTGTGGGCAGTTTTGGGCACCACAACAAAAGATATTCAGCCATTAGAGAGTGTCCAAAGGAGGACAACGAAGGTGTCTTGAGGGGAAGCCACATGAGAAGATGCTGAGATCACTTGGTCTGCTCAGCCTGGAGAAGAGGAGACTGAGGGGAGACTTCACTGCAGTTATAACTTCCTCGTGAGGGGAAGAGGAGGGGCAGGCACTGATCTCATCTCTGTGGTGACCAGTGACCGGACTGAGGGAATGGTCTGAAGTTGTGTCAAGGGAGGTTTAGGTTAAATATTAGGAAAAGGTTCTTCACCCAGAGGGTGGTTGGGTGACGGGACAGGCTCCCCAGGGAAGTGGTCACATCACCAAACCTGGCAGAGTTCAAGAAGTGCTTGAACAACACTTTCGGGCACACTTGTGTGTGACTCTTCAGGATGGTCCTGTGCAGGTCTAAGAGTTGGACTTGATGATCCTTGTGAGTCCCTTCCAACTCAGTGTATTCTGCAATTCTGTAACCTTTGAAGAACAATTTTTTAATATGAAGATGAAACATATTCTTCCCAGTCATGATGGTGACTCAATATTTTCAGAAAAACATTTTTGCCTGTCCCACTCCCACTGTTTTCTTGTACCTGGCACTTTGCTCTGTTGTCTGAAAACACATGTAAGCAACAGGGAAGACTTTAGTGTAGAAGCAGTTCCACTTAAGAAAAGATTCTGCAAAGGAGATTTTCTAAGCCGAGCAAGAGGATGACCTGCAAAAAATTAATTTTAAAGTAACATTAAGGACGGATATGCTTTAACAGTGACACCTTGGATTATTGGGCAGCTGGTATTCAAGAGGAATGAAGCAGATTCAAATGTCTTGCAAAGGACAGGAAGACTCTGAAGAAGTGAAATTGCCAGTTTAGCATTCTACTTTTCTCAAAAAATTGCAATTGCATGAATGTAAGAGAAAGGATCAAGGGAAGAGACTAAAACCCAAAGAGTACAGGGGAGAAGAAAGGCAGAAATACTACCTTTATTTCCCTATAGAACAGGTAAAAAAAGTAATTTCTGAATTGTAAAATCTCTCCCTACCCAAATCTCCTTTGGTTAACCACATATGTTAAGGTATAGAGTACAAGTTTCACTGCAGACCCTTTGATTAATACAAGATTAGAGATATTTAGTCTGTCCATATTGCATAGCGACATTTTTCCACTACTGTAGCAAATATCATGAAGCTAATTCTAAAGTAATAAGGAGCATGAAGAAGAAAAGAGCCAAGGAAATTTTTTTCAGATGAACAGTTCTCTCAATAAAAAATGCAGTTTCTGATAAAAAAATGGTATTTGGAATCCAATATGATTTCATAAGCAGTGTTGACAGAAATAACAAGTGATACTCCATTTTGGTTGAAAATTTAATTTTGACATGGTTAAACCTAAATATTTTGATTTTTCTTCTGAAAAATGTGTTTTCCAATTTAATTAAAAGAAAAAGAAGAAAAAAGTATCAGAAAGCAAATACCTCACAGTGACACAAATTTTCAAGAATGAGTGTAATATTAATTATGTAAATCCAGTCTCCAGTTTCCTGAGGCACCTATAAGAAGAACCTTTGAATAAAACCTGGGATAGGTATGTAAAAAGAAAGCTTGTACTATGATAATGGTGGGAGCTTTTTACAGTCACCTAGGGTGCAAGTCAGAAATGGATTAAGATCTTTAGCATTATGAGGAAGATTGCTACTGAAAACTGTGTGATTCTCGTGTAGTTTCCCACTAGTATTGTGGAGAAACTGATACTCCTGAATTGAATAGGCAGTAAAATTTCTTGTGAAAAAAAAAATTCCTAGACTACCAAGTAGCTATTCTACTGGTTTAGATTTGTTTCCAGTTTTATAAAATACTGCTAGAAAAAAATGGTCATCAGATTCAATTATCTTTTTTTTTTTTTAATATTGAAATGAAGAAAAAACAGCGCAACCACATAAGGTCATTTGGTATACTCAGGAAACTAGTTTATGAACCTGGTTGATCTATGTTCCCTTCAAGGAAAGAAGGCTTGAAATTGCTTTAATTTTGATCTATATTGCAAGGATGTAAGAATGGAAGAGAACAATGCTTTTGGATCCAAACTTATGATGCATAAACACCTAAAAATGAAATCAGAGATGTCAGAAAAATATATCTTGTAATTCTCAATTAAGAGCCAAATGTTTATATAATTAAATAACAGAGAGAGGAGGGGATTCCAGTGATAGTGAGGTGAAACAGAATATATTCTAGATATACTTGAAAAAAGACCATTGTCTATGCTTGTACAAACTTGTCATAGAGAAGGTATGAAACTAGACATTTGGGTGGACATAAAATGTAGGTTATAAGGATAAGAACCAGAATGATTATGGTTCACTGTGCAGAAAAAACCTTAACCGATAAGATTCAAAGATACACTGGAAAAGGAAATTTTGAAAAACTCTTATGCTCCTTGACTGAAAAAGATTATCTGCATATTTATATATGTTAACTTCTAAGAATAAGTTGTAAGTGTACTAAAGAATATTCAATTTTTGTCAAAGAGCATTACAAATAGTGGGTTTGGGGATTTTTTTTTTGGTTGATTGGTTTTGATTCTTTTGTTTGTTTGTTGGGGTTTTTTAAGAGAGAATGGAGGGTTCGAACAGATTTCTTTTAGCATTTCAAAGACTAAGATACTTGTATAAATCTAAACATAGGAATACTTTTGTTGAAATCTAAGATATTCTACCTTTTTTTCCCCTGAAAATATAGACAAATCTGATTCCTGTTAGGTAGGATTAGAGATCATGGATTAAACTCACTCGTCATTTGAAATACTCCAGTGTTCTGATAACTTGGGTACTACTCACCAGAATTCAGTTATGCAAAACAATGTGTCTCATCTGAAATATATCACTTCCACCAGCCCCGTGGGCCTGATACTAAGGCAGAATACTAATTCAAATCTGAATAAGAGGCTCCTCTTTTGGCTCTCCTGAAAACATTCACAGAATCATAAATATACATAACTTCATGTAAAGTACAAAAGAGGAGTTCAACAACTTAGAAAGAAATACTTCAGGTTTCTCTTGATAAGTGTATAAAGCTTCTAGAGTAAAAACCAAGTACGGCTTAACCATGCAGATTGTTTGCAAAAAAATTCCCATATTCCATGGCATCAGTGCAGCATGCTTCTTTGCCATTTCAGGGAAGAGTTTAGGTCTCTTTAAACAGCATATTAAGGAATGAAAAGGACTTCATATCTATATTTGAAACAGGAAGAAAGTTGTGTGAAACAAAAGACATTTTTTACTGTGTATACACAGAAAATTAAACACTGCAAAGTATTTTCTCCCTAATACAAGTTTTAACTATCTCTGAATGCCAGCTTCCCCAGACCCAGCCTTTTAGCATCTACAAAACAAATAATTCCCTTGATTAGGATGTAGCTTATTAGAACAAGAGTAAGACAGACTTGAGAAACTATTTTCAAAATGCTAAGAGTCCTGGATAATTTTAGCCTGGAAACTCCATTTTACCACATCTCTCACTCTCATTTTACAGCCTCAGTTGCACTAAATAATTTCCTCAAGCTAATAAATGCTGAATTTATATGTCAGTTTTCACGTTGATCCTCCTTTCAGTGCAGTAACTTCTGCTTTTGCAAGGGTCTGCTGGGTTGTTGTGGTTTCTCTATCCTACTGTGGAGTTTATGTATTTAAACATGCTGGTTTCTTGTATTATTAAATTCTCTCATTGGGACAATATTATTGTATAGGAGTGTTGATTGAAAGAGAAGCCTTTCTGAACACAAAAATTCACTGTCAGTAGCCAGGAGAAAGTAGATAAAAATATTCAACACTTTGCAGTAAATTCAATGCAATACTCTGATATTCTATCCAGTCCAGAAAACCTAACTGGAGCCCATGAATTATATATTAGAGATCGCCAGTACAGAGGTTAACAGCTGGAAAAAAATACATACTTGCAATCAGTAGTATCTAAATCACAATATTTTTTTTAATTTGTTTGAGGCATAGGCAAAATCTCCAGTGCCTCTGTTTCTTCAGTCTTTGAGGCATACGTATTGTGATAATAAAAGTAAAGACATTTTCCACAGGATTCCATTTAATTCAGTGCTCAAGGTAAGTGGCATTAAGTCAATAAGCAGTATTTTGCTTTTCCTATGTTGTTTCTTGCGTGGTCAGTGATATGTCCCAGCCCCTGTCTTGTTTTTGTATGTACACAATATAAACAAAATGGTGAATTTTGTCATGAGTTTTTGCATTTTGTCTGTCACTCTAACATCTAATGCTCTTCTTAAATATTTACAGCAACTATATGAGAAGCTATTATTTAATCACTATTCTTTATGCACTAAGAAATTAAAGTCTGTGTTTTCATTATATTTTTCGTGCCAATTGGAGGTGCCTATGACCTGAGGCTTTAGTCGATTTTATACTTCTGCTCCACATAGTCTGCTCCACTTCTGCTCCACATTGTCATTGACTCCCTCTTTCCATTTTGAGATTCAGAATCTCAGTGGACAAGATTTGCAGCAATCCAGTGCTGTATGAGGGATTAAAAAACCCATCTTTTCAATGATTTAGCATGTCTGATTCCCATCCAGATTCAGACAGAGGATATATATTCTTGGCATAACTCTGACAAGGACAACTCCCACCAAGACTGAAATTCGGGATGACTCTTCAAATCATGGATAACAATGTTTTCCAAAAGATATCAAGCCCTACTGCCCCCATTCCCCAAAAAACCAAAACTTTAATTAAAACCATAACAAAAACAACAAGCAAGCAAACAGTCCCCCTCCAAAAAAAACCCCAAAAAACCCACAACCCCCCCAAAAAACCACCAAACCCCCAAAAAACAAACACAAACAAACAAAAAAACACCCATGGGGGAAAAAGAAAAGTTAAAACAAAAGGAAAGAAGTAGCCACAACTCAAAATCCTGAACCACTCCTAAAAGCGAAGTGTGAAATAGTCCCATAGAGTTTCTGATTGGTGGCTGAAGTCTGGCAAAGCTTGTAAGGCAATGTAAAGAAGACCGTGTAATGATGAATGGTCCCACTAGCCCTGCCTGCAATATGAAAAAGATAGTTCTGCTTATAAAGGTAGCTATTTTCTTTTCCGTGAACTTCAACAAGCTCTTCATCTACTAATCATGGAATCCATCTAAATCTCATTCCTAATTTTCTTCTAATTTTCTTCTCATCCATTCATGTTTTCCTTTTACAAGCTGTCCTCACAGAGCACTGTGGATGCAGCTAAGGCTAAAGAGCGTCAAATTACTAAACAGAAGTAAGTAATTAGACTTCAGGTGAAAGAGGATATATAGTGTAAAACAGATCATTGCTTTTGCTTATAAATATAAATTGTGCCTTTTCTTTGTAGCTTCAAATACAATGACATTAACTCCTCACATGTCAAGGCTGATAAGCAAGGAGAGATATAGGAAGAACAGAAGAACAAACGTAAGAGTTAAATACTGGGGGAAGATAAGGGAGAGAAACCAAAGAAGTAGCTGGAAGAGGAGATGTTTGTTTTTTTTAATAGATTTTCCAGCATAATAAAAGTGTAGGAACTCATTGTTCATCTGAGGAATTGACTATCATGGAGAAAGAAAAGAGCTGAGTGAAGTGTTAAACAACTCTAGGAGACACCCTGAACAGACTTCTCTTGCCCATTAACTCTCTTTTGGCTCGTTCCAGTTATACTTCATACCACCCATTTCAAACCAACTGAAGTCAGCAAACCATCTAAGCAAGTGCTTAGGCCCATTTTTATTCCTAATTTAATAAAAATTGCGCAAGAGTGAATAAATATTATGCAACACCTATTTCTGATACTGAAGTGTAGCTTTTATCTTCTTGGCTTAACAGGAGTGTTCCAGGGCTGTAACATAGAAGGATGTAGCTAATCAATTCTTGGCCTCACTGAAACCAGTGGTAAAACTCTTGTCTTTCATGGAAATAGAATTTCATCAGACTACTTAGCTTAATTTCTAGATGTTGAAATTCATGTGCATTTCAAATGTTTCACTAGCATAGAAATCCTCTATAAAACAATTCTTAGTAGTAAATTTTGCACACTGAATCTTTATTTTAAATGGAAACTTTATAAGAAACAACATTAAAACCATAAAATAAAATTAAATGTGAAAAGAAATTTTAAAACATGGAAAAAATGCTAAAGTATTTTAATAATTCAAAACCTCATGAAGGCCACAGCATAATTTTCAGCCAAAATATTTCTAAGACTGGCAGCCAACAAGAACCCTGGAACACCCATGTGGAAACATGTTTTTAATTTTGGATAAAATATCTTTTCCTCATACACAGAAGTATTTTCTTTGAATAGTGTAAGACAGCCCCAAAGAGTGAGGAAGTTAAGCATTTTTGTTGTACAATTAGAAGTGAATTATACATAACTAAAATCAGAGTTATTTCTATGCTACATGTGAAAAGTTTAGAAAAAAAACATTTCAGAAAATGAAGCTTACAGAGTGAGGCCTCAGAAATCTCTTAATGCAATGGGTTAGTTTTCCAAGCACATTCATCTGATCATTGTATGTTTGGGCACCCAGAGGTATGAACCTACTGATGGGGACCTTCAGATGCCAGTGATTACACACTCACAGACAATAAAATGTGAAAAATTGTGAGTGTTCTGTGTTATCGGGGATGTCACTGGGAGCAAAGCCTCAGAGCATGACAAAGGAGGTCTTCCTCGAACTACAAAAGGGTCTGTGGAAGAACAGTTGTTTTAGCTGAAAGTTATAAGCTGTTCCTAATCTCTGTCGTTCCACTGCTGCTGTAGGAAACATTAGGATTGGATTTCAAGACTCTGCGTATATGCTATGGATGAGGAGGACAAATTAGAAATCTTAAAGACAAAAGTTAATTTTTGGAATTAAAAGTCATCATCAGAACCAGAAAAGCTATTGAGCCTCGCTTGTCTGTTCTCATCTTTTTAGCTTCAAACACATCAAAGAAAAGCACCTATTTCATACATCCTTGCCTGTCATTAAACTTTTTTACCCTGCACATCTTGGGTATGATAGGCTTCTCACAACCATAAATACCGGGATTTTCTATCTGTGCAACAAGTAGAGCAAATCAATTAATACCTACCTTATCACTGAGCAACAGTTGCTGAAATTTATTTTTTCTTTCAAGTGATCTGATTTCTATACTATGCTTTTCCTAGAGGTGAAAAGATGCGCTTCTGATTTTGTATGTTTTTTCTGCTCAATTACATATGAGTTGTTATATTGGTTTATATACTAATGTTTGGTCACAAGCTTCCCAACTATATGCTAGAAAACATTCCTATAAAGCTAACAGTAATGATTAAGAGTATAGGAAAATGTATATGAAGTATAGTGAAAAGATTGCCTACCCAGAAGATAATGCGTAAAAAGTTTAAAATAAAATAGGAAAAAATAATGAGTAATATGAAGAAAGGCATACTTCTTTTCTAGTATAAGAAGATAGCATATTAAACTGAACTTAAAGTGAGATTAGAAATCAATGACAACTAATTTGGTACAGCACATAATTATTCACTAGCACCGTTACTCACAGCAAGTTCAAAGAGTGTGCAAAATTAAAAACTCTTTATATATATATATTCCAAGATTGCCCAGAATGAAATTTAATATCACAATTTTTGAAGATATTTCAAATTACTAGCATAATATTTCTAGCTGTAGATCACATATATTTCATAAGGAAGGTTTACTTACCTTGGCCTTCAGCAGGATTTTGCTGAATGTTTTTGTCGGTAAATAAAATGGGACAGTGACAAAGACACAAGAGTGTCTAAACTCTCTATCAATCTAATCCAGCATGAATTTTTCTTTTTGTGCCATCAATTGTCAATAGACTTGGTGCCAGCACATTCAGTTATGTGACAGGAGGCTGAAGGAGCACAGAGGCACCACAGCAGTGTGTGGGGGATCCCTAACAACCTAACCAGAGAAGCAAGACAGAGACCCTCCCTAGCAGGGCTGTCCCAGGAGTTTGTCAGCCCCTGGGTGGGACTGAGATCCATTGGGCTGAATCAGTGGAAAGGGTCTACAGAGCACTTTTGGGCTGAGGGAGAGTTGCTGCCTATGAGACTCATTAGAGAGTGCAAGGAGGGGCATTTGGCAATTGTACCAGAGAATGTACAATGGGATGTTTAGGAGAAGGACCAAAGGTGGAAAAAAAGAGGGATTGAGGTGGTTTGAGGAAGTAAAAACACAGAAAAAAGAGAGGGAAAAGAAGAAAAAAGGTATGTGCAAACTGGTCGCTGGTCAGGATGCTTGTGTGGTCATGCCCTGTACCTGACCACTGCAGTCTGTCCTGTCTTCTCGTTAAACTCTGTTTTTCTGGGTGAGGATCTGCTTACTCTGTGTGCATGTGTGTGTGCCAGCACCTAGATGGGGACCACGGCTTAGAATGTCCCTGCACAGCTGGAGAGGCTGGAGTGCATGTGCCTTGCATGGGTGTGTATCTCAGTGTGTGATTGCTAGTGAATAACAAGCCAGACTCAGAAGTATATAGGTATAAGGCTTGGGAACATGGACACAAGTCTGAGCTGTATACTGGAGACACAAGAAAGTTTGAGAGCTGGCAACTGAGGGAAGTAGGAGGTACTGGAGGTACTCCGTGTACTGGAGAGACTGGTTCAGGGTCAGCTACCAGTGAGGTTTTAGGTCTAGACCAGCTACCAGGAAGATCCATTTACATCTTGACCTTGAGAGACAACTGCGAACCAGCCACTACTGAGCAGAGCTGGGCACACAGAGCACTGGCAGCCTTGCCTCTGCTGGGCTGTGTGATTTAGTGACTGCTAGTAAGTTCAACAGATGATTTTACAGCAGCAGTAGAAAATGCAAAATAAAAATATTTTTCTCTCACCGTGTTCTGTATAAACACTGGCCAAGAACTACAATCATAATGATTACATTCTGCTTTGTTGTAAAAACATTAAACCATCTTTTTCATCTGCTGTATCTTTATAACTTATGCTGAATTATCCTTTGGACGTTACTAGTGTTTACATCATCTTCAGTTTCATAATCCTTTACTAACATGAAAAATGTATAATTGTTGCTGGAAATAAACCTGTATTTGCCTCTTAATGTTTCTTTTATTTATGATCTCTATACGTGCCTCTGACATTCTGAATCTCTTCATGGCATAAATTAGCAATATAATTTTAAAAACTGAAAGCTGCTCTGAAGCCTTTCAGAGGAGATCACATTTACTTTACAGTTGCTTGTTAATTGCTTTAGTGCCTAAGGATGTACAACATATGTCCTGCAAAGAGACACCCATATGGTTGTACAGTGTATGTCCTGGCACTCTGTTGCCACAGACTAGAAAACAGACTTCTGTTTAAAATGCATGGCCCATTGCATGATTGAAGGTGTGACACAGAAAGGATTATAACTGACAACATTGAAGCCCTACACCTGTCACAGTGCTGTGTTAGGAGGATATGTATGTTGTTTTCCTTAGGAGGGGAGAGGAGAGAAGATTGCCTCCAGTGAAGAAACAATTAAAAGATATTTTAGAATTTCGTACAGGGGAGATTTTCTTTCTAAACAGTCTGATTTACTTCTTTCAGCATAACTCAACTCTAGCTCAGTTTTGATTCAAAAGTTATAAAGTTAAAGTTAGCAGAGGAAAAAATATAAGGACATTAGCTGACACCATGGAGCCAGTTTTTAAAAGGTAATTAAGATTTTAAAGCAGCAGAGAGGTGATTAAGAATATCTCTTTAAAGTAGCTACATTTTTAGAGGCCTAAATGCTTTAAATAGTTGAGTTTTTAGCCTTGAAGTTTTCTGGTATTATGGACATACTCAAATATTCAGAAAAATGCAAGAATATGCATGACTGTCAGAAACTCAAGAGTCATTGTGGATGGCTGTCTTAGACCAAGGCAAACCTATTCCAACAAAATAATTGCACGCTAGCACCTGTATGCAAGGTTTATTATCAACTTCATCTTTCTCAATGAAGTACTTAGGTAAAGAACTAGTCTAAGGAAAAGATTAGTCTCACCTAACTTTAGCTATTTAAAGTATAGTATTACTACAGCCTGAGCTAGTCATCTAGGTTTTCATAGCACTGCTACAGAGAGATAAGCACTTCTAGAGCATTTCGTAGAGATCTTTCCTAGAGTAGATGGAATCATCCTGTGGAGGGGCTCAGCTCTTTTCATTGGCTGACTAGATACTTAAGTAAGGGATTTCTGTCGTCTACATTTAGACAGCAAATTTACAAGATTGGTGGTTCTAAATAGTTAACAAAAAGTGAAATATACCTCTTCACAGTGAGTCATTTTATCTGAAACCTGAGTCATGTTTCACTGATGCCTTTCTCTCTTCATTTACTACAGGGGAAGCGTAGGACGACTCCCAAAATGAAATAATCTCTTACCTCAGGTGTTTAATTTAAATGGTTAGAGGATGAGAAATTAATTAAGGTTTATGTGATGGGTGACAGCAAACTGAGTACTGGAGCACCTATTTCTCCTGCAGGTTATAGTATCTTCCACATAGGCAATCTTTTCTGAGTTTTTGCTCCCAAAGAGAACAAAAGCATATGCCAGAATTAATTTCTCCTATTTAATTTTTCCCATTGGTATAAATTTACTGAGGTAGCTTATAACTGTAACAAATTAATCCTGTTACTTTCAATTTGAATTGGGGCTGGATAGCTAAGAATCACAAACAAGGGTGCAATAGTGAAAGTCATTTCCAAATTCACCAGTTGATCCAGAAAAATAGATTATGTTTTTTCTATTGTACTTGTGGTCAAAGTAATTTACTAATTGAAGAGCTGAAGCACAGTTGAATTAAAAAAGTTTCTTGTAAAAGGTTATTTTAAATTGCCATGGAGAAAATTTAGTGACTCAAAAACCTTTTCATCTTCAGTTTCAAGAATTTCAAAGATAAGAGGTCTGATAAAATTCAGAGAACTGTATCAGGACAGACAAGTCAAGTAAGAGTCTCTTAAGAGAGCAATGAGTTGAACCATCAACTAATTGTCTTCTTAAGGTCTTTTGCAGTCTTCCTATATGAATCTTTATTAGAATAAACAAACTCTTCTTCTTTATTCACAGGTTCCACATAAAAATGATTATCTTTCTTTAAAAATATGCTCTTAATTAATTATAAGTTATATAACTGTTTTAATAGTTATACAGAGAATAATGACATGGTCACTATACTATGCTTGTCTAAGAATTTTTCCTCTTTCATACTTACAGTAGACAAAAGAATACTTCTTTATTTTTTATTGCTTTCACACAGCACCTCTCTTCATTTCCTCTGTTATATATAAAAGCATAATTTGTCCCTTCAGGAAGCCTCATTTTTTTTTTTCTAGGTGCAGTCATTTACAGATGTAATACCTTTCTGTTAAGGATTTTTTTCCTTATATCATTTTCCTTTTCATGTAATTTCTGAAGCCTTTCCCAGATGATGCCACTAGAATAAATTATTTAACAGAATTTAAAGGAACTGGTACAAAAAACATCCTCTTGAAAATGCTCAGATAAAGCTTCTCATGTAAGCAGATTATTCCATCACTGCATTACTGAATTCTTGCACTTCACTCTGAGCCATATGGTAATACCTACTGCTAGACATAAGGTTTCTAGGAATCTCATCTATCTCAGTAAGGATGCTAGAAGCACATGGGGTTCAATGTTTGTTGGTTCAACACTTAGTTGGTGCAAAGCAAACTATCCTTATAGCATTCCTGTTGGGCAAGCTCTTGTCACTGAAGAATCTTTGCTGGGCATTGGGCTTAAGTGTTTGAGAATCCTATCTCCTTTTCATCCCAATGGCCTCCTGCTCAAGGAATTTGAAAAAGGGATATAAATGACTTTAAATAGATATTCCATCCATATGGTTTTTTCATCAAAAATATTTTATTTACAAACTTCTCCTGTGAATAATGCAACTTAGTCAAGGTTATAAAGCAATGCTGCTTTGTAAAAAGCAGATCCTTGCAATGAACTCATTATATCAGTTTTAAAGCCTCAGAATTCAGCATTTATAATTATTTCTCTTTTAATAGAAAGACAGATTTTCAGTCCATCAACTCTGAAAGCTCTGGTACTATTGCAGACATAAATTTGCCACTCATAATACTTTTCATTCTTTTTTTTTTCTTTTTGTCTTTAGTTTTTATTTATCCAACATAAGATGGATTGGACTATCTATATTTTATTCTTATTTTTTAAAAATTGTATCTGTTTTAGATATTCTCTTTAGGGTGTTAATAATAGATTGCAACCTACTATTTACATTAAAATTAGTTTCTAGGCTTAGTTAGCTAGTAGACCTTACTGAAAAAGGATCTAAAACTATACATGCTGCTTGTATAAATTTAAATTAGTTTATAGAAAAAAACATTTTGTTGTCAATGAGGCATATTAAAATTGTGTAAGTTTGAACCATTAATCTGTGATTTGCTCTTATACATAAAGAATGACACTCTTTACTGTACTTTTGAGCTCTACTCTTCTATAGAGATATAAGCTCTACAAAATATTTTATTTTAGAGCACATATTTAGTTACATATGGGGAACCAGGGGGAAAGGGAGATAATTAGCTGAAACAGGATTCTTATAAGTGCCTACCTTTTTGAAATCAGATTTATTGTATTTAAAATTAGCATGTATATTTTAAGAAGAGCCATTTGGAATTATGTATTAAAAAGTGTGGAATTGAATTTTTAAATTATTAGCAATAAGAGTTTTTTAATAGGAGAAAAACAAATATTAACTTTATGCAGCAAGACATAAAGTTGAAGATGACTTATTTGTGATTTTGAACAAATTTCAGTTTATAAACATGCCTAGATATGTCTTTAACTAAGTAGACCTATATAAGCCCCTTCTCCTCCTTTAAATTATAGGGGTTTAACGTTTGCGCACAGTCTCCTAGGAAAGAGAAATGTTTCAGTTGTGAAACAAAGCTCGATCCTTGCTTTATTTATATCTTGAAACACAGTCTCAAGTCATCTGTGGTAACCTACATGATGCTTTGGTGAAAATACACTAAAGCCTGCTAATATTTACTGTATAGTGACAACTATATTTTAGTTTATGTATTTTAGTTTATGGTTTCACAACTTTTTCAGTAAAGATTTTTATATAATTTAATCTTTTCATTCCAAGTAGGTTTGTACAGGTTTTTTTCTGAGAAATCAAATTTTTAGCAAATTTGTCTGAGATCATAAGCTTGCAAATTAAACAATGGCAAGACATATTGTCCTGTTTTCTGGAAATAATTGGTTTCATAAAATCACCAAATGGTGGATGATGGAAGATACCTGAAAAATTATCTAGTCCCTCTGCTCAAGCAGGGTCCTCTAGAGCAGTTAGACTAGGAACATGCCCATTCAGGTTTTCAGTGTCTCCACAGGTGGGAACTCTACAACCTTTCTTGGCAACTTGCTCCTGTGTTTGATCATTGTTACAGTGAAAAAAAGTATTTTCCCCCATTTAAATGGATTTTTTTGTGCATTGTTCCCATTAGGGTTCCCATTCTTGTCCACTCACTGAGAAATATCTGGCTCCATATTCTACTTTCATCCCACAATGTATTTACACATTCTGATAAGATTCCCCTGAGCTTGTTTTCCTCCAAGCGGTACAGTTCCAGCTCTCTCATCCTCTTCCTATATGACAGATGGTCCAAGCCCTTAATCATACCCGTGGGCTTTCGCCAGATTTGCTCCAGTATGTCCATGTTTCTCTCATCATGGGGAGCTCAGCACTGGACACAGCTTTCCAGATGTGAGCAAAGTGGTAGGATCTTACCTTATCCTGCTGGCAACTCTCTTCCTTGTGGACTTTAGGACATTGTTAGACTTCTCATGCAAAAAGACACACTGCCACTGCTGGCTCACAATCAACTTCTTCTCCAGAACCCCCAGATTCTTTTCTGCAAAGGTGCTTTTGGCCAGTAGGTCCCCAGCATGTAGCAATACAGACACGTATTGCTTGTGTTCTGCTGTGTTGCTGCTCCAGCAGTTCTCAGGGTGGTTAAAGGCCCCCATGAGGACCAGGACCTCTGAATGTGAAGCTTCTTCCAGTTGTTTGAAGAACACCTCATCTACTTCTTCCTAATCAAGCAGATATCTTCCTGCTGTCTTTCTGATAGCAGGCATCTTCCACTGACTCTGTTCTGCTTGCTGCTTTCTGATCCCAGCTGCTCACTCACATGAAGAGTCCTCAATAATGCCATTCTGGCATGTTCTTGCTAAAGAGCCTAATTGTAGCTATGGGAGAACACGTGGGTCAGCCCACCATGTCTCTGAAATTCCAGAGATCATAGTCCTGCACGCACACCTCTGATTCCTCCTGTTCTTTGTCCATGCTGTGTGCATTAGCATACAGGCACTTCAGATGGGCTGCATTCATTCTGATTTCCTGGGGAAAATGGAAGAACATTTGCTTATTTGTGTGTAAAAGCTGGAATGGCCCACTTTTCAGTGCTGGTTTTTTTGGTTAAGAGGTCTCTCTTTCTACCCATGCACCCTTTGCTTGCCAACTCTGTTCATCACTTCCTTACTGAACTGGGCATTGTCATCTCTCTCCCCATTCCTAACTTAAAACTCTCTTTACTGGGTAGACCAGCCTATTGTCCAAGATACTTTCACCTCACTTGATCAGAGAGATCCCTTCTCCTTACAGCAGTCTTGGTCCTCAGAGATGTGAAAGCTAAGTCCTGATGTCAACAGGAGTTGCACAACAATGACCAGCAACTCACCTACAAGATCCATCAGCTCCTCTTCAAGCCATTGCCCTTCACTGGCATGAATGAGGTGGAGACCACCCAGTCTCTCTTTCACCCTCACTCCAGAGCTGTGCAGTCCTGCTTGAAATGCTGCAGGTCTCTCCAGCAGTGCTGATGGTGCCCACACAGAAGAATCATATCCCAGATGTGAACCACCAGCAAGCAGTAGACCTCACTAGAAAATGGTCAGATCAGCAGAGAGGGACCTCAATCCTACACAGCAGTTGAGTCTCCCACTGCAATGACCCCTGCACCTTCTTCTGGCACTGTCTTGTGGCTTAGGTACAACTGCTTTGGAGGCTTTGTGGGATGTAGCTCCCAATCCCTACTCTGCTGCCAGGATAGTGACCTTTTTTGTACTTACAGATCTACAGACGGGGCAGCAGTCTCACAGAAGATCCAGTCAATCAAACAGACAGACTATTTAAAAATGTCCAGTCATCAGCATCCTCACTCATAAAATTATGGGCTAGAACTCACACTGGTAGAAATAGTTACAATTTCTGTTATCCATGCAATTGGTTCTCAGCGCTGTCTAACACCACTGCTGTAAGACTATATTCATTTATTTATTTGAAGACTGAACCAAATGAGTGGGAGATTGCATATGTGGAACTAAAAATGTAAATCAGGTTCTTAGTAACAAGTAGTTTCTCTTCCAAAAACACATCATAATTTTAAACAATTCTGCAATTCTATCATCAATGCATTTTATTTTGTCCCTCTCAATCCATAAAACTGTGCATAGTAAAGGAAAAAAAACAAACCTGGAAAATATCCAAACTATATAAAATCCCTTTTTAAAAAACGTGTAATCAGAAACCATGTGCATCTAAGCACGGCACATAAACATTGTATAGAGTATGGTTATATTTTGACACTATTTACCATTCTATTCTCATATCCTCCTAAAGCTGATCTACCATTCCTTGGAAGCCCTTGAAATTACAATGCACTGCAACTAATTGATAGTGAGCTATTGTTTGGTCTGCAGTCCTATTTTCTTTTGTATTCTAAAAGTTTAAAACATAATCTCACTTAGGTAAAACATATAGGGGTTTGCTTTTCTTTCATTTTCTTTTAACTTCTCACATACACAGGAGTTAATGGATCTAAAAAAGTTGGAAGTATCTTCATAAGAATTACTTTTCAATTAAACATAAAGTCACTTACGTACATTTTAATTGAACAATACTATTTTACTCTTAATAAAGAAGTCATCACTTACACCTCCTAATGTAAATTTCCTTTAAAACCCAATGCCATATTCTATCAGATTTATTGAAATTACATTGGTTTTATCTGTAGGTCAAATAGAAGGCAGTCATATTAAATTTTAAGGAATTATCTTTTCAAAGCTTAACTCCAGTAGGGGAACCTCAATTCTCTTTCTGTCTGCTAATCTCACTCTATATCAAAACAAGGGTGGCTATTATGGGGAAACATAAAGCAAAAATCAGTATTCATTCATTATTGTTCCTTATGGTTAAATTTTTTCCTTGTTGATGAATATTATTCATGATAATAAGTAGAAGTGGGAGATCATTGTGAAAAAACTGATTTACTTGTGATCCCCAGAGAAACAAATACAAATGTAGAACATTTCACTGTGTTTCTTCAGTAATGCTGCATATTCATGACAGTCTTAAAAAAAGACAAAACTAGTTTGGAATGTATACTGTCTCAGGCACTTCTATATAGTTTTGGCTCTGGGGGTGTCCACTGCAGATTTGAACTTGTTACCAAAAAAAGAATTTGCCACACAGTAATAGGAGCCAGTAAAAGAAAAGGATTTCAGGTTAAGCAAGTAAATGCTGTACCATCCAAAGAACATAATAAATCTGTCACAAAGGGAAAACTTCCCAAGTAAGATAATGAAAGAATGTTTGCTCCTGAAAACCTCTGAAGATTTGAAATAAATAATTAGCTCAGAATTGAAAACATAAAGTAGTAGGAAATCAAATTAAAAAAACACACCAAAAAAGAGTTTTCCTGAAATTAAGGGGTTAACTCACAAATCCTGCAGAAAAATGTTTTATATTTCACTATGTCTAAGAGTCATGCCATAGATTAAGTACTCCCTTCCTCATCTTATACAAATTTTATGGATAAATCACTGAACAATTTTGGGAAAATTGCTTATGGTCTAGGGAACAGTAGTTTCCCTAAACTAAATGTGAATTCCGCTTCATGGAAAGAACCATCATTAAAGTTGGCAATCTGAAAGAATTTCCCTGCTTTCACAGTATATATGAATAATGTATCTATAACTGCAATACCGTAGAAGCCACCCAAATGTCTAGGCACATTATTAGTCTAAGCCAAACCTTATACAAATCTATTAAAAAAAAATTGTATAAACCAAAACTGATAGCTGTACAAGAACATATATTGTGAACTTGCAGCAAAGGCCAATATGACCAATTATGGTAGATAAAGGTGAGTATCCAAGCTGAGTATCCAGGCTGAGTATCATAAAGCAAGGATGCACTGTCATCACAAGTGAGGCAAAGCACACACTGGGCTATGTTAGGACACATTGCCAGCAGATTAAGGAAAGTTATGGTCACATTAATTTGGTACTGGTGAAGCGTCATCTGGAAAAAACCATACCTAGTTTTTCCCCAGTCCCCTGTTCCACAGGGCTTCTGGAAAAGGAATGGGGTCCAGCTGATGCCTATGAAGACTGTTATGGTGTTAGATTGTGGGCCAGAAGGAGAGGTTGTGGAAGTTGAGCTTATTTACAAGTGTGACCTAGTGGCTGCCTAAAACTACCTGAAGGACTGTTACTAATATGAGGGAGTCAAGCTGTTTATATTAACATGTAACAAACTTTTCATACAACAAAGGGCAAACTCACTTAGTGAACCTTGGAAATTCAGATCAGATACTAGGAAATACTTTTCTTTAGAGGGTGGTACAGCACCAAATAAACAACAAAGCTAAATTCTTGATTTGACAATTGGAAAAGCTTACCAAGAAAAACTCTACTTGAATCTAATATTTTCTTCAAGCTGTCATATTCATACCCAAATCTTCCTTTTCTTACTGTTACCTTTCCAGAAGACATATTATCATTCCAGAAAGCTTTTGTTTGGTTTCTAAGTTATAAAAAATTCCAGAGTTCTCTCTAGCCTTACAGAAAAAGTTTTTATATTCAAGTTACGAATATGTAATCACCAAACTTTTGTTTTGCCATCTTGCACGACACCAAACTTTGGAAATTTCTTTACCCAAAATACTTTTCTATGCACATTTGCTCTCAGCAGAGGACTAATCCCTCTCTTCCTTTCAGGGGGTTCTATCCTTTAGAGTGTTATAGAGTAGAGCATCTGAAAATTTCAACAGACAAATTTCCTTTCCACTTCCTAGATGCTCTCTTTGAACATAACAGACACAACAGAGGAATGAGTATCATCCATCATAATATCTTAAAACCCAAATCATATCTGGTTAAAATTCAGAAAAAACCCAAACAACTAAATATAAATAAAGCAAAATATCTTGTCTATTTTACATAGTTAGTCATGTGAATGAAAACCTCTAGTCATGTGAAAACCTCTAGAACCTCTCAAGTATGGACATGCACAGGTTAGTATGGATAGTTTATCTGGATTGGAGATTAATTGCTCCATATATACAGAAATTGCTACAAAAGGACTAATTCCATGCAAACCCATGCTATCTCCACCGAGTCTTATCAGCTTAAGGACAGCACTGTGCAAGCAACCAGAGCCATCTCAGATACTCTTCACTGAATGTTGAGATTGGGACTGAGGTCAAGCATGGAGAAGCATTGCCATTTATTCCACAAACTGTTGTCCCTGCTGAGTTCGCTAACTGATTACAAAAAGAGTAACTCTCCTCTTCCCCATCTGTTTCTGCTATCAGCTATGCAGCAGTAACTAACAGCTGAAAGGCAGTTAGGAATAGATGCAAATTTTTCACCATTAAAATTCATGACACAAGCTAGCCAACCCAATGCCCTGAAAGTCTGGCTCTATGTCCAATGAGTGCTTCAAGATTATAGTTTGGGTTCAAATAGGTAAAAATATATTATACTCAGGATCAGGCTTAACATACAATACAGTAAGCATTGTGTATGGATTTAAGGAGCCGGCTGTAGCCTGTGGTGCTGTACCAGAGCTAATATGTTGAATATATAAAACCAGAAGCTGGGTGGGAGGTAAGCAAGTCAGAAATACAAGGAACAAATATGTTGCATCACCTTCTCCGTTAGTCTCACTAGTTGTACCAAAGCTATAAGACTATAAGTAGTTCCAGGGACAGAATTTATTTTATTTCCTAATGAAATTACTGGATTTCCTGTGATATAAGCTGTATCCAATATCTTTCTTGTTTACATTTGAAAAACAAGAATTCTTCAGCACATTGTAAAACTGTCTGTTATTCTCCTGGATGTACCTGTTTGAAGATCATAGTCTTAAGCCATCTCTGTTGTTTGTATAAATAAAACCAGTTGAAGTGTTCCTGCAAGATATCAGTTCTATTTAATAATCTATTTGATTATACTATTACGCAAATAATTCTGGAGAATATCTTATTCCAGATTTTTTTCCTAATTATTAGTTTTCCTTCAAGAAAAATCATGAAAACTGAAAGTGTACTGAACCATCAAGCAGTTTACTTGGAAGAGGGGGAAAAATACATTTTAGCAATGTGACTTTGATAAAGAAAATAATATTTTGCAAGATTATTGTAGAAAAATGGGGCCTTTAGGTCTGTGCAATTTAAGTTATGGTAGGCTAATTTTGTCAATGTCTGTTACAAGTTTCTTTGATATCCTTTTTGACAGGTCCACAGGTTTGGATCAGATTCATTTTAGGGACATTTCTATGAAGACTTCCGCTGTTGCTTCTTTCATTAAAGAGATTTGTGCAACTAGAAGTCCTGTCTATGTGTACAGAGCAAACCCTTAACTGTGAAATTGAGCCCTGCTTTCATATTTTTACTCTATTTTAGTAATATCTTTATTATTTGAGTTTACAAAGGTCAATGGTATCTTAAAAAGCAATCTTTAAAAAAAAATAAATGTGGAGTAATTATTCTTCCTCAGAGGACATAAGCTCAGAGTCCTTCAAATCCTTTTTCCTTCATCATGTTGTTAACAATAGTCTGCCATGCAATAGAATGAATAAAGCTGAAAGGCTTCTACCAACATTTAAAATGTTATGGTTAGTTACAGTAAGATGCTGAAAGTTAGTATGTGCTTGTAAGGTGTGAAGAGAGTACATATGCTTCATTATTGCTAATTTTGAATAAGAATGCCTCACATAAAGTTATTAAAATAATGCTGTTGTTCTGTAGGCTTAAAATGAATTGACTATACATTAGAAAGGTGAACTACTTTTGTACATATTATGCTGCTACTATTTAACACGTAGTTGTGCATTTATTCAAATGCTTGAGAAAAGGCCTTATTTCATTGAAGATTATGAAGTGCATAGACTGCAGGTAGTGAAAAGGGATAGACTGTTCATACCTTTGATAATAAGGACTCTAGGTGAGTGAGAGAAAGCAAGTGCCGGCCTTCCCCCCATATGTTTCAGATTCTTTGATCTTAATAAGTGGTGCAAAACTATAAACCAGAGAAGAAAAAGATAGCTGAAACCCACACTTTGAAAATGGTGCTTTTTGACTACAGCAATTTTTCATGAGCTCTCCATGGAGTTTGTATTTACAGCAAACGTCTAGAACACAACTCTCTCTTGCTACAGCTGCTGTCACATTAGACCATTCATTTACACAGATCAGCATCCCTTAGTGGCATATCTGGCCATATATTTGACAAAATACTTGTTTACCATGGACTGAGTCCAGCTCTGACTAAAAGAAGTGGAAAGACTCATGTGGATTTCAGTGAGAGTTGGTTCAGATTCCTTGTGAACGCAGAGATTTATGGCATCCTTAACATTTCATTTCCTCAATTTGAAACACTTGGGTTTTGTAAATGATGTGGTGGATAAATACACTGCTGTCACTTAGCAGTCTTAACTGGTGTTTGAAAAGACGTCTTTTTCTTTCAGATAGACCGAGAGATGAGGGATTAGGGTCAGTTGCTCAGCTGGCATAAGCTTGCATAGATCCGTGAATTTCAACTGGCTTCCAAATATCTGATCTGTCAACAAATGGAATTTGAGAAGAAAGTTTGTATTTCTTTGAAGAGAACATGTATGGAGATGCAGGTTACTTACCTGAGGATATAGCCTGAACAAGAGAATATTAGAATACAGGCTTTCTAGATAAGGTGCCTAGTTATTTGATCCACGATTTTCCTCTCTAAAGTGCAGAAATAACAGATCTAAACATCAGAGAAAAATTTTTAGAAGTTCATGAAATCGTAGAAACAAAAGATGTTTTTAACTTCCAGCTGATACCTGAAGAGAATGATTCTTATAAATCATAACATTTAAATGGTAGGCCATTATTGAAATAGTTTCTGTGCTGTTGCTGTTTTCTCGGTTCCAGAGAGACATGTTATAATCACCAGAAAAATAGAGTTATTTTAATAATTTCCATTCAAAATAGCTTTTTAAGGTACTGGAGAAATTCAGCTCTAAAACTTAGCTTTGCAAGCCTGGAAGAAAATCATCCCATAAAGTTTTCAGCATAATAGTTTCAACAACTTTTTGAGTTACAGGTCATAAGAAACCTTTGCTTTATTGCAATTTTTTTTCTATAAAAGCTGATTTGAAAAGTGGATGTTACATGCTGTTGTTTCACCATCAGGACTAGAATGCTTTTGTCTCCCTTGCTAGTTGCACATTAGATGGGGACTAAAGAATCTGATCTGACCAGTCAGAGTGTAACAGAGTTAGTGGTTTGACTCAGTAGGAAAAGATTTCCTTAAAAATCGAGTCAACCAGCATAGGAATACTGTTACAGAAGCAGACATTATTAAAATACTTCCTAAGATTAGCAACTATTTGAATAATGCTAATACAGATACTTTTTCAGGTGCTGTACCTCTACAGTTTAGATGTAATGAATTTAACTCTGCGTTCTTAAAGAAAAATAAAAATCTGGCTATAATTTTTACTTCACTGCAACTACTTAACATAATCTATTGGCAGGACTTGATCAGCACTGTATACACACTTCAGAATCCAGAATCAGCAATTTTTCATTTACAACAACAATNTTTTTTTAGAGGCAGGTTAATCAACACAGAACTGTGAGTAACAATGACTATAAATATTAAGGGGTTGAGCCTGTTTCCTCAGAAGCTGGCAGAAGTTTCCTCACTGACTTCAGCAGAAGCAGGGACAGATGCTAGCGTAACTACATACATTAATTTAATTTTTCATAAGGACACATGCAATGCTCATTGATGTGAAATGAAGCAGCTGCCTAATGCTTCTCAAGTTGTAGGTAGGGCAGAGCATGATCAAAACATTTACATATGGCTTTTCACCCTCAGTTTTTTTACCTGTACAATCTGATACAACAAAATGAGGCTCAGCTCAGTATTATTTATCTTTTTTGTCTTGAAGTACCATGGTACGTTTTGCAGACTATATTATCAGTTTTAAAGCTGCAGGAGATTTTTCAGATAGTGGGTGGAAAAGTCTAGTCCATTTTGGTTTACACAGGAATGGAAGAAAAGAATGCATGCAGCTCTTGCATATGATTAGCACAGCCATCTGTTTCATTTACCTGCATAATGGTCAGCTAATCAATTGCTAATTGTAAATGTCCAGTTGCTTTACAGCATTGTACCTGCAGATGCAATTCATTATCCCAAACACTTTACAGATCTTCACTCCCTGAATTATTTATTTCCAGGAGAAAACAGTGAAAAAAAGATGTGAGAGGAAAGCAAGGAACGGAGATACATGTACAAATGGGAGGAGTGTAGTGAATACAGATATGTGCAATTATGAGATGTGGATATATATAAGATATACGTAGATGAGTAAAGCACAATTGCACAGGCATTTTATGATGAATTGATGGAGAATGTGACAGGTGTAAACTGGCTAAGGAAAACACGTTTCTAACAAGAGTAGTGTCATACTTACAGGGGTTGGGACCAGTTTATCACTATGTGGATGTAACCAAAACTGTGTTCTACACCCTCTGTGTAATTTCTGATTACTATTAATAATGGTAAATGCACCACCTGCGCAGGGCACACCTGACACCTCAGGCTACAACCCGGGTGTTAAAGAACCCTGTGAGACAGGGGAGTGTTTCTGCTTTCACATCAGTGGCTCTACTCTGATAACTCCACTCTGGAGAGACATTAGCACCTCCACACCCAGCCTGAGGAATCATGTGTGCTAATGGGCTATTAGGGACTGGCACAATAGGCAGCTGCAATAACCTAGAGCAGCAAAGATTCCAAAAATATCCCATGACTCACAAAGTTGAATTACTCATTGTGAAACTCCCTGCCCTGGGGGAGGTACCGAGCATTCCCACCTGAACCTGAGCATATATAATCTTCGAGTCTGGGGGCTTCTTGTGTCACTTGCCAGATCCAGAGGAGGATGAGAACCTCAACAGGACTTCCACTGCCAGTCTTGACAAGACTGTGATCATTACTTTGACAGAACCACAGCTATCATCCTCACCAACAACTTTTCTCTCTTTTTACTTTGCACTCAGGGGGACCAGCCGTCACTCAGCACAGGGGCTAATGAACACCGTTCTGTTCCTGCCCCAGAGTGCTTGGTTATACATCTGTCTCTGTGGGTTAAAACTAATTCTTCTCTGTATCATTGTATTTTGTATGTTTTTAGTAAATTGTAACTCTGACTTGTAACTTCTCTTTAGCTAAGTTAATTTCTCCTGCTGGTTTACCTTTAGAGCAGCATATAGGCAAAAAAGTTGACGGTTTAGTGAAAGAGAAATTGGAAACTCTGACACACAGGGAAAAGGCTGCAGAACATGCAATGGATGTGGTCAGTGCTGGCCAGATTGTCCATGCAGTTATCACAATCATTTCTAATAATAATTCCTTCAGAATCCTAAGTTATAGATTTATTTACTCAAAGACTTTAGTGTATATATGGTATAGCATGGATAATATAGCAATATATTTCCCTGATATTATAAGATCAATGACATTTGTGTCTCGAAAATATGATTTTAACAGGTACATTACAATCTCTTGTAATGAGATTCTGATCTGTTAAAAGATGAATTTTTACATTTTACTCTTAAAGCAAAAGAAAGTAAAAAGTAGAGAGAATAAAAAGGGAATTTAATCTGTGCTTCAGTATTTAAACACATTATTATATTTAAAAATATAGCTTAGGAAAGAGTAATGCACCTGTGTATTTCAAGAGATGCAATTTTCTTTCTCTTAACTCCTTTCTCTCATCCATTTGCTTACAATTTTAACAGCATGGATAATGCATAGAAAAAGTCCATGTTAAGTTTCTCAGAAAGGTGCTGGTTGAATATTTAAAGAAAGTCCAGAGAGAAAGAGTTATATTTTATACCATTTGTTGAAAATTCAAGCAATTCAACTGTGTTTGAATATAAAGAGAAACTTATAGAAATTTTAAGAGAGCAATAAAAAAAATAATAAGAGTTTTATCAGATATTCTTGTGGTATTTGCATCATCTTGTAGATAATCCTGAAGTACTCTTCTGATTCATAATTTCTTAGTATCTATTTGTGCTAATATTTGTTCCATGGTAAAAGGAATGAAATAACTTTATAACCCTGACAGTTGCTTTGCTGACCACCTTAAGCCTAAAACAAGAAGCTGAAGAATCAATGACTGTGTCAGAAAGCTTAATGGAATCATGGAATAGTTAAAGTTGGAAAAGACCTCTAAGATCAAGTCCAACTGTCAACCTAATACCACCAACATGTTCATGACTAAACCATGTCCTCAAGTGCTACATTCCCACATGCCAATAGTCATATCATAGAAGCCCTACCTTGGAAGAAGTCTAGCATTTGTTGAAGTGGAAAGAATTATTTCTGTTACCTATGGCTTTTCATATAAGTGAATGGGAGGTCTAAAGTTGGAAATCTTTACTTAATTTCTTATATTTTTAAAATTTTTGGTCTTAATCACCCTTCTGAATTAGAATTATTTCAACGTGTCTTTACATTACTATGACCAGCTTCTAGGAACACCTTCCTCAAGACACAGTATTTTTCCAAGGATCCATTTCCTCAGGAATCCATTCTTCATTCCTTTTTGTGATTTCTTGCATCTAGTTTTGATTTAGGAACAGAGAACTGGTATTTAAAAAATTGGACTTTGTATAAATACAAAAGGCTAAACAAATTTTTCCCTTTGTACTCCTTCTAATTTCTGGGGTTTTTTGACCACCTTTTGTGAAATCGTGCTTCAAATAATTTAACAGGAGTCATTAATGGTTTAACTTGCTTAAGTTTTAAAGAGTTAGTTCATTGACAACAATGATCCTTTCCTGTGATTCAATTGGGCTAATAAAATTTGTGAAGACTAGAAAATATGAGAACGTATTTTTCATCAATTCTCTTGTTCATACAAACTTCCATGAAAATATACTTAAATAAAGAAGTGACAGTTGTTAATGAAGTACAATATGCAGAAGAAAGAAATTTTTGCCACACTGCAACCCCAACACTAATCAGAAATTGCTTATGTTGTTCATTGTTAAAGTGACCTTGTGTTGGCACTATAATGTGTCAGAGAAACTTTATATTTTGTTCTTCTAAGTATTTGATAAAAAAACATTAACAATAGGACTAAGCCACTGGCCTTAAAAACAAACAACAAAGCTACATGGGATGTGAATAAATGAGTGAAGACGACTTGCATTCCAGAAAGTTTTAATTTCTCCCTCTGTGTTGAAGGCAATTTAAAAAATTATTTTATAACTTGGATCATTGAAAGAAAGGAACATATCTGTGAATATCAGTGTGAGATGTGAGGCCTCAGAAAGAAGAAAAGACACCAAGGTATTTCTGAACTGATGGTTGTACTACACACATTCAGTGTCTGAAATCTCCTGCTGTACGCAGATATGAATAGCCATCTCATAAACTCAGATCATTCAGGGTAACCTTACCATTTCTGAGTTAGATCAGTCTCTCCTGGATGCAGAACTCAAGGACCAGAGGAAGAAATACCTCTAAAGTCAGTTTTGCATCCCTGATTCCAGAGGCCCTGTAAGCATTTAATATCTCCAGTCTAAATCAGAGCAGCCTGGAAACTTGGGCCATTTACCTGAATACATTAATAACCCATTCAATGAGAAGTACTCCATAAAAACAATTGCAATTTTGTATAAAATATCATTAGTGTTCATTCCTCCACAATCTATTAGAGAGGTGTTCCAATTGTGCTCCAATTAGTTCTTGATTTTGTTGCTATATCTCTATCTAATTTTTCTCTCTCTCCAGTTCAATTTTGCTGCTATTTAGTATAAGATTTTAAAAACTACATAGATAATAGATAGGCTAGATGATATCTACCCTTATTTATCTGAATAGAAAAAAAAATTATCATGCTCACCACAAAGTTCAGGAGCTGTTCTGACTAACTGGGAAGAGCAATGAAAATTTTGTTTGTTTGTTTTAAATTAGCCTGATGATGCAAGAATTGACTTCTAAATACAAAAGGACACCAAAAGAAAATAAACTTGGCCTAATCCGAAGCATTTAGTGCTTGAGAGTTATGTATTTAACTTTGGTCAATGAAGTAACAGAATAAACAAAACACATCCAGAGAGCACTGCTAGGCTTAGAACTTGAATGTTGTATTTTGCATGAATTAGATGAAAAATAGCAACCTTGGGGAAAAACCCCCTATGGAATATCCATTTCCCTTCTATTTTGTAGAAACAAATATAGGATCTGTTATTTGCTCATTAGAAATACTGACAGTAGTGCAGCAAGATCACTGAAACAGAGGAGTTAAGTCTGTATGAAGTAAATATTGACATTATAGTGAGATAAGATCAATGGCAAGAGTCTGTGAGTTTGCTTTAAAAAAAAATCCTAATTACTCCCATACAAATCAGGTGAAATCACAAGAGAACATGGCTCTCTGCAGGTGTAATACATAGGTGGGATGTCTGTCTCCAAAATGTATGAATCAGGTTATACTTCATAATCCCAGATTTAGCGACAGTGTCTGGCCTGAAAGGAGCATGTTCATGACTACTTCTATTGACCCTAAAAGATATTGAAAAATCAAGTAACTTTTTAAAGAGCATAAATACTATTATGGGTGACTAAAGTGCTAAGGGAAAATTGAGAAAGTCTGCAAGGAAAAAAACAAGAGGAAAAAGAGGCTAGAGAATCTTTTTTTAAATATATATATATATATACGTATATCATTTTTATTACAGGAGAATAGTAAAGGAGCTGAAGTTTACCTAAGACAAGTTTATAAGAGGGGCTGATAGCAATGTAAAAATATTTAATGGGGGAGAGAAATTGATTGTAGTGTTCTTTATCAGATAAATACATAAAAAAGTCCTATTCCTAACAATTTAAAACAGGCAAGTTTAGACTAGGATAAAACTGTATTTTATTATAGTGCTGAGAGTAATTAAGAATTGGAACAGTTTATATATGTGCATCTCTGCCACACATTTTAAAAAACAGATTGAGGCTTTTGCTTCTAAAAAGCATACAGTTAAAACATCAATTAATTAAAAAAAAAAAAAAGTCTTCTAGCTCCTGCCAAGCAATCAAAGATGATGTCAGACTGGATAATAACAAAGTTTTCTTTCAAGCCTTGGAATCTCGGATAAAATTTGAACCGTGATTTTACTTTCTGCAAACTCTTTTCTACTCCTCTCCTTCCAAATTACATGTTTTCATATCATATTCACTTTTGTTCAAGTTTCATTTTCAAGTGAAACATTATACAAATTGTCCCTCCCAAAAAACAACAACAACCATAAAAAAAAACCACAACAAAACCAACCCACCAAGCAAAAGGTTTATCTTGTAAAAAAAAAGAAAGTATGTGCAAAGAATGAGAACAGAAGAAGGGATAAAAATAAGAAAACAAATGGATAAACCCGACAAAGTGTCTGGGACTATGGCAAGCCAATGGCACTAATAGTTTGAAACTCTGCCTATAAATTGTATGTTTTGGTTACAGTTTTCAGGAAGGGAAAAGAAGATGAATGCTGATGAAGTGATCATAATTGAAGTGAGAGCGGGAAAGATTAAAAAAATGAGGAACAGGTTGGGAGAGGCAAAAGAAACTGACAGAAGAAGAGGGAGAAGAAGGTCTCTGATGATAATGGAGGGCTAGTCCACAGTGGAAACAGAGATCAGGAAAAAATTTCAAGTGGTTGGGAAGAAATCTAAGAACTGGATTTTACTGATGAGATTATGAGACCACAGTTGCTTCCTGGCTCCTGCTCTTCTCTGTATGGAGGCAGGACATGAAGCCAGTGACAACAGTTATTATGCCAAGAGCTGGTAGTTTCCATGTCTGAAAGTTTCACAATCACATTTTTGCAGTTTCACCCTTGGTCCATTTTCAGAATTTAACACTGCCTCAAGTTTCTTTCAGTAAAAGCTTGTTCCACCACTTGGTTGCCTTTTATACATCCCATTGTAAAGCCACATGAGAGTATTCCAGTTCAGATATTAATCAGCACTGGAATAAGCCTTACTGCAGTTAACATCACAGGCTGGCTGAATGTAGTGTCTGTCTGTAAAACCCAGAGGCTGGTCCTTGTTGTTTCCTCTGACATTTTGCCACCAACACTCTGCTCCCACCTCTTCACTGCAGGTGATTCCATCCAAAGATACACATCTGCTCAGAAACATCTTCTCCAGTCTTCTCCAAGATTAGGTCTTCTACAAATGTGACTTCTAACTAGCTTCAGTTTCTTGTCTTTCATCTGTAGGCTGATTTTTTCTATATAAACCATTTAGCTGGACCTAAATATTTCACTGTAACTGTATTGCTCATCTCCTTTACAGTGTCACCAGACTTTGATGTTAGTTTGTTAAAAGCAAACTAATTCCTAATTAAATTATTGCTGTAGGATTTTAGGCACTATAAGACATCTTCATAGCCATAACCTTTCCACTACTCATTACTTAATAGTACCTATAATCATATACTTTAGTACTTTTCTAAGAATGCCTCAATACATTTTTGTGATATAACTATCAACCCTCTGCAGTTTTATTATGCTTTTAAGGCATGTAAAGTGATTTTATGTCCCTTTTGCCATAGGAAAAAAACACTATAAACTGCACTTTCCCATTATCATTGCTACAAGACAGGTGAAAAATCTGTATATTTATGAAAAATGGATCAGTGATTTATGATCAAAGGTTTCCTGTACTGATCATAGGACAGTCTCATCCATTAGTGTAATTAAGTTAAATAATGTCATAATATTTAAAAATTAGTTCTTGACAAAAGCAAGTGAGCATGCCTCTGGTATTGACTTTGATATCTAAATATATCTTAGGGCACATTGTTATCAACCAGTATAGACTATTTCTTCCATGTAAATTGGTGGATAGAAGCTATGACACCTGAAAAGTAAGGCAAATGCACCAAAAGACAATTGATATAGCTAAAAAATAGTTTTTTAAAAAGTTACAAGTACATTCATTATCATTCTGAAAGTCCTGGGGATTGATATGAGCTCAGTATGAATTCAAGGGCTAAACATTCTAGGCAACAGCAAGAGAAATGCACCAGAAAATTCAATTTATCTTCCAAAAAGGAAATATTCAATATATTTAAAGACATTAATAAATGCATGGGAAAATTGTCTGCACGGCAGGACTGGGGGAGGTCAGATTCCAAAGTGCCAGGAGAGCAAATAGAAAAACGAAGTCATAAGGTCCTTCTTTCCACTTCATATTCATAAGGTATGTAATTTAGCAGCAATCTTAGGTAGGCAAATACCAGAACTATGACTGAGCTGGTGAGCAGTCCCAATCTTGAAGTCATTTAAATGCAACTGTTGAGGCTATTTCTTGTTCCTTTCTAAAAATAGGGTCCCAAACCTCCATGTTAACTTGCAGGTTGTTCTCTCTCATAATGTATGTTATTCTCTCAGCATAATGTACGTTTGAACTGTTTTGGTTGACTACTTCCTATTCATCTTGAGTATCAAAAGCTAAACTAGTGCTTGATGATTTATATCTGAACTACCTGGAGATGCTCTGTCTGATTTCAGGAGAATCTGGTCCGTATTGCAAAGGAAATGCTGTAAGACCGCTCTTGGCACCTCTTTTCCATCATTGCCCCATCCAGTGAGGCAATGTACAATAGTATAATTCTTTTAAGACATCAGGAAAGAGCCCTGGCTGATTTTGGTTATGAAGGGAATAATAGTACTTGAATTAACTCAAACCTTGATGAGGCCTTGGTGAAACAAGTAAGTGACACAAACACTCTACTTTACAATGACTCCCACTTGATGTGCCTGGAATCTGCTATCACTTACCTCAGAGGGTCCTAGAAAAACCTGCAGCTCCATACTCTGATGCCAACTTGAATGGTGGCACCATTTCAGTCTGTCCTACCAGGCTTTATCATGCTTTCACCCAGTTTGAAATAGAGGTTCCCAGTTACCAACTGCTTCTAATGATGGATTAGAAACATAGTTTAAAGCAACCTCAGTTGTACTAAATTGGTAAGGTCATTTTTCTACTCTAGTAAAAACAATTGTTGTGTCCCAGAATCACTGAATGATGGACTGATTGAGATTGCTTTGGCGGTCATCTCGTTCAGCCCTTTTGCTCAAGCAAGGTCACATAGAATACATTTCCCAGGATTTTAGTATCTTTTTGGCTCAAGAAGCTTCTGAGTCACATCTCTCTCTGGATTCTGGTTTCTCTTCAGGTCCAGCCTAATTTCAGCCATTTTTGTCAGTTTGCCCATATTCCATCCCTGTTCCTAAGAAGGTGGACTTCTCAGGGACTCAGTCTGAGCTGTTGAAAATGCCCTGGGAAGCTGGCCAAGCTGCAGAGTGAGAAGCTTGATGCTGTGTTTACATTTAGAATGCCTCTTTCTGCTCATAGTCACGGTTGTATGATAACGTTTGGTATGTTTATCAAAAGTACATCTAAGGAGCCTAATGAAACAAGCTTTTATTTACCTGTGAATTGGTTTATTAATAACCTCAAGCAGCAGAAAAACCTACCTAGAAGTTTACATGCCCTTTGCCACACATTTTCTATGTCATGCCTTCATAGATTAGCCAGGTAAAAGGAGAAGCATCTAGAGCAGAATCTTCACAAACATATCACTCACATTGTGTCACTCTTACGGTAAGGTCGTGTTTCAGCTCAGACAGCTTTCAAATTTGCATTGTCACAAGCCAAATGAGTAAAAAACTTCTTGATAAATAACATTATATAAAATACTGATTTGTTCCTTAGGAGCTTGCTGAGTCTAATTTCAGGCTTAATTTGTCCACAACTGAGCTCATCTCACTTTTGTTTCTTTCTCACATTCTCTTGTCCTTAAAAATTTGTGGTATTGGCAAAAATGCGTATTGAATATTGCTGACTGAATATTGTCAGTAGTGAGCTCTCCTGAAAGTCCTTTACCTTACCACATTTGTTCAGTCATCATAGTCAAATAGTCTTTAATATAGGAGAGCCAAAAAAGTCACAAGTTTGTTCTTGGCACTTAAAATGAAACGAGGAAAACATTGCTTCAGCCAGCTTTCAGAAGACTTCAGAAAATATGGTGAGAGCTACTTTGTGTTTGGAATTACAATCCCTAGATTCTTATCTCAAAGTTAGTATCTCTCCATGTCTGCTTTGATTCATCTCTAAGGCCAGCTCTGGCAGTCTGTCTGTCCTGGTGTTTACAGAACTCACCTAGGCACTGTGAATCTTGGGCAAACTCCTACACTCACCTGCAATCACCAACATTGCCCTCACAGACATCCCAGGTCTGGGTTGAATGAAGGTTGTCGATGAACATCATCTTCTGGTATTATTAGGATTCTTCTCAGAAAGCCATCTAAAGTCTAATCCAAAAAGAAATGGAAACAAATAAATTTTTCAATCAAAGAAAATCCCCAGACCCCACAACCCATAAATGTGGATTGCGACAATTCCAGGGGCCCAAGTAGTCTGGATAGTTAATTCAAACTGGTGATCTTGTGGTGAGTTAGCTCTGCCAAACAGCCAGATTCCCACCCAGTCTCTCACTGACTGACTGACTGACTCACTCACTCACTCATTCACTAATCCACTCTTAAGAGAGAAGTTGCAGAAAATAGGGTGAGCTAAACACAGGGAGATCGCTTACCAGTTGCTACTGTGGGCAAAAGAGACTTGGCTGCAGGAAAATTAATTCAATTTAGTGCCACTTAAAGTAGAACTGGGTAGTGAGAAATGAAGACAAACATGAAGAAAAGAACTTTTCTCCCCTCGTTCCCAGATTCATCTTCACTCTGGGTTTCTCTGCTCAGCCCTGAGTGGTGCAGGGAGGGTGGGGGGGCTACGAGCATAATCCATCAGTTCTCCTCTGCAGCTTCTTCTTCCTCACACTTTTAACTGGCTCCAATGTGGGCTCTCCATAGACTGCAGTTCCTCCAGAAAACATCCACTTGCTCCATGTCAGGTCCTTCATGGACCATAGTGTGTATACCTATTCTAGAGTGGTCCTCTCCATGGGCTGCTGGGAAATACCTACTCCAGTGCCTGGAGTAATTCCTCCCTCCTCTCATCTTAGGGGTTCATGTTGTTGTTTCTGCCTCTTTATTCTCTCCTACTTTCTCCCTGTGATGTTTTTTGACCTTTCTTCAATATTTCATCTGTAATGGGCCCATTTCAGACCTGGCTGGAGCTGGCTGTGTTCATTAAGGGGCTTTCCATTCAGAAAGCCACCCCTGCAACCCTCTTGCTGTCAGCACTTTGCCACAGATGCCCATTCAGACTACTGTGGAGGGCACCACACAACAGCATAATTCTGGCCTGACAGGGGTAAAGGACCACATAAAAGAATGTTTGAGGTTGATTATCTTAATTGAAATGTTAAAATAATAATAATTTAAATGTGTGTTCATGTGTCTTTACTCAGTATGGCAATATTAATAGCTTTTGCTAAGGTAGTACTGATGTGTAGGGCAGACCGGCTGCACCTCATGAAACATTCCCTCTTTCCTGGTCCTTATGTACACGTAGTGTGTGGTGCAGACAAGCTCCACTGGTGCTGGTATTACAGGCCATGTTACTTGTAAATTTATGTGAGATGTATGGGCTGGCTGTCTTCGCAAAGAAACCCTATTTCTGCTAACAGCAGACTCAAGAGAAGGGCTCCAGTGGTGCTCCGAGGTTTGGAAGTGGGGATGCAGCTGAGATAGTTCAGTCTGGGATGATTCACAAGGATGATTTCTGAGCAAGCAAGTAGGAACATTTCAAGTTCTGAGTATTGTCATATGGAAATCAAAAGCGTTTGCTGCTGATTTCAATGAAAAATGAGAAAATCCTTAGTTAGTGCTCAGGCTTTATAAAAATGAAAAAAGTGTTCTGAGTGAATCAGTACAGAGAAAATTAAAAAAATTCTCTATGAATAAAATTCTTTTTTTCTTACTACTACAGTATGACAAAACTTTGGAGACAAAAAAAGGAAACAGTCAAATAAAAGCTTTTAAAATTATGAATGAAGGATGATAAGTATAATGAAAAAAGGTAGAAAGAAAGAATAGATTTAAAGGTAACATTGCATTTGTGTAATTGTTAAGATCTTAACCTAATTGATCTGTCAGAGAAGTACATCAGACACATGTGTATAAAACCTATTTTCCAGTTTAACCAGTTTAGAGTGACCACATTAATTTTCTACTTCACTGCAAAATTAGGTAATAAAATAAGAGGCCTTTAAATGTAATAATTCAGCAGAGTTATAGCTTAACTAGCTGTTATCCATTACATGCCATTTCATATTTTGATTCTTGATGTTGAGACAGCAACATTTTTGTAGTTTCAAATCAGAAAATAGTTTTTTTCTTAGTTTAGAATGGCTTTTCTTCAAAAAACTCACATGGATGTAAACCAGAGGTAACACAATTTTTTACAATGCACAATGTCTAGGGAGAAATGTTGAAAAAATAACAAAAACAAAAAAAAAAACCCAGCTCTTTATTTTTTTAATAACTAAAGACAAGCAAATAAAATTGAAATATTAGTCTATTTACAATTAAGTTATTTTATCTGGTATGTTTAATCACTGGTGGAATGTTTTAAGGAGATGATAATTCTTTCCCTCACCAATTTTCTGGAGAGATGATATGAATTCTTAATCAGATAAGAGTAGAGAATGCATCTAGAATCAATCTTACAGTGACATATATAGAGAAAGAATAGGAAAGAAAGTGATATGACATGAAATAATATTTATATATATATAATTAGTCTGCTATAGATATCAAGGAGTTGCAGTTAAGCTGAGCTGTTGTAGGACCTGAAATTTTATCCCATAGAGATGTGATTTTCACTTCCTCATGTGCATTTTTTGGTCAGCAGCTGTAGGACCCAGGATTTGAAAAAGGAACAAACCTGAAAATCTACTTCATTAAATAGAGGTGTAAGCCTCTTCCACGGGTTTCCTATTTCATCTTTGATGTTTGTTTGAGTTTCAGGAGAGACTGGAATATGAGTATGTTAACAGTGTTAAGTAGAGAACAGAGTAAGTGAAGTGTTTTCAGTATTTTCAGTCTCAGGGCTTATCTGAAATAAATAAAATTACTAGAAATAGAGTAAGAAGAGATTGGCATTTATTCTTAAAATGTACATCAGTAAACTCCTCAGTCTCAGTAAATGCTTGGCTCTGTACACTTCCAAAAGCTATTGTCTTATTTTCCGTGATATTGAAGCCAGATGAAATTTCTCCCCCCATCCTGCATCAGACCCTAAGGAACTATTCTCCTTGTCATTGTAATTGAATAATTCTGTTAGTTTGAGTTGTTTCTTAATACTTCAGTTTTCTCTGCAAACTATTTTCCTAGACTAAAAAGTGCACATCAAACTGAAGTGTACATGTTTGTGCATATTTTGAACATTTTTAGGTGTTTGACTTTGGGGTAAGAATTGATGACAGAACAAGAAGTCATTACTATTATTATAACACTTTATCTCATCTAAGGTTTTTTTTTTTTCAGTTAATACATATGAAAGAAAAACTTTCACTTAATATTAACATTCTATTAAATTCAATAGTTTCACCTCAATCAATGAAACAATAGTTGTTTAGAAATTCTGAGAATTACTGAAGTTGGGATAAAAATAAAACACTTATAGATGGCCAGGGAAAAGCAACCAAGAATCATTTTGTTCTTTATATTAAATGTATCTGAATATATACTATGAGTACTTTTGTCTGCATCAATCCCACCGTAGTTCTATATTTAATTAAAATTATGATTCTGAGGGCTTCATTCCATCCTGAAGTTTTTCATTAAACAGAGTATTTTTTAACATGCCAGCAATAAATTAATGTGCAACACTCTTAAATTATGATTCTTTTTCAGGAATTAGATATTCTAAGTTTTTCTGAGTCCTTTGGAGGTCTACTGAAGTCAATAAAATTAAGCTCATGCTATTTCACATTAAGTAGGCCTCCAAGCAGAGGTTGTCTCAACAGGGAAGATGCCTTGTGATGGAAAATCAATACCGTTAGTCTTCTTGTAGTTCTCTGCTATTACCCTTCATCCCTGTTTAACACACAAGATAGCTTTAACTTATTCTATTTCTATTGTGATATTAGGATATATGAATGTAACTAAAGTAATGTTATCATCCTCTTCTTGCAGTTTGTGCAGTTGTATATAGTAGCAAGACTATTGTATTCAATATGTCACAGCTGATTTTCTGTGGGTTTGGTGGGGCTCACCTAGAAAAGATGAAGCATTTAGACTCTAAAAGCCTTTTCATAATGGTGAATATGAAAGGAAGAATTCTAACTCAACTTTATGAAACTTCTGAGGCCCAGCAGTGGCCAGTTTCTGTGATGTAACACTTCGTAGCTTTGCAGTCTGGCAGACAATACTGCTAAGACCTTTGGTCCTGGTTCTGTTCTCATTGCTATTTGTGTAAACCAGGAGTGACCTGAAACTATCCCTGCTTTACAACATTTTCAAAGAGAGAAGAGATAAGCCTGTATATATAATTTACCAGGGATCTTAAAAGCAAAGAGATTATTTGGTGCTATGAAGATGTTGTGATAACTATTATGCATACCAATCTCAGTCTATTTTAAGTTGACTAATTAGGGAAAAGTTGAATACAAAAGAAATGTTTTAGGCCCTCCTAATCTGAAATAATATCAAGCTGTGCTTTATCAATTCACTGGGGCCTGTTTGTGAAGATTATATGCATGCTCTGCATATACCTTAGCTCTTTGGAGGCAGAGCTAAGCCAGAGTGGGCTCTGTGTACTGGTAGAAAAATAGTGCTACTCTATGTGCTTTTTGGGTGAGCTGATTCAGACTCCACTATCATGAAAAGGTCTGGTTTTATATGTATATCTAAGGAGAAATATAGGCTGACAAAATATCTGTTCCATCCATGTAGTATTCCTTTCTTGCCAGCTCTGTGGAGGTATCTTGTTATTTCAGATTCTTACATATAATTTGTTAATTGTCTGCATAAGTGAAAAACTTAAGAAAGACTATCAGTGTATTTTCTGTCTAGCTTTCTCACACACTTGAAATGACTGTCTCATTTTTAGGAGCCTTCAGACTCGACAAATCTGATATAGGAATTAACTTAAAGGACTCAACTTAAAGGACTCGCTGAATATTTTAGGCATGGAACATATTCATATTACTTTGCTAACCTGCCAAAGGCATGAGTTCGTCTGGGTTTTGTTTGGATTCTGCAAAATCTCACAGGAAGCTACTGCAGAAGAATGCTGGAGGACACCCACATTCAATAAACGTATGCTGCTCTGAAATAAGTTCTCTGTTTCCATATTCTCCCCTTTAAAGCTTGTACATAAATGAGAAATACATTGTCATTCAGGGCTGCCTCAATACAGCTACAAGTTCTATGACTGACATTTATGCAAAATGTTGATAGACAAATGCCTTAGTTATTTATCAACACTAAGCAGTCCCTGCAGATGTCACTCAGCATCCATATCCCATCATGCATGCATTCCTATTTCCCTTCAAGTCATTAATCTGTATATGGGAGCTATTTAAACAAATAAACTTACCTAGATATGAAAACAGTTGCCACATTCATCTCTCTCTCTCTATATATATGAATATATATATATAGGAAAAATTTATTTAATATAAGACTTTCATTTAGATATGTGGGAAACAACCTGCAATATGTGAAGAACCATCAAAATAAGAATACTTCACTCCTACGTATATCCCTTTAGTTACACAGAGAAATAAGTTAAAAAGTTCAAAAGGTTAGAATTTATTAAGCAGTGCACATACAGCTTTTTCTGTGTGTAAGACTCATGAATAAGAAAAATGCATAATGACTTGTGTTGCCTATTTGTTTTTAAGAAAATTGTTTCTATTACCATAAATATAATTTTAAAGCCCAAGCTCTGTCCACCCTGTATGAATTCCATAGAAAAACCCACACAACTTATTCTTAATTTGAAGGTTTTATGGGAACAGGCCCCTTTTTTTAGTTTTTTGGTTTGTTTTTTTTTTTCCTGAGATGTGAATAAGTTTTTCAGATTTTAGATTAATTTTTAATGCTTGGTGTATTTAAGACTGAGCAACACTGCACTGTGAATTCCACCTATTATAAAATAAAAGATAATGTATTTTATCCAATATTTTTGTACCATGAATTGGCACTTACATTTGGAAAATGTTCACCTGATTGTTCTAAGCTGATACAAAACCAACCAAACAAACAAACCCAAGCCCTACAATAAGGCTTTCCTGATAAATTTCTTGCTGGCAAGCTAGAATTCTGTTTGTCCCAGAACTCCTCAATAACAGATTTTAGTATTCCTGAATGATGATTTTGTCTATTTATTTTTTATGAGATGATTCAATTCAGAGTAAGACACTTCTTCATTATCTACTTTTAAGACTCAAAAAATGCTGACATCAGTCTGAATGAGATACACATATCCAGCAGCAGAATTTATCCCAGCCAGCTGTATTGGAGACCTCGTCTTCAGCTTTGGAATGTTAGAACAACAACGGGAAGGACCTTCTCAAGGAGGGCCCTATGTTATTCCTTTTAAAAGCAAGGGTGAGGGGATGTCAGGAACCACAGTCATTTACAGGGGACTGTGTGTAAATTATGAGCCCTGCCTTATGTCAGCTCAGCTTTAGCAGGCAGTAGGTGCTTGTCTGCTCCTCTAATGCAGTTACAATGGCAACTCCGGGGCAATAACTGTGATTCATCTTTTCAGATGTCCTAAGTCCCTATGTCCCTTCAGCTACACAGCTGCCTTGCCACTAGTAATCAGCCCTGCAACCAATGTTTTCTTGAAGAGCACTTTTAATCATTAGGGTCAGATGCCTGAGTACAGAAATGATGCCCTGAAACAGTTTTGGAGAATTGTGAGGAAAAAAATCTAATTCTGATGACCTCAACATGCACAAAGGAAGTTTAAAGAACCTGCCCAAAGAAAACAACCTATTCATAATTATTTTGCTTAAAAGAAATTTGCTAAAATCCTGAAAAAGAATGAATAAAATACAAATGATGTTTAAAAGTTACATGCAGTACAATAAATGTGAACTTAAGATGTAGAAACAAACATTAAAATCTTAAAAATCTAAGTCCTAATGTCTCATAAAATTCAGCTGGTCAGCCAACTAAGAGAAGACAAGTTTCAGAGTTCTAACAAATTGATCATTTTATGATACCTGCAGATGGGACATCTGCAAGCAAAGGCTATCAGTGCCAGAGAAAGATAGTTTCACAACAGAAGCATTGTTTTGTCTTTTTGCTATTAAAATACAAATATATTGTATAGTTTTGCCAGTTTCTTTACTTCATGGTTAAAACTGGATGCAGCTAGTCTCTGTTATTTCCTTGTGATTAAAGAAGATCTGACATGGACAAAGGATTTATCACTTCTCTTGCTTCTGTTTCCCTCATATCTTCATCTGTCTTGCCTTGCAAGAGAAGCCTGAAGTTATACTTGGAAAATCTATACTTAGAAACCCTATTAGAGTTCTACATCAGATTCATTGCCTTATGAATCAGAAAAGGTGCTGCACATCACCAACCTAGACATCAGTTTTCATTGCTCCACTCTCATCATTGTTCATAGGATATGACACATTTAGCTTAGATCAAAATATCTGAGTTAAAACAAAGACATCCTTCCACCAACGTAGCAGAAAAATATTATGGTCAGTTTGCCACTTGCAACAGGTTTTGTTCAGGAAGCACACCAGATAATATGGTTACTCAACCATTCTATGGGATCCTTATCCTCAGCTATGTAAAAGAAACATGCCCAAATAGTCCACTTCTTTCCAGTGGCCACCCACTTAAAGAGCACATTGTTTCCGACCAATACTGCTGGTCCTTGCTCTGTGGAAGTTTCATAGGTGGTAGAGCAACAGGATGTACTTACTGTAATGGACAAAGAGATGTGTTTTAGGGGAGAAAAGACAGATTGAAAATCAGGCTTCACTAGTCCTGCTATTAAGGGTACAACATATATACATATAACCATATCTATTTTTTTGCTGGAACTAGGTCAGCAAACTCAAACTGGAACACTGGTACTTTGCAATTTCTCATTGCTCTAAAAAGCATCTATGTAATGTGTCTGTGTAAACTTATTAACTTATTGGTGAGTCAGCTATTTTAGTTTGATAATGAAAGAAACCCTGAAGCAGACAAAATGGACTCTACAAGTTGTACAAGATATTTATGAGTAAGAATTGGAATATTTCACATGTATGTGTTGCATTAGAAAATATGAAGAGGGTGTCCCCTGAGAAATTAGAAAACAGACTAACTCGTTATAACCTTGATTAGTAAAATTTCTGATCTGACCATGCCTGACTCATGGTTTTCAATTTTGTGCTGTCAATGCACAGATATTTACTATATTGGTTAGTGAGCCAATATTGTGATAAGCTTCCATCATAACAGGCTTGTTTTCATTCATTTTTCACTTTGTTTAACAAAATTGCTAGTTCTCAAATTGTGGATGAAATTTTCTGCTTTGGTTCACCTGATATTTTGATTTCATCACAGGCAGGTGCAGTGATGAAAGTGACTAAGTGACTACTTAGTCCTTGTTACAGGATGTCACCTTTGAAATAAAACTGATAGCAAGACTGAAAGTGCAGTGACTCTCTATAACTGATGAATTGGGTCCTCCTCCAAGGCAAGGCATTGCTGCTATGCTGCATTTGGGAAAATGTGATTTAGAAGTTAAATTTCCCATCAGAAAGCTAATTCTTCTGAGCTCTACCTTTAACACATGATTTAAAGCACACAAGCAGTGCCATTCTTATGACAGAACATTCAGATACAAATTTTGTAGGAAAACCTTTTCGACCCTGTGCTTGGATTAATAAACTCCACTCTTCAGGTTACCAGAACTTAATAAATCTGATTTTCTTATGCCTCCAGTTATAGGTTTTAAAATGCAATGGTACGTGAAGCTATTTTCTTTCTCTACCTAAATTCTTCCCACATTTCAGACAAAATTAAGTATAATAATTATAACTCTATATACTTATGCTGCTGGAAATATCTGATACTCTCACATGCAAGATATATGTGATTCATTCAAATCTCATCAGTTCATTAGAGAGCAAGTGAATTTCACCCAGAGGGCAACAAATGATATGTTGATAAACCCAATTATCATCATTTTGTTAGATTGACTGTCACAATGGGAAAATACCTTACTAAAAATACAATACTTTAAGAGAGAAATATAAAGCCAGTCTGCTATAATGAGGCTATAAAATATGTATGTGCATTTTAAGAACCATCCATTGCTCCTGTGCAGTGTACTTGTTACTTTAGGAAGTTAGTGATGCATACATATGTCAGAGAAACATGTCGTGCCATCTTCTCATTTCAGTCCCCAAGAGACAAAACCAATTCTTCACTAAGTGAAGAAAATGACGTATTCATAGAGAATGAACTTTTTATTTAGATGGTACCACAGAGTCTAGTGGGTCTCCTTGCAGCTCACAGCTCAGTTGCCTCACAGCGGCAGTAGTTCCCGCAGGAAATTTACTCACAGGTACCACTCTGAGTAGTGTTGTGCATTCTTCAGAGTGATATGGAGGAAGTGTTGCAAGTGGAAGTTGGCTATTCGTTAGCACAGTTGTCTAAACTCCAGTCACTCACTTTGTGGGATGGACAAGAAGAGCCTTAAGGCAACCACAGTTTCTATTTTCTAGCTCCCCCTGAATACTGTACATCCTTTTGGTGGATGAATTTTTGTGTTTGGGGCAGATTGAACAAAGGTGGGAAGAAAATTGTCTCTAAACTAGTGTTTACCCCACCCTCTGTCAAGCTGAGAGTGAATATCCACAAAATAATGTAAGAGCTGTGTGGCATTCATTTTACAGCTTCCTGTTCAGTTAAAGAGTTGCTTTTTTACAGACCCTTTGTGGAGCAAAGATTTGATGGCAAATTTTGATGCAAAGGTATGCACAAAACTATAGTCAGAAGTAGTGCAAGGATAATTGTAGTAAACTTCTTTGGTTTTATGTTTTCCTTTAATTTGTATTTGGATTAAAAAACATTCTCATTTAATTCAGGAAAAGGTATGAATGCATGACAGTATGTCTCATGAATCTGTGTCTAATATGGCATATTGTTTATATCCCTGATGCAAATCATGAGGAGTTTCAACTGGTGCCCCTGTTACTCAGTGCAAATTTCTGAATCATCAGCATTTTGATTATTGCAAGGTCTCACCATCCTGCATCTGAAAATCCTTCCTTAGAGGAGCAGTAGGCCTCTAATAAATGTTCTGAATTTGACAAACTGCCATTTCCAATTAAACAGAGAAAAAAGAAATAAAAGTATTCCACTGGAAAATATCCAGCTAGCTTGCAATAGAAATTAAACTGTGACTAGTTCATTAGATCCCTCCCTCCCTTCCTTCCTTCCTTCCTTCCTTCCTTCCTTCCTCCCTCCCTCCCTCCCTCCCGCCTTTCCTCCCTTCTCCCTTCCTTCCATTACTGCATTACTCTACTACTCATCTATATGGCCTGTATCATCTACTCTGTGAATATCAATTTCCTTACCAGAACATGTTTCCTATATGTCTAAATCTCCAACAGCTCCAAACAGCTTTCTTCTACAAATTGATCAGTTGCCTGAGCCTCACATTTCCTTGGTGTAGGTACAGATCTGGGCCAATGGGAGTTTTTTTGAGCATTAAGGCTGCATCATTTAAAAGTCCCATACCAGTTGCCTATGCTGGGGTTTAAAATTAAAATTAATTAAATGAGACAGAGAACATTTCAAAAACTAGCTTTGACTCTGATCAGTTTTTTAAATTTTGAATTTAAGCCATGGAATAAAATAGCTAGTTTAGATAATTTAAAGAATTTTTATATGCCCTTTGTACCCTTTATAATTTGTATTAATTTTAACAATTATGATATTGGGCTTTACAGGCAGTATTGTCATTCTTCTATTTCTTTTAGCATTTTTAAAACCTTATAATACATAACATTAACTATATATCATTCTAGAATATAATCTTTCTACAATGTACATGGTGTATATGTAACACAATGTATATCCCATGTAATATGCTTTCTAATATTATTTTGGCATTCCTGTTTAAATGACTTTTGGTTCTTCAACTTGGTTCTTCTTGAAGAACTTGAAGAACTTTGGTTCTTCAACAAAAACTTTTTTTTGACCAAAAAACACAACCCATCAGGTATTCATGCAGGCAATTATAGTTTTTAAAAAGTTTTTAATTCTATATCCGCACACACTCATACAACAGATATTCCATTCTATATAGGTTAGCACTCAGTACATCGTTGCACTCAGATTCCCTGCTCCTGTCAGTTACAGTCATACTCCAAACAGAGATTCCCAAAGCTAAAGAAGATGAGAAAAATACCTGTAAAGTCCATTAGAATTCAATTATAAATCAACTAGATGTGTTATGAATGCAATGAACATAGATAGGAAGAGAAAAATCATGTGGGAGATATTTACTTATACATGAAGTAGCTATCCCTTTTGTTTTCAAAGCTTTTCTTCATTTAGATTGTATTGCTTGTTATTATACTAAAAAAACCCCACAAAACATACTGGAGTCAACAAAATGAATTGTAATGAAAACGGTAACTGGACTATTAATATTCCTTTCCCTCTTCCCCAGGCATTGCACTGAGGCTGAGCAGAGAAATCTTTCTATGCAATTTGATATTGGGCTGTCACCAGTAGGATAGTTTTCAGGATTTTAAATAGCATGCTTATTTCACAGAATTTCTTTATAAAATGAAACTCAGTGCCAATATTCCCTGACCTATGCTAAGCCAGAGAAAACAGTATGGAGCGCATAACACCATATGAAATTTAAAATCACATAGATAAAAGCAAGAACTTCCTACAACAAGTAATATAGAGACTCTCTAGTTCTCTAACAGAATATTTTTGAGGCATAAGACCAGAAGTGTCACAATATTTTGTTTTCTAGAAAACAGATAAAAGACTGCAGGGGAGGAAGAGAGTTAAAATACTGTCCAGTGCAACTCCCTCAACATGGCTTAATCCCAACCAGCAACCAAACACCAAGCAGTTGCTTACTCAGTATTGTAGTTCAGACGAAATATTTCAGCAAGTCCCAAGGAACATGTGGTCAAATTGTCCTACTGAGAAAAGTTCACAATTTATTGACATTTTCTGTAGACTTCAGAACTGGGAATACTCTAGACCAGAACTCTAAGAGTTTATGAGGGTATATAAATATTTAAGATAATTCTTAAACAAATTTGTCTAATTGATATAGTATTGAAACTTTTTTTTTCTCTCAGACTGTCAGGAATGTATTTTCCTTATGTTCTTAAAAGAATCAGTATGTGTCTGGTATACTTAGAGAATACAACCCCCTTAGAAGGGGACACTAGTTTGTAAAATAAGGAATTACCAGAACTTTTATGGAAAAAACAACACAGCTGATGGAAAGCAAAGCATCCTAGCATGATATTGAGACAATGAATGTTTGAACAGGATTAATGTTCCATTTTCCCCTTTCTCAAGCAAAAGGTTAGGTAGATCAGGCAATACCTCTTCCTTCTCTCGGACTCAGCCCTTACTCTACTGATGTCGTCATAGTCAGAGAATAACTAGGAGCATCCTCTAAAGTACACGTCATCCAACCTTCTTCCCAGAGCAGGACCTACATCCATCAGGCTGCCTAAGGCCTGAACAAGGCTGAGTCCAGTCAAGCTTTGAATATTTTCAGAGTTTCCACAACCTCCACGGACAATCTCTCCCAAAGTTTGATTCCCCTCAGAATGAAAATATATGTCCTTGTATTTAAGCAGAATTCCCACCTTGCACCTTGTGACTGTTGCCTCATGTCCATCATGCCTCATCTCTGAGGAGATTCTGGCTCTGCATCCTGTCATTAGGAAGTTGAAGTTCTCCCACAATCTTCTTGTGCATAGTGTCCCAGTGCCTTCACCCTTCTGGGAGGTCCTGACTGCAGAATGGCAGGGTCTAGCTGGTAGTGGGGAGACCAGAACTGGACACAGGACTCCAAGGCCTCCCTCAGAAGGAAGGATGTGATCATTCCTCTTTTTGTGTTGGCTGCACTCTTGCCAGAATGCTGCTGGCCATCTTCATTGCAAGGGGAAACTGCTGATTTTCAACTGCTTAAACCTCAGGATATTGGATCAATATAGACCAATATATTCTCTGTTCAATATACTTAGTTTGATATGTAATTATGTATAGAAAAAAATCAGTTTGTCAATAACTAAGTGGTGTAGCACAATGCTTTTGCTTCATAAGGGTGCACACTAGCTGAGTGGCCCAGCTTATTTCCCATCTTGATGCACAGAGCTGCTATCTGGGCTTGTGCTGTTTCCCTACTTCATGCCTTAGAGTAAGATATGGATTTAAGGACACACTGAAAAAAAAATTCTCTGCTTTCTAATTTTAAAGAAAACAGAACCACTCTTAATTGCTTTCAGGTCTGCAGAAATCTTTTCATTGGATTGGGATCAAGATATGTAGATTTAATAGGCATTTACTACAGATCCCCAGGCACAGTCTGATATTACGCTGTTACTCAATCAGTTGTTCCTTGTTAATACAAAACTTTGAAAGAAACTCAAATGGAAAAAAATGCATGCTTAATTTTCTCAAAAAACAAAAGGGATTTGCACTACTTTGCAACTTGACTTAGGCTTTCAAAGTAGTCTATATTATGTCCCCTCTATTGTCCAAAGAAAGTAAAACAGAGGAAAGATTCAAAGTATCTCTAGGCTTCAGCATTAATGAAGTACTGACATCTAGAAATATTTTACCAAAGGTATGATAGAAAGAGAACCACATCTACTAATTTTCAAAAGCTCTTAACATTAGCCAAAAGCTTGGGGTCTTTTTTTGTTGTTGTTGTTTTTGTTGCTGTAGCAGTTTTTGTTCTGTGGGGTTTTTTTCTTGTTATTTTGTCCTCTTTTCCCCCGGATCCATGAGATTATTGAATGTTAAACCGTTTGAAGGTGTGTTTTTTTTTTTTTGTCTCAGTTTAACCCTGTTGAAAATGTTGGCCACAATGCAGTAAAAGCCAGCACAGAAATAAAAGTATTACTTGGTCAATAGCACAGCTTGGCATACACATGGTAAAATTTTTTTTAAAAAAATTTATTTACTTGGAACATTTAACATTTTGAAAGTGTCTGCTCTTGTCCATTTCATTCAGTTACAGCAGAGGAATGAATTATAGTGTAGTGACTACTAATCATAGTCCATCTTAAGTCTAAGATGGACCCCTTGCTGGACAAGACCAAGCCCATCAGGGTTGGTGGTAGCACCTCTGGGATAATGTATTTAAGAAGGGAAAAAGAACTGCTGTGCAACAGCAGTTGGCAGAGAGGAGTGAGAATATACGAGAGAAACAACTCTGCAGACACCAACACAGGCAAAGAAGGAATGGGAGGAGGTGCTCCAGGCACTGGAGCAAGGATTCCCCTGCAACCTGTGGTGAAGACCATGGTGAGGGAGACTGTCCCCCTGCAGTGGTCCAGGGGGGAACAGATGTCCATCTGCAGCCTGTGGAGGACCCCACACTGGAGTAGGTGGGTGCCTGAAGAAGACTGTGACCTCTGGGAAGTCCATGCCGCAGCACACTTTGTAGCAGGACCTGTGGACCCATGTGGACCAATGCTGGAGTAGTTTGTGAAGAGTTGCCAGCCCATGGCAAGGACCCACATTGAAAAAGTTCATGGAGGACTGTCTCCCATGTGCGGGATCAGGGGAAGAATATGAGGAGCAAGGAGTGATGAAGATGAAGTGTGATGAACTAACTGCAATTCATGTTCCTCATTCGCCTGTACTGCTTGAGGGAGGAGGAAACTCAGGAGTGAAACTGAGCCTGGAAAGAAGGGACAGGTGAGAGGAGGTGTTTTAAGATTTGGTTTTATTTCTCATCCTACTCTGATTCGATTGCTACTAAACTAAAATAATTTAAATGGAGTCTGTTTTGCCTGGAATGGTAATTGCTGAATGATCTCTCTGTCTTCATCTCAATCTATGAGTCTTTTTTCACATTTTATTCCCTCTATCAGTTGAGGAAAAAAGTGGTAGAGTGGCTTAGCTTCCAGCCAAGGTCAACCCACCTCAGTGTGCAGGGGGCTGTTGCTGCTCTGAAGGTAATTAAACAATTAATAGTTTGAAATCCTTACATATACACCACGCACATAAACTTCTAGTTCTTGAAACATATACTGCTAGAATATTCTTCTGCTTAAAAATATATGTGATTCACTGTATCATCACCAAAAGGAGAAGAGAGATGAACACTATCAACAGACAGAAAATAAAGAGAATTTATGATGTTCATGGAGAAAAGATCGGAAGCAATGTTTTATATAGCATTCTTTTTTCTTTTTCTTTGTTTATTTGTGAAGGGAAGAATAATAGCAAAAGGTTTCTGAGCCTTTAATCCTGAGCCTTATAATCACAGATCTACCCTTACATCACTGCTTTTCCACTAACTTCTGTAGGTCTGATACTTGCAAATTCCCCTTTCAAATGTAACTGACAGGACCTCTTACCTGCAATTAGGATCTTGCACGGCATCATGTTCTGTGAATGATTATGAGAAAAATACCAGGGAAGGTCAAAAGACCTGACTTTCAAATTATCTTATTCAGTGCTTAGTGACACAGAAAACGAAGCCATCAGATATTTCTGGGTTTGTAGCTTTGCTGCTTGAATGCTCAACAATGCAAAGTGGTGTTCCTCCGTCACTTACACTGAAGATGGAAGCTACAATACTTAAAACTCATCATCAGTCTGGACAACAGCAGTATCTGTTCATGCAATTAATCAATTTTAGAATAACTTCAAAAGGCAGAGACTGTGGAATTGGAAACAGAATAGTAAAGCCCTTTGCATAAGAGGAATATGGAATCTGTGAAGTGTTTACTTAGAAGAATAATGAGATATTTTTATTTGGATGAAAATATTCAGAGAAAAGTTTATACAACCTATTTCCAAGGACAAATTTAAAAGTGACAACAAAATTATAGGCAGTACCTGGATAATCAATGATACTAAAAATGGTTTTAGAGATATATAGACATTTTCCTGGGTCTGAAAGTCTCAAAGTCTAGGAAAGGGCATAAAAATTTCTTTTGGGATTGTCCGGTTAAGGAAATGTCTTTGCTTTTTAAGCAGGCTCTTTAACATCCCCCCTTTACCACCCACCACCTTTATCTGTCCCTTCCCCCTCCCAACACACACAAACTCCACACCCAAAGCAGAAGAGAAATAGTCGTTTCCTCCTCAACCTCCACCAATTTTCCTGACGTCGTAATTAAAGAGCTGACAGGGAAAGTGCAGTACTTGCTGTGAAATGAAATTGTTACACTAAGGAGAGCCCTAGACAGCTCAGTGATAAGATAATTTAGATGGCAAGGGAAAGCAGCTAATGTATATGTGGGTATAAATGACAAAGAGAGGAGATTTGAGCTTTTGAAAACCTGGTTCAGACATCTTCTCTTGAGACTGTGGGGAAGAAGGTGCAAAGCCGTACTTTAAGCTTTCCTGCCATTCATAGATAGAAGCTGAGAGTTATTGAACAGGAACTGCATCTGAATGAGAAAGTACGAGACAGCTGGAAATTGATGGCAGGTAAGTATTGCTAAAGCAGAATGGTATGGTGAGAGAAAAAGTAACAGGGAGGAAGAAAAACATGGTGGTTTCCTAAAGAAAAAGAACCAAATCATTTTAACATATTCTTTTCAGATGCAAGAAGGGATAATGAGTACACAGTAGCTGGACTGTATGTACAAGTAAACGCTTTTTCTAACCTGTTGTGGTTTTTTTGGTTCTTTTTGTTTTTTTGTTTGTTTTTCAGTTTTGTTTTGGTTGGTTTGTTTGTTTGTATGTTTTGTTTGTTGTTGTTGTTGGTTTTGGGGGTTTTGTTGTTTCTTTTTCATTTTTTTGGTTTTTTTTCTTTTTTTTTGGTTTTGTGGGGGTTTTTTTGTTTGTTTTTATTTTTTTGTTAAGCAAAGCATGATGAATTACATAGCAATGACTTTTGGCTTAGTCTGAAAAGAGACCTAAAATACAAAGGTATAAAACCTATTAGAGGAACTGGTGAATCTGGGATTATATAAAGGAACATATCAGAAGAAAGGAATGACATCTGCAAATTTCCAGCCAACATAAACCATTTGCACTGAAGAGAAAGACAGAAATGCCAAGAAAATAATTGCAGGAAACTTTTAAAGACTTTGTAAATCTGAATGACAATCTAAACCAGGAAGTGTAAACACTACAATGCAGATAATAAAGGATCTCCATTACTCTGATATTTCAAAATATGAAAACCATGAAGTGTTCATGAAAGGGGCTAATTTGAGAGTCACTGTAATACGTACTTCTTGAACAGGCAGAGAGGCCTGCAGCTTTATTTGTTTACTTCAAAGAAAGGAGCCATGGACATAAGTTATTGGCATGTGAATGGTCAGTGGTGATGACAAATTAAACTTAAGATACCCTAAAAGGTTACAACAGAAAATTAAATGTTTGAAGTAATAAGAATTTGTAAAATGTTTAAAACATCTTAATTTGAAAATGTACAGAGGTGAATGACATGGTTAAAAAAGAATGCTGACAAGAAGTATCAGCAACACTTTAAACCAAGCTTTAAAAAAATTTGTAAGATATTGCTTATCTTTTTTTTCTTTTTCCTTATAGCCAATATTTTAGCTTCACATCTTTCCCATGGCCAGAATACCAGATTATCAGATATAGAATCAAATTAGTCTTAAGAAGCATTGTTTTTATATTATGACCAAAGTAAGGTCACACACATCTTGTAAGAAAACATACTGCTGAGAGATTTTTCATCTATAGTTTTGTATTACTGGGTTTGAACAAGCTTCAAAACCAATTCTGAGTATCTTTAAGGTAATGTTCAAATTATGTATACAGGTTTTTAAAAACTTACTTTAATGAAAGAGGTTTACAAAAATCACATTTGAATCATGGCCTGCTTATGAAATACAGCTGACTCTCAGTCCTGTATACAAACAATGGAGCAGTAAGTGTGGGTGAATGCATGCTGTAAAAATCAAGGCAGTATCTGCTGAACAGTCATAAAGAGCTGCCGGAGAACTGAAAGGCTATTAATGAACCTGAAAGCAGAGAATGTTAGTCTAATGTCCACAGGCTAATGAACAATGAAATGTTGAAGAAATCTGTGAATAAAATATAAGTGAATTTCCAGCAAATAATTTTTTCTTGTTAATGAAATAATGCTTGAAGACAGAATGATTGTTTCCTCTGTTTGGTATCTATCAACTGATAATGGTTTCAATGTCAAATTTACTGAAATAGATTCCAAAATGCAATCTGTGCCTAATGTCTTCACATTTTCACCAGTCTTTCTTCTCTTTTCTTCTCCTTTTGTAATTTTAAATTCACCATTGTATTCCTTCTAATTTGACTGCTGAAATTCATTGTCCTTATTTGTTTAGAGTCTCTGCATTATTCCTTTGTTAATGAAGTGCAATAATCCTGAAATATTCCCTCATTACAGTTGATGGCATCAAATCAGATTACCTTACATAGCAACCGTTACCAAGAAAGCTAACATCTCAAACTATATAATCTGTGTTAGCATTGTTAAATGTTTTCTTTTATTTTATTTTAAAGCCTCGACTAACCCTCCTTCAGTGGGAAGCTTTTTTTTTTCCCATGTAGTTATTTGTGATCTCTTAACAGTAAAAAGAAAACAATTTTTCTAAGTCAAAGACTGAAGACTTCTCATGCTCTGAAACAATTCTGATCAGCAGTTAAATGAGAGCAAAAGCATGTCTCTTTTCTAGGATGGCTTGTTAATAAAGATAATTGCAGGAGAAACTAATTTGTAAAGTGTTTACTGTGTTTGTAAGCAAATTTAGATGGATGTTTGGCACGGACAGCTCACCTATAAAATAACACCCACAGAAGAGATGGAAGAGAAAGAATTTAATTAATTAAAAAAATTTCCTTTATGCCTGCCACTTTCAATAATTAGCACTGTTGGTACTTATTCATGGTTCTGTGTAATTATTTTATTCCACAATAAGCAGATCCAACATATTTTAACTTTTTTTATGGTGATCCCCAATTTTTTTCCCAGTGAATAAGGATCTTAGTAGCGTGAAGTGAAGAACAGATCACCATAAACAATGCCATGTCAAGAAGTACGGAAAGAGACAGCAGGATTCCCCAGCAGGTTTCAACACCATTCACAAAATATCTGGAGAAGGCAGTGGCTACTTCCACATAGCTTGTCAAGTTGCTACAGCACTTATCTGCTCTGCTGAAGTGTTGGGACTAAAATGCTCTTTCCATTTGATTTAGAGCAGGCTTTAGTTTGGCTTTTCCCCTGTCTCAAGAGAGTATGATTACTCCTGGCTTGTAGGATACTCCGGAATGGGTAAATATCAATCTCCTTTTGAAGAGGCTCTACTTCATGTAACTAAATATTAAATCAGGAAGAGAATATGAATGAAATTGCATAATGTAATCATTAGAGTACTCAACTGGGTGAAAAGACAGCTGGATTTCAGCCTGTTTCACTGTGCTCCGTCTGTGGCCCTTTGCTTTGTTTTCACTCCATTTTGTGTTTACAAATTCCCCCATGCCTTTGGCTCTTCATAAACTTTTATTTAACATCCTGAAAAGAACAGGCTTGACATTTCTGCATTTTTCCTCTATATTTTTGCTTTGCTAGAAACGTGAAAATCAAGTGTTTTGACTGTTACAATGACTCAAATTTCAGCAATAAATGGATGCTCCAAAGTGTTAGTTCTTTGAGTACTTTTTCTTCTCAAAGTTTATTGAAGAGTTGAAATACAAATTGGACTACAGATGTTTGCAATTAACTTGGTAAGACTTTTTGTTACTGCTACTATTTTTGTTTTTCATTCCTAAACACCTTAGCCAGTTTAGCATAGGAAATCTACCTGGATTCCTCTGACAGAGGGAAAAATTAAAACTATAGTTTTAAGAGTTTATAATGCTTTAAAAATACTTGTTCCACTTTAATTAAATGCAAATTAAATTCAGGCCACAAGTTTTAAACTTGCCTATTTGAATTTGTTAGAAGATTGAAGAATATCCTAAACCATATCTGGCAAGGCAAATTTCTTTGTCTTCCTGTCCCAGATTTTTAGTATTTTAATAAAATGTCTTTATGGAATTTTAAAATTTTCTAGGCCATATTAATCAAAATAACCCTCTCTGCCCTTGTACTCTCTCAGAGTTAATTCCAATTTCTTTGCACTATGAAGTTGCACTTTACTTGTCTGAATACCACTTTCACTTTATTTTTGGGATATAAGGAGATTATTTAAATTTATGTGGCTCTCAAGCATGCCAATCTCTCTAAGGCTTTCTATGTCTTTTGGCACATCTTTTGGCAGCTGAAGTATTAAATATGGTAAGCAGATACAAGGATGAATAAGGACTGATTTGGCATTTGTACAAAATATTTTTAAATGTGTATTCATTTAACAGTAGTTCAAAATCTCCACTTTATGAGATAGCAGTTTCAATTTGATTTAAGTGTGAAAATAAATCACTATCTACAATGGTGAATATTTCTTTGATGGAATACCTTTGCTGAAGAGTGGAAAAAAGTACAGGAGAAACTCTAAAGAGATGAAGGAACTTCTGTGGCTACAGTAGGGTTTTGTAAAAAAGCACTTAATAACCAATTTTGTTGCCTCTCAAAGTTTCCTTTGACAGTGGTAAATTCCTAATAATAATTCATGAGACAAGATAGGGGTGGTCTTCCTTAACTATTAAATTATCATTAGCTATGAGCTCTCATTCTACCTCTCTCTATTCTAACAGTAGTGGCTATCTGAATCAAACATCTTTTTATGAATTAAAAAAGAAACCCACAACTTTTTTTGTTGTTACCTGTTAATATCATGATCATTGCATAGTTATGGAAACTTTTAGTCCCTTCCTTGTTCCATGTAAACTCCCAGCAACTGCTTGCACAGTGGAAGATTGTGGAATCACAAAACAAACACAAGCATTCTGTAACACTTAAATTCTATACACACAGGCTTTCTGCAGACTTGAAAACCAGGGCCTAATTACAAGTGCACTGACCTCAGAGAATCCACTTGACTTTAGAAATCTTTGACTCCGTTTATATTTCCTAAGTAATTTGGTAGTCTTTACTGGAAGTAAAAAGAAGATTCGCATCCTTTAACCAGGGGTAACTGTGAACGGTCACACTGTGATCACACTTTTCATAACATCTGTTATAAAGAAATAGTAGGAAAAATAGGAGCATTCAGTAACTCGGTTTTGACTCCAAATAGAGCAGTCTTCAAAGTTAGATTTATAGCTCTGTTTTTTGAGAGTAATTTGAAGATGTCTCTAAGAGGTTCATCCTTGCTTTTCTGCCATTACCAAGATTTCTGATGACACTACTTGTCCTTCGCAAATTTTCATTGTGTTGTAGCTGAGGATTAACATCAGTATTTTCAAACCTGTGAATTACCAACTTTTGCAAATCTTTGGGTTGTTTTCCTTCCAGAATCTGTTTCTCCAAAACCCTTTTTTATCCATGGTAGCCACAGTAGTTTCCTTGTGTCACTAACAGTACACTGTTAGAGAGAGAGAAGAACAGTCCAGATATTTATCTTTGTATAGTACTTCTAGTATCTCTAATTGCTTCAATACTGTTTTCTCCCTAAGATACTTGCTTTGGGTTAACATCAAAACAATTGGAAGCATGACATGGCTCAGAAAAGTATTTACAAGGTAAGTCAAATTGTTTCTCTTATGCAGTTTTTTTTCATTCAGCAATGTCACCTTCTGCATTCTAAGTTTCCATTTCAAAAACTTCCTGACAGTTCACTTGATATTTCAGATAACTACCCTCGAAAGAATGAAAAGTGATAACTGAGAACTAGCAATGAAAACTAAGATTTCATCACAGTGTGGTCAGACTCCTTAAAATCTTAGTTCATGTTTCCAGGATATAAGAATTTTAAAGAACTAGTTTTATTATCTTTAAAATTAATGTGCTGATATTTTCAACACCAAGTGGAATAAGATTTCCTCTGAACACTAAGAAAAAAAAAATCAAGAGACTTTTACTTACCTGATCAACATTAAAAAAGTTTCAAGAAAATACAAAGGCTTATTGGAAACTTTTGAGCAAGGAGAGGTGAATAATTTTCTTCCTCTATTAAGTTATGTAAATTCCAGCTTTTTCACATAATATCAAGGCCTTAAAGTAAAATATTTTAAAGAGAAAGATTTTGCTTTTAAATAGTCATAAATTTTACATGAATGGATGAGGTAATGAAAATAAAATAGAATAGTTTAATTAGATAGGATAGTGATATATGCTGAAAAATTATTACTGAAAACTGATCTTCACTGAAACAAGAACAGTACAGAGAGGGTTCTTGGAAAAATGACAAAAGATTTACTAATTTTCATGATACTTCGCAAATGTTACGGCTGCAGCTGCACCCATTTGTTCTGATCTATATGTGGAAAGGAACAAGCTTCACCCACTATCCCCCTGTCCGACAGACTCTTAAGGGAAAACAGCTTGGTCAGATGGGCTCAGACTTTTTCTACCAGATGATATAAGTGTTCAAGAATACACAATCACCAACTGCATAATGCAGCATAAGGAAATATAAAGTAGGAAAAAAAACACCTTAAAAAACTGAAAGAGTAAAAACAAAGAAGAAACACAACTATAGATCCTAATTTTCTATGTTGTTTCTCTTTTCTGCAGAAGATAATGCTGGTATTGAACTACTGATTAATTTTGTTTCATATATGCTTTAGAACTTCTATTAGGTCAAGTTATTTGATGGACTTATTATGAAGAACAGGATGACAGAGGTACAGGGTTGTTTGTAAAAAGTATTTGTAAAGTATTGAGTGTTATTGAGTGTTATGACAAGCAATGACAATTTCCCTTTGAAAGCTAGATAGTATTTTAAAATAGTTGTAAAGAAAAATTTTTAATAAGAAAATGCCCACGTAACACTTTCAGAACTGCAATTTTATGATTTGTTGTTTGTTTTCTTTCCAAGATGAAGTCATTTAGACATCTGGTTTTTAATATACTCAAGTTATTTTTAAGGTAAGTAGGATATGAGTATTCAAAAATTTTGAAAATCAAGATGACTAGAGATGTGTTGAACATCAAAGATCATGAATTATTTTTAAAAATGGAGAGTCAAAAATAGCATATATTGAGGAATATAATATTTAAAAATATTGAAACTCACACATGGGAAGAGAAGGGGAGGGCAGATATCTCTTAACTACTGATTATTTAAAAGCCACTGCATGGTTTGGTGATCTTGTAAATCAATCCCTGATTACTTCCAGAATGGGTGAAGGAAGGGTAGATCCAGATCCCAGAATACTTAACCAGCTTCAAACCTCTCAAGAACGCACAAACTACATGGTCAGCAGACTATAAAAAATCAAAACCAGGGATGATAGAAAGGAAGCATTCCTAAAATTACACAAATTTTTATGTCTGTAAGGGAAAGATGTTTATATCCACTGCACTGAGAGAGGTGCAATAGTAATTGTGAGTTACAAGGAAAACTGAACTCCTGGTCAAAAATGGTTACAAGTTAGATGAAAAGAATTATTGCTACCTTTGTGGTTAAAGAACTAGGAGTAAAAACAAACCTGAAGCACTCAAAAGGGGATAGAATGAAAAAAAATGACATGATCTGCTTTGGTGGTCCTCAGCATCCTTTTATGGGTCTGTTTTTATGCCTTTACAAGCGTACTAGCACATCCTTGATATTTTTTGATACTCATGATTCAGTTAAACTTTTGTTCCCTTAATTTGGAAACAGATCTTAAAATATTTGATATTTCAATACTGTGAACAGAACTGTAGCAAGTACCTTAAATTTTTAACACTTGTTTCAGTAGAAAAAAAATGCTGTCCATGGAATCTACCTACTTTTCTGTTACTTTGAATTTAAATGGCACAGATCTCCAAATAGCTCTACATATTTGTTTGTTATAAATATCTTCCCAAAAAAAGTGGTGGAAATTACATCTGTAGTACCACCCAAAACTACAGGACCAAATGCTGTCTAACAGACCTCTAACTGGCTGAATGGTTAACTAATTTTTATACAGAAAAATTTCAAGGTATTTTGGAACATATTGCCTTTCTTTGAAAACTATTTTCTAAAATCCCTCAGACACTACTAGAAAGCTTTTTTTGCAATTTAATGTGAAAAGGGTAGTGCAAAATATTAATTCTTTCTAAGATTTTGAGTCAAATTGTGAACTATTCCTCTCAGCAGCTTTTCTTTTCCATGTCAACTTTTTGATGAGTTCCTCATTACAATCAAATGAACCACTTTCTACATGAGAAAGCATTTACAGACATTTTTTAATAGAAAATTGATATAATTCTCCCTTCTTAAAATATTCTGGCCTTTTTTTTTTTCTTTTTTCCCTTTTCTTTAATTCAACCTTGTGTTTGTTTTGGAGTAGACCTGGCTAATCAGAACTTGTTATAATTATACACTGTGGATTTTTATTTCAACTTGTTGATGGGGAAGTGCAAACTCAAGTTTTGTTTTGCTGAGGTTTTTCCCCAACATTGTTCAGCATTATTATTACTATTATTATTATTATTATTATTATTCAGATATATTCTTTTTCTTTTCCTCTGAAACAATTGGCATTTCCCTACAGGGACCATACAGTAACATGTAAAATGCCGCACTTCTTTCTCAGTGCGACAATAGGAAATGGCAATTTTGGCTCAAATATCTTTGTTTACTTAGTATCAGAAATATTGGCATAGAAAGATTAACTGCTCCACTGTCGCATTTTGATTGTTCATGTAAGCTTCAGAGAGATATAATACCAATAATGTAAGTTTTCATATGAGAGCGGAATTAAATAATAGCCCTGTCCTTTATTTTCCCTCACCTTTTCTGTTTGCTCTCTCAACTTTGCCAGAGGAAAATACAGGATATCACTACCTTAACAGTTAATCAGTTTTTTAGACTAATGGTTTTTGTGACTTTTTGTTAGAGGTTCCCCCTCCTTTTCCTCAAGCAGCTGCTGTTTCCTCTCAACCATATCAACCAGTCAAGCAAGCAGAATAAATAGCTCCCTGAAAAAGCAACACCAGCTCTGCTCCATAGGTGATCTAGTGAAGAGAACTTCATAGCATTCATTCCTATCTTCCATTTTTAGGCTTATAAATGTTATTTCCCATCAATTAGGAGTATTATCAGGAAGAGAAGCTGTATCAATGACTATACTGGCACTTGTCTATGGTCTACTGGCAGATACAGCTGATGAATTCTTTCAGTGGTCTTCTAAGTAGTTTGGATCCCAATGCCATAAGAGTAATTCTTTTTGTGCTAGGAAGAGGCCAACTTGCAGTGCCAAAGAACTTTTGAAAAGGTCATATGGCTGGAAAAGGCTCCTTTACTTTGGTTTCTCCCAGTTGGTATTACAGCAGCCCGGCAAAAACAGGAGCACAAGGCAGTGATTATTAATAGTGACTTCACACGGCTTGGCACCAGCAGACATTTCCATGTTTCCCCCTGTCTGTTGAAGCTTACCTGTCCCACCTGGAGAGGACATAGCTTTGGTTTCACACTTACCATCAGAGGCAGAGTAAAGAGCACCAGTGAGTTTCATATTGTCATTCCTTGAAAGGGCATGTTGATGTATCAAAGAGGATTCTTAAGAGTGTTTTTGGAAGGAAAAAATTACTTTGCTACTATTCTTCCAGAGCACCTCTTCTATAAGCAAGTATTTTAAGAGCAGATTTTGAAATGTAGAAGATCAAAAGTTAAGTGAAACAAGAATGATGAGTTACATATGTTTATATAATGGTTAAAATAGAATTTTGATTTTTCTTTTCTACTATAGACCAAAACTTCTTTTTGTAATTTCTAAAATGATTAATGACAGTGAAAAAGGTAGACATTTACAGGTTTTGGAATAAAATCAAGTACCTAATTCAATGGAAGAAGTATTGTTGTCTTTTATATTTCTATGCAAAACAAGATTTAAAATTTATAAGAATAGTTATTTAGTTCATGTATACTGTTGAGTGAATGTAAATGAATGTCACTCCTCTGGGGCAAGGCTTGTATGGGTTTTTATCTAACTTGCATTTGCAGATTGGAAGAATAACAAAAAATTGCCTATCCATTTTAAAAGTTTTCAAGAAATTCCAACATTTAAAAAAAAACAAATTCCGTCTTATTTAAGTTAGGAGACAGCTCATTTTTAAAGCATACAATAAAATCATCTTCACCTGAAAACCTGTTATTGTAACCAATGAAGACTTAGAGAATATATCAAATTAGAAAAAAAAAAATCTCCAAGTTCCCTCTGGTCAAACAAAATGATGGTTTTTTGCTTGGAGCTTTTGGCAGTGCTTCATTGAGGAAGCATTAATAGTTCATCGAGACCAAGGGTTAGAACAGTTCACAAGATATTTGAATTTGTACAGTTATACTTTCCAACCTTTATTTTCTCAAGCGGAAAGCATTTGTAAACTGCATAACACATATTTCATTTTCTTCAAATCTGCATTTTAGATGTACTGATGTATTCTGCCCTTTTCAATGCAAGAGACTAATGAACCTTGGATTAGAATCTTATTTAATTCTGAAAAAAAAAAAAAAAGAAAAAACCAAAACCCAGAGAGCTACAAGGCCAGCACCATGTTAATAAAAATGAGCTCCTAAGAATCACTCTTCTATTAAGTCTCACTAAAGAAACCTATCTGGTTTGGATAACTTTTCAAAGTCTGAGGTTTCCAAAGCACAGTGCAAGGAATAATTAATTACACCAGTTGCCAGTGAGGTGTAACTTTGCTCCTCAGTCAGCTGTTTGTGACAATGTTGTTCCACTATCTGAAGGAAGACAAGAAAGTACTTGTCTTCCAGGGTTACTGCAGCCGAGAAAGACACTGCCATTCACTGTTGTCTTAGGAAGTTTCAACAGAGTGCAGACATACTTTCAAAACTGAAGTGAAACTTCACGACCTTTCAATTAATACCTAAGAGGATAGCTGGAATGTGAGATAATAAGCATAAACAGTTCATTGAAGTATTTTATTCACATATGACACTTTTCTTCCACCTACCTTAATTTTCAGACTAAAAAGCGGCTGGTACTCTTCAGTTCTCTTTCAAGATCTTTTTTTCCACTGATGTTTGTCTCCTAAGTTTAATTAAGCTTTATGAATTCCTTACAGCTGGAAGACTTAGCAAAGGCTTAGATATGCTTTCTTGGCAAGAACACTGTTATTTGCAGACTGGGGCTGGTTTTAATTGTTTGGCTGAATAAATAGTTTATTGCAATATGTGAATCAAATTCATGTTGGAGACTACTGAAATATTTACAGCATAAAGAAGAAATAAATGATCTGGTAAGATACTGTTGCACTTGATGTGGATGTAAGTCTTAACAGGAGGGAGAATAGTTAAAAAAAATATAAAAGGAAGCAAAAAGAGATTTGACTAATCCTTAGAAAAGATCTTAGGTTCTTAGGCCATCTACTGTGCTGTGTTTACTCAGTAAATTATGCATACCACCATGATGACATCACTTTAAGGTCCTCAATTAGTCTACTCCCTTGTATGATCTTTCACACCTTTTGTTGTGGTCAAGAATCTTGCGAAGGATGAAGTGGATGCTAATATTTATACAGCACTTAATGTAATTGGGTCCTGACCTGGCTAGGCACAACAGTTATATAAACACATATGGAAAAAAAAGAGAATTGCTGCAGGGCTCAGCATGCACTGATTCCTAGAACTCTGATTTTGTTGGTCCTCTGGGCACAGGAAATATCAGATACATTATGACACACTGAGTGTGGTCTGTCAATAAAATAATATTTAACAATCAAGAGAGATCAGGAACTGAAAGTTAGCTTTAGAAAAACACTCCAAAATTCCAAACTAAGCTGCTTCCCCGAAAACAATAGGGGAAGCAGCCCAACAGAAACCAATTAACTTGAAGGGTTAAACAGACATTTGGAGAAGTGTTATACTTAAGATTTGAAAAATACAGGTTTAGGAAGAGGAGTGATCTAATACAGAAGTGTTAAATATACAGTTTGAAAAAAGAAAATAAACCCACCTCAGCAGCTGAATGGCAAAGGTGTGGGAAGGGGTAATTTTTTCTTTCCAGATATACAATACAACTACAATTTTGGCAGAGAGGTAAATCTTGATCTTTCTCAGGAAAAAAATGTTCACAGACAAGTGTAAATTATAGAGGTGAGCAGGTATCATTTAAAAAAGTTATTGTTCTTTTACTAAAATAGTTTAAGGAAGTGTGTAGCTCCTTGAGTGTTTCAAAAAAGTTTTTCTCTAACCCTGCAGCACCACTGTAGAAATAAATGTCTGTGACGAACTTACAGAAAAAGTGCCTCTTCCTCATTCAAAAGACTTAACAAGATTTTTTTCAGTCTGCCAGTGAGGCATATTTAAAAAAAAAAATGGTGCAACTCTAAAGCAAAAGCAAAGGCTGAGAGGGAAAGGCCAAAGTGCACATTCACAAACACCTCAAATTCATTGCCTGAGGAGATCAAATATTTTCTTTTTGATCATCCAGGCATCTTTTTATCTTCTTATCACTGCAAATGATGCATTCATCAGTATACAAGTGATTGCATTTCCTATTTCTATTCAAGAGATTTATCCTCTAGCTGTTGTTTTGACCTTCTGTTTCTATGTTTATAAACCTAAGATTGAATGAATGCAGAATAAAACATGAATTATTAAAGGTGGTATATGTCTTAGCCATTGCTTTTCTAAACTTTCAGTATTTGTAGTTGTAGATTTTTGTTAGAACAATGAAACTTTGTGCATTGTATTATGTGGACCTTTGTTGGACCAGTTTCATCTCATTTTTGTAAGTGTTTAATATATGAATATAGTAGTCCATATTAGAGAATGTAGTCCATTCTAATAACTTTTCAAGGTGAAAATCTGCTAACTCTTTTCTGAATTTAAACAGGTTTCTCTCACTTGAGATTGTCCTGCACTGCTGCCAGAAAAGTGGCTTAGGTTTGTCAATAAAAGCTGATGGTATTAGCTCCCCTTTTACTAAGCAAGTAATATCTACACTTTTGTGAATTTAAAGCTGATTAGCCAATATCCATTTTGATTATAAAGATTGAAACATTCTGCCATTCTTCCCTCCTCAAAGTCTTCCTTCTTTGATCCCTAATATATCACAAGGCTTTCTAGAGTGTGTCTCAGTGTAACTCTATGTTTATCAGGCAGTGCAGTCAAACCCCACTTCATGCTGCACAGGGCCCACTCGTGCCCATTCCCTGGAAGACCTAGGAACCTCATTGTCTAGCAGGCTTGTGCAAAAGCGCACCGTGTTCCACCTCCACTGTATGAGGTCCCATGATAGAATAGGTTTCTGATCATGACTGTCTCAACAACATTCATCTGATGAAGAGCTCCTCTACTACCAGCTGAGTTAAAGGGCATGTGAGGGCATGCTCATGGAGCTGGGAGGTCAGTATGAAAGTGTAGTCTCTGGGCCTGGATCTTGCTCTGCTTTAACCACCCCCCCC